>JAQMCX010000057.1:1047428-1288646 GCA_029814765.1 Acanthurus leucopareius | reverse complement strand
CTCGTTGAAGAGACTTCCTGTCCTGGGCTGAGCACATCCCATGCCAGTTTGTGATGTTTCCAGTGAGGATGCTTTCACCCTCACTGGAAACATTGGGACAGAAATCCTCTCTACATGTTTGTTAAACCTCCATGGTACAAATAATGTGTATTAGTAAATGTAAAAATAACCTTTTTCCTTGTAAGAAAACTTCTTAATGTTAACATTAAACTTTTCCTGGAATATTCATTCATTTTTTTGTTTGTCGGAAAGTCCCAAGTAAATTTTATAATCCTGAGGGACCAGGATACTGAATCAAGAAAATAGAATAATTTAAAAGAAACTGAGTTAACTTCTAGTTGATGGCAGAGATTTCAGCTGTCACAACTGTCTCACAACTAAAGATACATTTAGAGGCAGGTACCACAAAAAGTTAGAAGAACTGGGTTAAAGTTTTTGATTTTGCTCAACTTTGACCATAAGAGTGACAAAATCCATCTTAAGGGAAATTCTCTAGAAGAAAGTAGCAAAGGAAGTATGACTCATGCAGTGTCATTACATCAAACTAATTTCTTCATGCTGCCTACCAGACACAGACACTATGAAACTGCTCTGCCTGCTCGTCTGCTGAGCTCCGATGTCTTCCTGTACTCTGTTAGAGTCTGTTCATCTTTCACTAGCCAGTTACTTGGTCAGTAAGCAAATCATTCACAGTGCCACCCACACACACGCACATGAAAGCACAAACACTCTGCCCCGCTGTGTCCCTGCAGACGCATTCGTCACTCACCCTTTGCAGTGAAGCTCAGAGGGGAAACAGAGCTGGAAGTCATCTGAGTTGTAGTGGACGTACAGGAAGCAGCTCCGCCCATCAATCTTTGAAGCACTTTAGATGGAAACAAGAAAATCAAGACTTTCTCTTCGAATATTCATCTTCCATCTTTTCTTTGTTTAGAAAATACACAGCAGAGTCACAAATTGTAAGCAAATGGGATTCTGCTGAACACTGACAACACTGAGAATGTTGACACTGATTAAAACAGAGAGTATCTATCAACAGCTTTTCCATCCCATGCTTGCATACACAGAGCATCGGGGAAAATTAATCATCTCTTTAAATGCAGATGAGGAGCAAGGCCCTGCAACAAAGAATAACTGTGTTTCTTATCTCTCCACAAACACGGTGCAACCTGATAAATTTGTTTGCTGTTTTTGACATGTCACGGCTGCTGCTGATCCTTTTGTGTATTTGCAGTAAATGACCCAAATGGCAACTAAGCAGAGAAAAACCAGGCTATAGCACACAGCAACCCTTATTAGAAACCAGAGAGGAATCAACAAAAAAAGCTTAACAAACAAAAAAGAAGCAACCCCCCTCTGGCATCGTGTCAGTACAAAAATCTAGCTGACAAGGTTTCCCAGACAACCTGCATGTTTTGGGTCCTCGGGTTTAGCTGCAGGCTGACCACACCCTGAACTGAGAGCACTTATTTAAGAGTTGTTAGCACATGCTGTGCTCCACTTTACCTCACTCCCCGAATTGCAGAGGCTGGGAAAGTCCACTGATGTAAGCCTTTCTGTGGAACCAAGGATGAAACAAAAACACAGGATGAAGACAGTGTGACTGCTCTTACACAGTGCGTTACACATGACGACAAATCAGCTTTTTATTTGAGAAAGTAAGCGGTCTTGAGGTATGAAGTAAGTCGAGTACACACCCACCAACACACACACATGCACACCTGATTAATCAATGTGAGAAATGCTGGTTCTTCCTGTTATTATGCAATTTTTTTCTGCACCCTGTGTGTACTGCAGGGACTCATAAACATGTAAGCAGATAGGAAGGAAGCTTTGGAGTCTGGGGGACTGGGGGTCTACATACCTTAAAGGGTGAGACATGTTTCAACTGAACAGTGCGACTCTCGTCCTCCTCGCTCACACACACAATAGCTGGTTGTAAAACTTTACTGGGCTCCAGAATCAGCACCTAAAAGGAAGCAATTGCAATTTTTTAAGAATGTTAAATAGCAACAAAGCTGCTTTAATTTATTTCTATTTCTCCATTATTTACTAGACTTAAAGAGCGCAGTTCAGTCCCAGTTTAGCAGACACTTCTCTGTTTATTGTTACAGTTACTGTTTAGGTCATCAGTGTCGTCTTACTGGGCAGCGGTCCGTGGAGACGGTGGGTTTACAGGTCTGCAGAAGCAGCTCCATCCAGAAGTCCACAGTTTCCTGTTTAGGAGATTTCACCTCGGGAGGCTTGACAAACTGACCGTATATGATGTAAGTCTCCATGATAGACGCCACATACCTGAAAGATTGGCCAAGTATGTGTACACACGAGGAATTAGACTTGCTCTCTATGTGCTAACACAGGAGAAGAAATTCAACTTGGAACAAGGACAAATACAAAAACAGAACATAGACAGTTAGAAAAAAAAAAAGGAGTGGAAAATAAACACACTAAACTCATTAATCTACACTAGCTGATTGTGGGAATAAGACCAGAATCCTGCTTAATGTTTTTAAATCCACAAGGGTTTCCTGATTTTTTTTTTATTTAAACCAGCTAAATCGAACTAACATCCTCTACAAATTGAATCCTGATGATGATAAAACACCCTCATCTGCATGATTACGACAAATCAAAAACTGATGCTGCGGCCTCACCAGACCGGGGCATTGAGCCTGTAGAGCTTCTCAGAGGCCTCGATGACTTTCCTGTGTTCGTTAGCGAGAATGTTTGCTCCGAGGTAGAAGCCGACGTCCCAGTAGGCCTTCATCTTCTCCAAACTGCCCTTTCTGCCCAGCAGGGTGCTGAGAGTCACACCTAAACACCGACATGATAACACAGAGCAAAAGAATTCAGGAACAAACTCAAGTACGTTCGCTTGTATATTTTAAAGAGCAACAGGCCAATAAGTGCATTAACATGCTGATAAGGAACAATAGAGCAATTTAAAGCTACTGCCCAAGAGTACATTGGTTGTGAGTGATGTATCAGTTCAAAGACTATTATGGCTTGTATCAATCTGCAAAATCATCAAGACATATATTGCGAAATGCAGCTCTGGAGCTAAACATCGACAAACATTACAACACTTTCACACACCTGTTTCCCCCGTCCTGAGATTAGCATATGTTTACGACTATCAACAAAATTGATCATGTAAAATAATAAATATACCATCAGGGCTGTATTAGTTTGCGCTTTAACACAATCAAAATGAAAGGAGCTATAATATAATAATTCCAGCGAAGTGATAAGAAGAATTTACAGTAAATTAAGACACAAAAATGAAATTGTTTTCTGGTTATTCTATTTTATCTTGAAAGGCGCAACAATATTATCATCACGAGCAAGCCTGTGGTTTCTACCCCTTCAATGTAATGTGTGATCTACAAGTTACTTTAAAACACACTGAATTTGAAGGAATTTAAAAGCCTTAAGCACCAATTTTTCGCAGTTCAATTGAGGTTTCAAACTCATGACCAGCTGCCATCAGGAGGACAACAGTGTTGATCCCTGAGTGAAGAGTTGGCTCTGTCTCAAAAGCTTTTCCATACCTGACAAATAACAGAAAAACAAAACCAGTAGATTAAATTACAAAAAAGAGGACACGATGATAATTCTACAAAAACTGCAAGCAGGTACAAGCAGCAGCAAACCAGAAATAAAGGTTATGGTTAAGCACGGTCCTTCCCGCAAACTACAGTTTAAAAGGCAGACAAACGTCACATTTCTCAAAAACAAAAAAAGGGGTTTTACCAGTAGCACGCCTGGTCTCTGCTGCTATGATCAGTGAACCCAGAGCTCAGGAACATGTCTTTGTAGATCCGTCCACACAGGCAGTAGACATCTGGAGACACTTTGCCCCCTGACTCCACAATAGGAAGAATTAACTCCAAAGCCTTTGCACGATCTCCGGGGCGATTCCTCCTAAAATGGGAAAATTTAATAATATTAGCAATGAAGAGCTCTAAGTTCTGTGTATCTTATAAAATTACAAGGGTTAGGGCACAAAAGCATGATGCTCAAACGAGAGGAGAGATTTCAATAATTTAATTCTTATTACTGTTCATTTATTATAAATGTATGAGGAGTCATCTAGTTACCTGTTTAGAGCAAATATATAATTAAACTTGATATTCTGATGTCCTGCTACCCGACACATGGGCAGGTTGTTCAGAGTCTCCACGAGTTTGATTATGGAATCATAGTCCTAAGAAAAGAGGGTGCAGAATTACAGTGGATCTTTAATATCTCTTGCATCTGACACTGTTTAACATAATAATTTTACATTACAACATTAAATGCTAATAATGGTGTTTATCTGAAAGGTCCAGTGTGTAGGATTTCAGGGGGTTCTATTTGTAGAATATGGTAGAAATGGAAAAAAAATATGTGAAATGTGTTTTCATCCATGAATTATCACCTGAAAACAGGAATCATTGTGTTTTAATGACTTTAGATTGACCCTTTATATCTACAGATTTAGAGGGTCCTCTTTCATGGAGTCTGCCATGTTGCACAGCCATGTTTCTACAGTAGATGCAGCCTGCAGATTTACTGCAAGGTGCCAATAAATCTTACACACTGAAACTTTATCGGTTGTTTTTGTCATCATCTACACTCAAATGATACCTGACACACAACTTAATCCCAAGTTTTGGTTCACTGTGAAATCTGTCTGCTTAATTTAATTAACAGCAGTGCTTTTAAAATAACACAAGAGCTTATTCATAATTCAAGAAAAATATGCAAAAAACAGATTTTGTGCAAAAACAGTCACTTAAAAAAATGATAACAAACAACTTCAGGTTCCAGCAAAGAGAAGAATTGAAGATTTTTCCTATAAACTGTAAACTGACTATGATAAAAACTACGAAAAAAAACACACCGGGCTATAACCAATGAGTTTCTTAATCTGAAAAAGTAAACGATAAACAAAAGAAAAGGAAAAAATCATTAGTTGTAACCCTGGCCCTTTAACACACCCAAGTCTGGCTTACTCACATGAACATATAAACACACACCTGAATGTCTCTGTAAGACAGCAGCAGGTTTATGACTATGTCAGGGGTGAGCAGCTCTACGCTGTCCAGGCGTTTCTGGATGCGGCTCAGCTCCTCGCTCAGGTCTTTCCCGCTGAAACGTTCCCGCGCTGTACGAATCTCATGCCTGATGGACTCCCGGAAGTACTCACTGTTGGCAAACAGAGCAGAGGGGTTATAACATTCCACTTTCCATCTAGATACAATACACCAGCCGTGTGAAGGAAGGAAGGAAGCTGTGAGTTGCAGCGTAAGCAAATGCATTTATAACCTGACACCATAGCGTTTTTGGCAAAGCAAACACAGCCTTGAACTTCAAAGCCTGACCTGGACTGAACATGTACATTGTTCAGCAGATGCACCAGTCTCTCCACCAGCAGCGTCAGGAGGGGCTCCAGCTGGAAACTCGGCTGCATCAACTCTTTGATACCTGTCATCATTTTAGCATCGCAGGCAAAGACTTTGCCCTGAGGTGACACCACGTAAGGGATGAATGTGTAACTGCCACACTGTTCCTGAAGGGAGACCAAGCAAACACACATCATACCGGGATAAAATGTACGCTTGATGAGGCTGAGGTATCATCTGCCAGCTGTCGGTGTTTTTGCTTGTAGGTACTTGGTGTTTGCTTTAAGTTATTCTTGGATAAAACAGAATTGATTTTCTCCTTATAATAAATGATCTTCAGCTTTTTTTATAGACAAAGTACAACTTTTATCAAATTATCAATCCTACATGAACAACAATGTTTATTTAGAGCTGAAACAAATTTCCTGTTGTGTGAATTTCTCTGTTTACATAGTTTTTTAATTGACTGTTGTTAGTCTCTATACTACTTGGTCTTGGAAACAGTGAGGAAACAGTCCAATATTATCTGACATTTTACAGACCAAGCCATTAATGGAGTAGTCAAGACAATACTTAAAGGATTATAAAAATATTTAGTTAAGTACACTTATGGTTAGACTAACATTTTAGAGGGCCCTGGGTCACAAATCTATTTTGGGCCCCTATTGGCCCCTTGTTATCTGACTCTATGTGAGTGTATTGCGCACAATGGAACATATTCTTTGTGTCTTAATGTAATTTTGCATAGAGTGCTGTGCCTGCAAAACATTATTTAAGGTTTACAGTAAAATATCTCTAAACTAATTATGGCCACCATTCACTGTCATTATGCTCCTTCTGTTGGGTTCTGTCTTTTGTTATGCAATTTAAAAAAAAAGAAAAAAAAAAAAAGGTCTCCTGCAAGAAAGGACTCCATGATTACAATAGTCCAGGGCCCTCTTAACATTTGTTCAGATGGTGTTAAATATTCTGACACAATCATTAGCATATTTCCTCACTGACAAACTATTCTGCAGTGTTCCAGACATTAGGGCTCCGGGGTAGTTTGTATTTCATGACTGCAGCCCCAGTTTAATCATCACATCCATTTATTATAATAAAAAAAGGGGGTGCGTGTCGCTTCAAAGTTACCTTGATGGCTTGCAGATCACTATCTTGCTTGTAACAGTAAAGGATTATGTTATTGTTCATGCTGAAACTTTCTCTCACTCCAAGGTGATAGAAGAGGGAAGGCTGACAAAAGGAATCACTCATCTCCACCACCGCAACATCTGTGGAGGAAATGTAAATAGGCGGGTCATATTTGCGTAATATTTGTGCGTGTGTGTGTGTGTGTGTGTGTGTCATGCAAATACCGCTACAGTCTGCATGCCTGCACTTGCCTGCGTTGTAGAAACTGTCCAGGACGTCCGTGGTGCCCAAGGATATGCTCTCAAATAAAATGGTGTTGAAAACGGCGTGTGCGTCCGCGCAAGCTTCCTTCAGACATTTGAGCGACAAGTTCTCCTCAGTTTGCGGGACCGACGCGTCCTCGTTGACTATGTACGCAACGGACACCGCTCTGGAGCGACTGCGTGGAGAAATGAGCTGTTTACCCGAGCCGCTGGCGCTCAGCTCTATAGCCGAAGAGTCCTGCCACAGACTTCCAGCAGACACCCAAACTGGATCTCTCCTCTTCAGCTCATGCAGGCTCATCCGCCTGCGCTCCGTTGTGAACATTTTTCCTTTTTTTAATTCTCTGCAACTGAAGCTTAATGCATGTCCTTCGTCAGAACAAACCCATTATAAAAGGAGAAGAAAAACACGGTTGCTTGTTCTTGTAATTCCCCAGGTGCGCCGCCGCCTCCACGCAAACCTCATATCCACTGACATTCCCGGTACAACTCTCCACTCGACCCGCCCATCTCTCCACCCCTGCTCGGCTCCGCCCGCTGACATTTCATATTGAAACTGGATGCCTCACCTCGCTCGACTCTCGGATGACCTCTGCTGCGACAAAACTATTGAACTATTTTAGATTACATGCGCGCATGAAACAATGATTCTGTGATGAAACCAACTGCGGTTGCTGTTTATGTCCTACCTTGTAAAGTCACTTTAATTTGTTGTGATGGTGTTCTAGCAAAGAATTAATAAATGTGTACAAAGAAACAAGAAATGTCACGCAAATAAACAAATATAAACGCACGTTTTCCGTAAATAAGCTTCTTAATCTTACTCTTAGTATGTAATTTATGATAACAGTACAACAGTTGGAAAAAAAAACTTTAAAAAAGGTACTAGTGAGACAGAGGCAACATTACAAACCCGTGATACAATCCAAATTGTCACTGTCTTTATTTACAGTACATAAATGGAAATCAACTATGAACGCTGCAGGAAAATGCTTCAGAAAATAGGCAAAAAATAAAGGGGGAGTCTTTAAATACACAGCATCGGTGCGAGGAAACACAAGAGCACCAACTATTTTCCCTGCACTACAAAGCAAAAAAGGCAATATCATTACAAGTTGCGTCTGTAATGTTTTACTCTGACGATAAGTGATGCTCTTTTGAACATGACTCTTGAGTTCACATTCTATGTTTCATGTACATTGACACACACAATCTGGACATAGACAAGAAGTTTGTCTCAACCTAGCTTTGTACTTGATGCTGCGATCCAAAAATATATAATGAACTATTGTACTGCAAGATATCTTTATCTAGCACCAAGCACTTAATATTGTGAGCACTGTCAGATGTGAGATCAGGCATGCATCACACAGACATTACACAAACAACCTGAGAATAGGAAGTCTTCTATGAGACAGTTGTGGCAGGTTTAAGCAACAGTTGGGTTATTACAGAATATACAAAAACCAGCCTTGTTCTGTTGTTTTAATCGAGTCCCACGCTGACAAGTTCAATGAATTGTTCAATTCCCTGCAGAGACAACTATTTGAAAAAACACCCATGATGATGACGTTATCCAACCTGAATGGATTTGGGCAACAGTTAACGCAAACGATTTACTCATCGAGGCCCTCGTCCTCGTCCTCTTCCTGCTTGACGTCCACCTCGGTTGTGTCTGAGAACTCGTGCAGGAGGACGTACTCACGGCTGCTGAAGCCAAACTTGATTACATCCTTTTCTTTGAGCTCGTAATAGCGCTGGGATTCTATGCGCTGGTTGTTAAGGTAGGTGCCGTTGCCAGAACCGAGATCAATGATGTAAGGCCTTACTCTGCGGCCAACGGTGCCGTCCGCCCGTGTAAACTCCACCAGTCTACAGGAATACAGACAGAATGACAGACATTCATATATTGTCACCATATGTAAAGCAACACAGAGTGCAATTTTTTCTATTGAATACAGTCTAAAGTTCAAGATTTCTAAACAAAGCAAAGTGTTCTTAACAAGTTTAAGCCAGCTCTTTATTCTTACCTATACTGGAATACTGCATGTTGCTTGGAGCAGGATGGGTGGTCAATGGGGATATCAGCAATTTTTCTCTGTCGCCCCAACAAATAGGCACTCTGTCTGTGAATGTACATGACTGGGAGGGGTTCATCATTCTTGAAAGGGTACAGTCGCCATCTGCGCTTTGGAATTCGAGCCTCAGGTGGCTCGTTGTATTTGATCACCACGCCTCGGAATGTGTTTGTATCTTCTGTAAGCGCCCCTGACAGTTCAAAGCTGGGTTTCTCTTTCTCAACGGGAGGGGCATTTGTGGGTCCAAAATCCTCTTCTTGGTTTTCTTCACGCCTCTGACGGTTTTCCCTGCGCCGCTCATCATGCTGCTGTCTCTCAGCTTGCTGGGAGGATAGTGCGTCTCGTTCTCGTTGTCTGTCTCCACCTCTGTCTCTGTCTCGGTCCCTGTCTCTGTCTCGTGGTCTGTCTGTTTCCCACCTGCTCCGCCTCTCCTCTGGCTGGTCATTTCTTCTCCTCCGCTCATCACCACCTGTCCGATGCTCCTCCCGCTCCTGTGAGATATTTTTTAAGAAGGAAAAGAAAGATTATTAGCTGAGGGAAAACTTGCAATAGCAGCTCTGTACAGACTTTACTATTCAGTCCATCCAGGAATTCACGATGTTGCGATCGCAAAAATCAACAAAAATTCAACCAATCTCCGTGAATTCTGCACGACCTTACATTACACCTTACTTTTGTCCAATCACCGCAACTTTTCCGCAATTTTGGCCAGCCTCCCGTGAGTTCCACTAATCATAGCAGTCCCCAGCACAAACGTAATGCACATACGTCACCGAATTTACTTCCTTGTTTATGATTTGAAGATGCAGACATGTGCGATAGTAAAGTCTCTCACTTACCAACAAAAATTACTGCTAAAGACCATCCAAAACAATTCCCTGATGTTCTTCACGAAAGTGGAGGTAAACTGTTTTGCACCCTGTGCAATATTGTGGTGGGGAAAAAAAAGCAACTTCTTAGCAATTTTCACTGTCTCCCGCAATTTCATCGCAGCAAATACGCTTAAAACATTGCAACTTACATCGCAATTTTTTAGAGAAGCTGCCACGAATTCAGGCATTTTTGGCTGCAACAAAACCGCTCGCAAAATCCTGGAGGGACTGACTATTACAGATGTTGTATTGTTTTAAGTTCAGTCAGATTGATGAGACTGAAAAGTGGAACTCCATTACTGTATCTGGCATAAGATACTGATGACTAAGCCACTGTTTTGGCGAATGGCACTTAAATGTAACAAGTTTTTGTATTTCAAATGACAACTACAACATCCTTACCAATAATTATGACACTGTTATACTAGCAGATAATTACCTCTGGCAAGCAGCTCATGTGCTAATACCTTCATGGCAGCAATGCTATCTGGGCCAACTGTAGCCAAGTATTATCTCTGAGGCAAGGGCTGCTGGACTGCGACCAAGTAAGAATGAGAAAACCACTAACTCTGTTAAGTAGAAGAATCTCTCTTTTTTCTTCTTTTATAAATAACTTACATTGTATCAGATCAGTGCAGAGACTTGTATACTTGCGAGACCTACTACAACTTTAAACTAGCACTTGTAGCATAACTAGTAACTGTATAAGAACCCCTCAAATTTTTATGTATTAACATTTAAAATTATGCTAATTGGGAGGTTATGGTCCCGATTGTTTTAATGCACAGCATGCCACAGGTTTGGGCATTAATGAACCCATAGCCAGTTTAAAACTAAATGGGTATATGTCAGTGAAAAGGAGTATCAGTACCACAAGTTACATACTCATTAATAAATACCATGTGTCAGTGAGGGAGCAATAAGGTATACATTATAATATTAACATATTGGTAAGGGTGGGAGGAGGCACACCAGACCTTTAGTTTTTAAGTACAAGTAAACTTAATTGTAACACTGCAGTCCTAATAAAGTTTAATCCTATTTATTTTCATCTTCTTGGGAAATAGCGTATAACTACATTTTTAAATTATCATATAACCATATAAAAGGTAAATTCGTAAAACGACTTGCCACTTATTACCACGGCGAAAACCGTAGCCACATTTCGATCTTGGCACTGTTTTGGGTTCTTTAAAGCAGTAATTTCATCTTTTTATTTATTTATACTTAATTACCCGCTTTATTTTGGCATCAGCCCCACGATGGGGACTGCGACTATTCCTGGGCGATCTGCTGCTTCGTCTGGCGGGAGATGTCTCTCTTCTGCCTTGTGAGCGGTCTCTCGTCCTGGCAGGTGACCTATCAATGGAAAAACACGTAGACAGACTCTTAATAATGTGCTTCAAACCACATTCAAACCGTACAAAGTACCCATTTATTAATACATTTACCTAAGATGAGCTGTAGATGTCTTAAATAAAACGTATAAGCCATCACATTATTGCTCACTCACTATCCTAAACCAAAGATTATGTTGTCTTCGTCAGGGTGAAAATAAAAACAACTGACGAACAAGAAATGATTCGAAAATTACGGTTTTTTTTGTTTTTATTTTTTTTAAAAAGAAAATACCTGCTCGTTCTTCTCCTCTGTGGACTTGAGTGGCCACTGGATCTCGACCTCGAACGGCGTGATGTCTGTGGCCTAACGGGGCTCAGTTTTTCCTGCTTTACCTTAACTTTGGACTCCCGCTCCGGAGATTCTCTCCGCCTGTGTCGCTTTTCTTTGGTCATTCTAACAATATATAGTCGATTTTAAACTCTGTGCGGTCAGACATACATCGTAATCCACACAAAAGCTTAGGAAAACACAAAGGCAAACTCAGTTTTTTAACGTTGCCGATCACAAACTTCGACTGTTGCGTCGAATCGCGCACTTCCGTTTCCGCCTGTACGCCAAGAATTCGGCTCGGTATAATAAATGCCAACCTTTTAACTGGTTCCACTCTGTCTGAATCTCCGACCAGCAGTATCTTAGTAAGGAATAAGACGGTTATTTTGTTGTTGGTGATGTCGTTCCCCTTGAAGCACCCAGAACACTTTGAACGAAAAAAATATAATTAAAATAAACATAATCTGAACGAAAAAGCGAAAACTTGACAGAATTTCGGTTAATTTCTTTTTTATTTGCCAATGACCAGGGTCACCGGTGATTCCACCCGGACAAACTCAGATGGAACGACGAGACGTTGTTGCCATGACAACCCAAACATTGAGCATGAACTCTTTCTAAGGCAACTACGCCAATATATCTGTTTTTTTTTACTTCAAAGAAGCTTCTAGTTTTAGTGTATTATTTTTACAGTAAAACATAATGATTCCCCCAGCTGAGTCTCTCCTGAAATACGACAATCCAGTGTTAATCAGCAAGAGCACTGACAGAAAATCTCCGAAGGTGAGTTTACCAAGTACGCAAGTCAACTTCAATTTACGTTACCCGGGTAAAGTAACGTCTGAAAGACTGTCCTCTCTCATAAACAGACTTGGGTGTGAGAGAGGTCTCCCGAAGTTTGAGTGAATGTCAACGCAGTTTTTTTTTAAAGGGAAGAAATTTTAGAATTGTCTTTGAGGCCAAATTAGGATATGTAACGTTAAGTGAAAAGTTAAATAAATGAAAGATAAGATGTATCATAGAGTACTTTCCACCTCAGGCACGCCCTTTGAAAGTGAGCCCTCAGCAGCCTTCTGACTCTACCCCTGTTCCACCACCTCCTAAACCAAAATCCATCTCTAATGAGGCCGCCAAGCAGGAAGATGAGGAGATCCTGAACGCCATCCTTCCACCCAGGTAGAGCTCTACCCATCAACGATATTGTTCAACAAGTTCATACCACGCCCTCATTCAATGTAACCTGCTACTGTAGGGAATGGATGGAGGGAAATCAGCTGTGGGTGCAGCAAGTGTCCAGCGCACCTTGTACGAGATCAGATGTTATACACCTGGAGGAGCTGCTGAACACAAAGCTAATGCAAAGGCAGGCCAGAGAGACAGGAATCTGCCCTGTCCGCAGGGAACTCTATTCCCAGTGCTTGGGTAAGGATGAGGCTGAGATGCTGGTGATAAGGCTTTCTTTTTGATGGAACCTTACTCCTTTATTTCAATGAAGGCACATTTTCACTCACATCAACATGAACTCAACTGTCTAATCCTCCCGTTTTTCTGTTTTTCAGATGAGCTGATCAGACAGGTGACCATTAACTGTGCTGAGAGAGGTCTGCTACTGTTGCGGGTTAGAAATGAGATTCAAATGACAATTGCTGCCTACCAGACGCTGTATGAAAGTAGTATTGCTTTTGGTATGAGGAAAGCACTGCAAGCTGAGCAGGGCAAGGCTGACATGGAGAAGAGAGTAAGGACATTTCAGTTTTTGCTATGACTTATATCAATCAATGGCACACAGGGGCAAAAGAACACAAAATCCCAGCAGAAAGATTTAAATTGCCAGTTATCTTAAAGTTAGAGATTGTTTTTCAGTGAAGTGTCCAGCAGAGAGCACTATTTCTCTTCAAGACATGCTGTAAAATACGGGTGGTTGTGGCGCTCTTTGCGTAACCAATTCTGCATCTGGGACACATTTTCATGTATGTCTTATTACATACCTAGATTTCTGATCTGGAGAATGAGAGGCAAGACCTAAGGAAGCAACTTAACGAACAGAGAGCTAAATGTGATGCGATTGAAAAGAGAGAAAATGAAAAGCGGCAGATGGAAGAAAAGAAGCACAATGAAGAGATCCAGTTCCTAAAGAGAACCAACCAGCAGCTCAAGGTGATGTTTTATAATTAAAGACAGCAGAAAAGTTTCTTCTTAATATGTGGCAACTATAATAGCTGTGTTGCCTGTCTTAACATGTTTGTATTTCTATTCAGACCCAGCTTGAGGGGATCATTACACCAAAGAAGTAACTTCAGCAAACAAGAACTGAGTGCCCTTTCCCCGGTACAGAATGCTACTACCATGTCTTCTTGTTTCCAAAAGATAATTGTTAATGTAAACTGCACAAGAGTGTAATTAGAATTATTTTTATTGTTGTTTTTTTTACAGCATGGCATGACAAGTACAGTGCAAACAATTACTGTACATTTCTCTTGAACATCAAGAGAGCATTACACCTGTAAATGATGAATGAAATGTCATTCAAAAACGGCTTGAGAGGGAAAAAAAAGGGTTGAGAAAGCAGAATACACACTTATGTAGCATTCCACATTTTGTCAACTCTACATTTTCAATAAAAACATGGCAATTAAAATAAAGAACTATTTAATAGATTGTGTTTTATAACTCCATCTAGTGCTTTGACCGTTTCGCCTTATGGCCTTCTGTGACTGATGACGGCGCTTTCTTGTTCTTGTTCTTGTTCTTGACATTGTGGGTTTCGTAATAGCGCACACCAACTTTCTTCACCCTCTGTGCACGTTCTATTGCTCGTCTCTGTAGAGATGGATGAAGAGGAACAGACAGAGGGAAAAAAAAAAAAAAAAGATGAACTCTCTTGCTTAAACAAGACAAGTGCTTTTCATGTCCATTCCTGTTACATCAGTGAGTGGAATAGAAATTAATCTAACACGTCTGGCCAAAGAGATCTGTTTGACGTCAGAGAACAGACACTGCATACCTGTTTAGACGTCAGCCTGCGTGGCTGTGTGGACTCATCTTCCTCGTCAGCTTTCCTCTTCTTGCCCTTCTGGTTTGGAGCTAAATTTAAGCAAAGATGCATGAGTTTGATGTTAGTGTCTGGCTGCGTGTCAGCCTGACCCACCTTATGTGTATGACTACAGGTAAAATCATTTCTACATTCAGCACCATACAAAGTAATGACAGACATGATGACAGGCTACCTTTTTTCTGTGCTTGCTTAGCTGCTGCTGCTGCGGCTTGTTTCGTCTTTATGTCCGTGAATGCTTTTTCAGAAAGTGCCTTAGGTATCCTGTCCAAAGAAGAAAGAGAGTATATAATTACCCAATAATTCAAATAGTTTACTCCTATTGGGCTTTGGTAAAATGAACAGAAATTATATTAGGCTCAGAGTAACTTTACAACTGCTATTTCACTTTGTTCTTTGGTGTGTGGGCTGAAATTCAACAAGAGACGCAAATTAAAGAACAAAATAACATGCAAAAGTTTGGTAAATAGGCCTCTGATCAGATCAAGTTGATGTCTGCTATTCTTTAGAGACCTGAAGGTGGTTTGCATGGACCACCTAAAATGCGAGGCATCTCTCTGCCTGACATTTTGTGTTATATTACTGGATAAAAGATATAAAGGCGATACACAAAACAAAGAAAATATGTGAGTGAGGTTTGGGTGAGAAGAGACAGACCGGATTGCAGAGAAGCGTTTGGATTTGGCCCGATCCAGGAACTGTTTGTACTTGGAGATCTTCTGATCCAGCTCTCGAATCACCTCGCGTGAACTCTTGTTGCTATTTGCCTTGCCAGTCTGAGCTGTTGTAGGCTTGGATTCCTCTGTCTCTCTAACAGCTGGCTCAACGCTGGTCCCGTCTTCATCCTCTTCATCCTCTCCCTCATCCTCTCCCTCCTCCTCCTCCTCCTCCTCGTCCTCCTCGTCACTATCTTCCTCATCTTCAGAGCCAGAAAAGCCAGACATGTCCAGATCAGGCATCTCCACTGGCACCAAGTCTTCCTCATTGAACTCAGGTGCCACATAAATTTTGCCAAAGTTCTGTCGCACGTTAGCCAGAATCTTCTGGACTTGCTCTTTCTGTCTCTGCTGCTGCTGCTGCTGTTCCTCTGAGATGGCATCTCCATTATCCAGCTGTTCCTCTTGCACATTCACAGCCACTTCTGAGGGTCCCTCAACCGCCAATGGCTCCTTGCCCTAGAAAAGTTACATTAACATAACACAGGCTGACACGAAGGGCACAGGTTGCTGTGGAAAAAAAGTCATTTACTGGCAAAACAGCAGGGGGGAATATTGAGTAAACGGTTACCTCTTGATCCCCCTCAGGTCCAGGGGGTTTCACAAAGAATGGAATACGTCCCCTCTGCCAGTCATTCAACACCATTTTGGAAACTGTAGTGAGATCTGGCTCTCCGCCCTGCACAGTACAAAGAATACATTGCTCAAACTTAAGATTTAAAACTAGTGGGTCACATACACTTTGCTAATTAACCGAAAACCATCAGCGGAGAAAGCAGCACTTAATTTATGTAAGCAGAAAATAAACCAGATGCATTACATAACCATTAGCTCTTGCGCTATATAAAATAAATAAACATACTGCGGCTTGCGCATGAGGCACTTGTGTAATTTTCAACCTGGACCCTATTTCTACATATTTTTGTGTCTGAGCGACTTAAGGGGACAACAGTCTTTGAAAACGATCCAGTATTTCTTGAAAGCACTGCAGCAAGCAGCTGTGAAACAGGGTTGCAATGTAATCCTCTGGGGCAACTGAGCACTGTCAAGGTTCAGCCACTAAAACTGCCTGTTTTTGTCGATGTTAAGACTAAGACTGTTACTCTATAAGTCTGAAAACATTATTGAGAGGATCTCTACAGAGATAAGGAGCTCTAAGCCAGGAGGAATAACCTGTATTTTTGTAGTCAGGGGGAAAACCAGGACTACTGCTGATAGGAATTCAACTCGGATCATCTCAGCTGTGAAGCAGCCGTGCTATCCGCTGAGCCACCATACTGCCAAAAAGCACTGTGCCAAAACACTGACCAAACCTACCAGACTCTATTTACAAAAACAGTAACTTTATCATCAGAAAAACCCTTTAAACTTGAAAGAAACAAAATAAATCTCATCAAAGTCGTTTTGCCCTAAGTATTCCAACTACCATGAATTTTGGTTTGGTAAAAATAACCCATAATTCATTGATCAAGATATGAAAATGTACTGGCTCTACATACTGTTTCCCTGACTGTTTCTCTGTTGCATCTTACCTCTCTCCTCTTGCAATAAGTTTAAATCTACCCAGTTTTATTGTGCTTCTTTCAAGTCCGAACTAATTCTTTTAAGATGATAAAATAACTGTTTCTGTAAATAGAATCCGGCGGGGGAGAGAGACGGATCTGGTGTTTCTGGTTAAGCAGAAAAAAATAACTTACCCTTTTAAAAAAAAAACTCTATATCTGCAGATATCTTCTCCATAAAGTTGTCAGACACTAAGAATATCAATCTGAGCCTGTCAGTAGCAAAAACGAGCAGTTTTAGTGGACATAGTTTGATAGTGCAGAGTGCAAATCCATTACACTGCAGCCCTGGTTTGCGGCTGCTGGCTCCCTCAACACTGAATCCTTTTCCAGAAACTGGTGTTCTCATCAGTCCTTTAGACACAAAAACACTAATGCATACAGTTAAAGTGGAAAAGTACTGAAGTTACCCTTTAACTGAAACCACTACTCATGTTAATGATCAAGTTTTGTTCGGTAACCAGACTCTCCACTTAGTATAAAATGAAATACTAAAAACTTGAGGTGAAGTTTTATCATACAATGAATGTTAAGCATGAAATGTGATGATGAACTTTTAGACCTTCAGTAGTTTTCCAGTGCGAAATGCAAGCTTTTCGAGAAAGTCCTGAGCAGAGGTCCAAGTGGGGATGCGGTAGGTCTTCTGAATGTATTCTGGCTTTGCCCGCTCCAGCACTGCCCCAATGTGTTCCTCCGGGTTCCTGATCTTCTCAACTTGAACCTTTGTGAGAAAGGGGAAGAAAAAAAGCTTCCAATTTAAGGGACCACATGGCTATCATATTAAACAAGGTCTGGATGAAAATCAGAGCTGATCAAGGCATTATTAAATGTCCTTTCATTAGCAATCTGATCCCAGTCAAGTACAAATGTTAAAAAAAAGCCACATTTGCAGTTGGTGGATTTTTCCAAGTAACTGGGGCATTGTTTCTGAAAACACATATTTCTGTTTCACATACGCTTTTCAGTGCTATCACAAGCACAAATTAAACTTCTTTCATCTGGATTGGATTTGGGTGAATGCACATGTATGTCGGGTAGATATTGTAAGATGTGCACAGAGGGAAAATAACAGAAATTCGGACTTACCACTCCTTTCAAGACAATATCAGATTCACTGTCTTCTGAAGGATAGACAACACCTGGACAGTCAATGAGGAAGATGCGCCTCATTAATGTGATGTACTGCCACACCTAAAAAAAAAGAAAAAAAAAAGGATATTTATATAGGCTGTTAAGTCAAATTACTGTAGCCTCATGACAGATGTTAAATATTGGGACATTTTACCTTCCAGGTACTTAATAATGTAAAATGATGAGTCAAGTACGATGAAAAATAACATATATTTGGCAGAGCAAATCAAAGGCTGTTTTGCCTCTGGATCTCTGGATAAAAGCGTGATAAGAGCCTCCTTTTTTTTTCTCCTCATGCTACAAAAACTTCTCCCGTCCTTGATTGATTCATCAAAAAGAGAGACTGTATTGTATCTTTTCAAACAAACATAACCACACGTTTATTCTAGCACACTAATTCACAGCAGTTCTGCGGATCATGAGGGTTTTGGCAGTCAACAAACAGTGTCGGGTTCTGTGGTGTGAATCAAAGAAAAGGTGAGAAATAAAGGAGTCTTTGGCTGCAGGCCCATCTGATTTCATTTGATTGATGTGCTCAAAAAAATCTCTCCCCTGTTGTGGTCCAAGTTCGCAGCTTTAGCAAGCACGAAAAAAGGAAAGCTATTTCTCCTCTCTTTCGTCTTGACCCTGCTTTGGACATTAAGGTTTTTCAGACTCTTGTTCGTTTCCAAACAGGATAAACAGCCCCAGAGAGAGGAAATTAAAGATAAAATTGGTTGTTGTTCTTTCACTTGGCCCAGCCATCGCTTTGATTTTCGGTTATATGATTAAGAACACAGAGCCGACTACTTCTGTTGTTGCAGCTAACAACAACTGCCAAGGTAAGAAGTGGAATGGGTGTTCACCTCACAACACCTCCCCACTAAATCATTAACTCCTCTCTTCTTTTCACGCGATATTTTTTTTTTCTCAAAAACACCATTTCCTTCTTTGCTTTTAATTTTATTTCTCTTCTCAGTAGTGTTTATCCACGGCTGGTTTTCTCTGTCAACTCTTCATGCTCTACATTCAAGACCTTTCCAGATCTTCAGTGGAAATGTAGACCTTCAGAGTTTACATTCTTAATTTAAGGATTATACTTTTTTTTTGCACTGTTGACACTTGAATCTTACCTTTGTTTCTCCGGCAATGGGTGCCACATTGCAGACCTTCTTAGACCGCAGAGTGTTGATGACTGAGCTCTTTCCAACATTAGGGTAGCCAATAAAACCCACACTTATCTGTTTCTTGTCTGTGTGGAGCTGTGTGAGGCAAAAAAGTAAAGTCAGCTTGGTGTTTTGTTTCCTAAACAACAGCCTCAGTCTGTCCCGAGTTCACTGAGGTAATTTTAGATGGGCCTTTTTTTTATTACCGTCAGCAATAAAAAAAAAAAAAAAAGTAAACTTGTCATCACTCCACCACTACAATGTAGTTTGTTCAAAACACATACCGAAGGATATATTAAAAAGATTTTTTATATGTAAACAAGATAATCATCTAAAACATTTTAAAACAAGAGATACATCTTTGTTTTATTTGTCCCAGGAGGTAAACTTCGGAGGCTGTTTTGGAACAGGTTCTTCACCTTGTTATTTCCAGACTTTTTGGTGAATGTGGTCCAAGAGAAAAACACAAGAAAAAAAAGGAAGTTTTTTTTTCTGTCTCTCATAAAACCTTTTTATATCACATTATTAAATCTAACAGAATATATCAATATTATCGAACCCTTTTTTTATGCCTTAATCTTTTAGATCTTTTTAGTCCAGTGCTTTTACAAACATAATCAAATTTACAGTCAATACATAACACTGGATGTTAAGCTTAAGGGGAGCGTGACAAAACTTTCTATTACAGTTTAAGTACCTTCAGGACAGCCTGGCAATATATATTTCATAGTAGCAAAGATCTTTTTTAAAAAAATTAGATTAGGGAGGCCTTTTTTAAAATAACAGGCATGTTTGATGCATTTCCTTAAATGGGTGACAAGCAGTTTACTTCATCATCACATTGATCCATACATATCTATGTTTTTAACTCTGTTGTTAGCGTAAAGCAGTCCTGCTCAGTGAATTTCAGCAATCATGCTTTCAATGGCCTAATAAACCCTCAGATATTGATCCCACATGAGTATAAAAACAATTGCAAATGTCTACCCATTTATAAATGTCAAGTATATTTGATACTGACAAAGCACAGCCCAATGTTTGCTCATATTAATACATGTCAAAAAAACATGTCTGATATAAACATGTCTTTTAATGAGAAGCTTTGATTTCTCTTATCTTGCAAACTTAACATAGTAAATAAGAACAAATATTTTGTGATTATAGTAAAATCTAAGCAATGAATTATATTCTATACATTTATAAACCATTTCAATCCATAAACTCTATGGCATACCTTTAAAGAGAGAGAGGACTGCAGATTGCTGAACCCTGAGCACTAAAACCCTAAATTCTAGCCAGTACTTTTAGTTTTTATACGTAAATCAATAAATCTTTTATGTGACTAAATCGTACCCAATTTGATTAAACAAATTAAAGAGCAAAGAAATTGTATTTTCCCCAAATAAAAAAAATCGTTCCCCAAACGATAATAATTTAAGAAACATTAAGGTAAAAAGCTGTGTTATTAGTGATTTATAGGATCAGTAAATAGTTTAGATATTTTGAATCGGGCCTTGCGTGCTTACCTTGCCAAACTGCCTGAGCAGCTGAATGAGGGAGCCTTTACCAAACGAGTTAGTGAGGCTTGCATGGAAAGCCAGAGTGGGGTATTCCTGGGACAAAACAGCCACCCACCGTTTCTGGTTGGAAATTGAGTGCAGATGAAAAGTCAGTCATACAGTTTAATAACACGAGAAGCCACACGCAATCACTCAAAGTCAGTGGGGAACCAAAGTTAAACATGAATTGCGTTTCTTACCGTGACCCAGGTGGGGATGAGGTCACACTTGTTTAGAACAAAGATCAGATGTTTCCAGGGTTTCTCCTTCTTCATATACGTCTCTATGCTTTGAGAGCGGGTTCCCATGGGATCACGGGCATCCAGCACTTGGATGATGACATCAGATGAGTCAATCACCTATTTAAGTTGGACAGTCAAGATTATAGAATCTCCTTGTGCAATATAAACATTAACAAAAGCATGATTTTGAGGGAAGGATGGAAAAAATACCTTGTAAAGTTCTCCCCAAATCCTTTTGGACTGACCCTTTTTGAAGATTTCCTCTCGGGCTTCTTCCCTGTTGCAGAATTGAAAAAAAAATTTATTTCTACCTTGAAAAGTGTGTAGTCAGCACCTTCCTGGCTGGTTGGATTAGCCAGTGGAGTGGAATGATTATGGCATCCTCAGAAGGTCTTACCGGACTCCTGTGTCCTCGGTCATCAGATCTTTGTCCTTGTCTGCGTCGTAACTCTGAGCTGACGCCTCAGCTTGTTCAATGAGGTCCTTCACATCTCCCACCATGAGACTGGGCCTTTTCCTCTGAGCCTTTGGACCAAACGTGGTCTCAAAACCTTCTGTGTCCAGAATGTGCACCTTGGAGTTCTGAAGGTGAAGGAATATAAGGAAAAAAAATTAAACTAGCAGCTCTGACTGTCAGAAAAGTTGTTTCTTGAGTTTCTTAACTCAGGTTTGTAGTGAATTTCCAACACAGCTGCACAGCACATAATTTGCCTTTGGGAGACCTACATCAAAACTGAAGAGAAACTCTCAATTTTTAACCAGATCTGTATCATTATGTGGAAGGGAACGATGGCAACATTTCCTAAATGTTGTCTACACCAAAGGCTCCCCATCCATTTGTCATAGAAGTCTGCCAGGTGATGCAGACTTCTGGCTGTTGGCTCCTCTGAATTTTTGTATTCTCCATTCACAGGTCCAAAGATTTAGACAAGATAGTGCCGATGAAATATGAATAAAGATTCACCTACCAGCAGGAGCATTAACTGCTGCAGTGCAACACAGTGCATTCAAGCTATTGCAGGTTTTCTACCTCTTGATCAAAAAAGAATACCACAGCCTTTTTCTCTCTATTCTCTGGTCATGTGGCACTAACTCAAAATATATTTTCGTCTATCTACTGCAGACAAAGCCCAGTTTTATATTAAGACCATCTTTTTACCGTTCTTTTAATAATTACACAAGATATGCTATTGCAGCACTGCCATGAGGGGTGAGGGGGACAAAAAAGCAATTTAAAGGGTTAGCCAGAAACAATACTATTTAACGCTTCAGGTTGCCAAGATCATCCACAGGGCTCCTTTGAAAAACAAAAAGCTCTGGTTTAATTCATCTGCCTGTTTGAAATAAGATCAAACATACAGATTAAAGAGCATTGTTTTTCACATGCCAATAGTTTTATCAAAAACATCAAGGTCATGAATTGGCTGCAAGCCCGATAAAAGATAACCACGTAATATATTAATCCTCTTAGTCTGTTAAAAGAGGGGAAATGAAGCATTCTGTATGAGCCTAAATGCTGCACTGACCTGACACACATACACATTTTAAGTTAATACAAAGAACACAACTGTGTAAAATGAGTCTTAACCTGTCAATCAATAATTTGTCATGCATGTTAAACAAAAAATTGTATCATTAGCTGCTTCTAACTTAGTTTAAGTGAAGGTCCCATGAGAGACAATGGAAAAAAAAAGAGGACCAAAACAGACCCACTGACGTCTTGGAAGAGCACAAGAGGAATTGGGTATTATTTGGACTCATGCTGTTGTGGGGCAGAAAAGCCTGGCAGCGTGCTGCTCTCCCATAGCAAACACAATGCAAGCAGACTCAGGTCATGATGAACTAAGTAGAATATAATGAGGATTAAAGTGAAGCCTCATATTCATCTCACCTCATAAATTTTCAAGAGACAAACTTCTGGAAAAAACAGGCCTGATATCCATCTACATCACATAAAAACATCACCGGCCTTATGTGCCCAGCACACTCACAACAAAAGTTATAAATATGTTTTAGAGTGTGCAAACAATGTACTTCTCTTAGACACAAGGACCATCGTACAGACAGCAGAGGGGACACATACAAATACATGTTGCTTAATAGTGCAGCAAAAAGGGGTTTCAACCCCTTTACTTACATGGGCTTTAACTCTATCATGCAAGAGGGACATGGGAAGTTTGCTTTGCCTCATCACCACTCGATATGGATCCTTCTGCACTGCTCCCATCTCTTCCTGGAACTTCTGAAGGGATGACTGCTTGATTACACGGGTATTTGCTGAAATTTAAACATGTGAATGCAAAGTGTGACCTGTTTAGTTTGGACTTCACATTTTTAAATCACATCCAAACCCCCTGTGTTATGAGTTTGCCAGTTTCCCTTCATACTCACTGACAAGTTATATCAGGGGTAAACATGTTAATACACAATCCACAGGTGAGTTTTACATAAGTCCTCCTTCATCAACAAGTGCCATCACTGAAATAAACGACCAGTGCATTCAGGCAAACCCTATCAGTTATCTGGGTGATTTTTACACCAATTCTTTAACTGTATGTAAGTGTTCAAGATCTTAAAAACTGTTCACATGACTGCAAGGAATAAATATTTGATGTTTAGATTCAAGGCTCACATTTACAAGAGCAACAAGCCATGCTTGTATTTTCCATTGGAGGTGTTCCTAACACGCAGTATAACATAGTTCATGCCCTCTTGTTTTTATCAGTGCACATAGCCACTGTTTTATGCTTGTGAGTTGCGATGAAATGATACCTAATGTGATAAGTAATGTGAATGTTCCTTTTTTAGATTTGGCACAATTAGTGGAAAAATCGGGGAAGAATTTCAGGGTGTTTTCCATCTTTGCAAGATGCAGGTGCCTGACAACAGTACAACAGTAATATTTCGCTGAGCTAAAACAGAGGCAACATTAAAGAAACATAACAATGTCAGCTGTACAACACATTTTAGGGTTAGGCTGCATGGCTTACATCTGATTTAATTCACTAATTACATGCTATTTAATTTTCCTTTGCTTGAACTTAATTTTTTTGAAAAGTGACAGCCCTCGTATCCATTATGTGTTTGCATTTGATGTTCCCTGTATTTTCTGCTACCATATATATTATATCTAATGATACCATTCTCTAAAAGTTGTTGTTTCTTTTCTCAAAAGTATGCAAAGAATGAAAAAGTACACATACAAATATGTAGTTTCCCTCTGCTGAGACAGATGCTGTACAGACAGCTATCACAGCAGACATGCCACAACATAAACAACACATGCAAAGGCAAGGAGGTGCACTTACCAAACCATTTGATGTTGGGTTCAACTCTGGCAACAGTCCCTGGAGCCACTGTGGACTGATACTGTAAAGGTTTGATGACTTGTCCACGGTTATTGCTGGAAACAAAAGATCAGTGTGAACACTGGATGTATTCAGAGAAGATCAGATAAAGAGTGGCTCACAAGAATAGCGTTATTGCAAAAATGTTTATGTCCATTACCATCTCTGTTTCTGTCTGTACATATTCAGACGCTTTATGGTGGCTCGATCCCTCATGTTGTTTCCTCCAGCACCCTTTGGTCGATCTGTCAAACACATGCACAGTAAGTTTAGCAGTTCATACACTCAATAGCTGCTATACTGGCAGTCTTATGATGATTCAAAAGTAGCAGCTGTTCCAAGACTTTACGAGCAAAGTCTGTGTTTAGTAAAGTCGAAAACTTTACTAAACACAGACTCTTTCCTGAAAGTTGAATACATTAGTGTCAAATTTAAAAGGCCTGGTGCTACTCTTATCATTACGCTATAACCTACGTTATATCAGCAACTGTTTTAGTTTTAATAGTGTCACAAAGAGTTTTGTGATTCATTTCGACAAAATACACTTTTTATTGGTGACAAGTTGAATTTAAAAACCAAGAAATGTCTCCTCCAGAGCTTAATATCACCAGACTAGCAACAATTAGCATTAGCTGTAAACAACCGGTGTGGTTTTGCTCACCAGGGTTGCTGCTGGACGAGGAGGGGTTTATCGAGCTCTTCCCCTTAAACCGAGGCTTCACCATTTTGTCCGCTTAGTTGTTGAAGTCTTCCGCGGACAAAAAAGTTAAAAACCACACAAAAGTGTCCAAGAGCTGAAGTTTAGTTGCAGTTTTTCGCCTCAGCTCCACGGTACACCGTACTACACGTGTTGATACGGCGAAACCGGAAGAACGTCATCGACGGAGCGACATCGTTATGAACCAATCAGGGAGCTCCCATGAGTGTCCAGGTACTGAGGTCTAATGTAACTGAAGCTGTATGAGATACTGAGGGATCTTTTGAGAGCATCTTATCAGTAATTAATGTTAAAGTGCAGCATTTAAAATTTTTTATTTAAATTAAATAGATATAATCTTAGGATTTAATCAGATATTCATCATATTTACATCAGTGTAAATTTATGAATTAGGCTATGTTGTGAAAAAAAAAGTAGTTTTAGAAACAAAATAGGCAAATAAGTCAAGCTACTGTCACTTTGAAATTAAAAAGTAGTTCAATGAACTCAAAAGCTCCACCATTCCTACTGGTTCTCAGGAAATCAGCAATTGCTGTACTCTTTTTATTCCAGAAGAGGGTGCAACACCGTTTATATTAGTGTATTTTCATATGCCAACATGTCCTGCTGAATATCCATGGTCTGCTGTGGCCGTTTCAGTACCTGACTGACTCCCGTCCGCGATATGAAGTGGATGATAAGGTTCATTAAAGAAATGACCCTACAACTTGAAAGGAAATGTGTTTGCTCAATGAAAGAGACCCCATGGATGAATAAATGCCTAAAGATAAATTCACTGAGTTCAGGACTGTCGCAGAGCTTTTAGAAACACTGAGGTCATGAGTCCAAGTTTACCCATTCCTCCAAAAGATTTTTTCATAATATACTTAATTCCTAATATTTTGTATGTATATTTATTTGCTTAGTTATTTGTTCAATTATTATTTTTTCCAAACATAAAGGTGTCTATGCTGATTCAAAGCACTCTTCTTTCTATATTTAGCTGGGAAACAGTAATCTTAATTTCATTTTTTTCTTTTGTCCTTATGGTGACAAAGACATCACGTCAGCATGCTTAAGCAGTGACTATGGCACTGCTTATAAAATGTAAAATTAGTCTAATCAAAGATACAGATACAAATTACCAAGATTAAACAGGAACATATAGTTTATTGATATTAGTCCATATTTGTTTTAAAAGAATTTTGAGAGACTCATTGCTGGGAGGCGATTTGCAGAAAGAAAGAAAAAATACTCCAAGAAAATATGATTTTCATTAACGCAGAACTGATGCAGGCCTTCAGAGGGCCTATTTGACACCAGAATGTATGACAGGCCAATTTTGTCTGGTTGTGATGATGCTGCCTTCACAGTGTGTACGGTATGTTACACAAGTGTGGCCCAGTGCCAAGGTAGGCAAGTTCGTAGAGACTCCGGTTTGGAGAGGCGCCATCCAGTATTCAGTTTATACAGCAGGGAGACCGAGGAATGTTCTCTGTTCATTTTCATACAGATGAAATTGGAACTGACTGCATCAGCAATCCACTGCAATAAATGATTTCTCAAATCAGAAAGTCGAATTTTTCTCCTCTTTAAGCTGAAATTCAAGCAGAAGAATTTTTCAAGCTGAAGAATTTTTTTCAAGCCAAAGAAACAAGAGGGATCTGTTGAGGTTCGATGGAAGCATTTCTTCCATTTTAAAATCTAAATTTCCATTATAAAAGTCCATCTTACAATGTATATTCGTGCAGACAGGAGAGAAACCGACTTTGTTAAGTTAGTCTTTTTTTAAATCAACAGCATTTAAACCCAAACTTTTACTGCTGTATTTATGGTGGAGATTGTGGCTCCTTCCAAACCCTTACATTCTTTACCTTTAAATGTGACTATTTTCGATCTTGTAACTACACACAACCTTTGGTTTTGGCGAGCCAGCCACAGCACTTATGTGACAAGATCTCTTGCTGTACCTTGCTATATTTAATTGTGCAGTCATGCTGCACATAATAGCTCTGTTTTTGTGTCTTTTTTTGCACCTGATGCATCATGTCAAATGCCTTTAGCTCTCAATGAATTACTCTCTTTGTACGCAGTGTCTTAAAATCCAGCACATTATTTAAGAGCCTTTTTAAACAACTTTCTCAACACTGGTTGAATCACTTTGTAGCAAAAGACTGAAATGAAGATGTTGTTGTTCCGATGAAAGTTAGTTTCTCCCCATAAAAGCCACCACTAATAATATAATAATATAATACAATTAGAAGAGGCATTACACATAATGAAGCAGTGTGTAGTCTCAGTCATTTTGTCATAAGAATTTATAGGCTATGTATTTCATCTGCCCTCATGTCTGAATTCAGTGGTTGCACATTTTGCAGCTGTTGAACCAACAGGCTGGCTGAACTTCTACTGACCTTGATTTGACCTTTCAGATCAGCAAGAAGAAAACTAATTGATTGGACGAGTATTTATTATCGTTTGCATGAAGGAATGCAACAGGACAAGGATGGACCATTCATCACTATCTATGACAGAGAGACCATAATTTATGATTAATAGCCTCAGCAGAAGGAAAAACTTAAGGACGGCTTACAAGCAACTTTACACCAATAAAAATCATGGCAGGGTAAATGTGCCGCTTACACAAAAAAAAGAAAAGCTAACTAAATTGCTTGCCAGGAAGTAGAACATCCAGTTATTTTAGCAACATTATATTGCCTGCTTGAGCAATATTAATTCTGTACCACTCACACAGGTTTATTTATCGGTCATCAGCAGTCAGCTACTCTGTCTTTCCTCATACAGGCATAAAAGTACATTACAAAGCCAGCTCTCCATTAAATCACTACATTAAATAGCAGAGTTAGAGCAGTTAAAGAGCACAATTTTGCTATACACTAGATTTTATAGACCAATATAAACTGAAAATGGTTTAAAACAGAAGAGCTCCATGTTATTTGGCCTTCTATCAGCTGGAGTGAGAGAGCTTGACAGATGATGTGAAAATTTCCCACACTGCCTCAACTCTTTGGTCTTCTAGCTGTAGAGAATTTCAGGTAGAGCGTGATCATTTCTGTCTAACTATGGAGTGCCAACCTCTGAAGTCACAGCATTCATCATCTGTCAGGCAGATATTAATTCAGCTGCTCATGTCTCCCATGTTTGTGACTGACAGCTGCAGGGATCGAGGTGTCAGCGGTTAGCACCAGAACACCTGTATTATTAAGGCCAAGTCAGAACTCTGCACAGACAGGTGCTTCAGTCCCAGCATGTGTCTGACAGATTTTATGTACTGAAGTAAAAAGGTTCGTTCCAAAGTAAAATAACTGATGAGATATTTTCTGTTTGAAAAACTGATGCATTCTTTCAAAGAGATTAATGATATAAAAAGCATCAAAAGGAGGGAAGATTTTTTTTTTATTTTATTTTGCAAAGAGACATACGATAACATAACCTACAACAACATCTGCTTGAACAGGGTGTTATTAAAAAGCATTTCAGATTTATTGAGTGATTTTCCTCCAAGTGAACATGTTTTTCTGAAAAAATATTGGTGCTATAATCCTGTTCGGTGGTAGTAAAACAATTGATTTTCAAAGTTATGTGAGAATTAGGAAAAAAATAATAAAATGCAAAAAAACAATAAACTGTGTATAAAAAAGGTTTTCTTTAATGGACGACAGTGAAAATCTAACAAACTGACAACAGTAACAAATTTACAACATGTTATAAAACCACAGCATCTGAAAAGTACACAGTTTCATCATAAGCAATACAATTAAACTATTACTTCCTCACTCTTGCGCGGAAAAGCCAGTGATAAACTGTGACTGGAATTATAAATATTTGATTTTTGGCACCCCCACATCCTCCATTATTTTCTTGAGAAATGTCAGATGCAGAGGGTTTTACTGGGTAAAGGTAATTAAGTTTTTTTTTTTAAATCAACAATACAAACTGAGATGATGGTACAGGAAATAGGGGGATGTTGTGACCGATGCTTGTCCATAAGACAGTGGCAGTGCATTAAAGGTCCCCTTCACTGTTCATGTGAATGCATGCTTTGGTAGATAGTATTTAAGTCTGGCCAACTTGCAGAGTGTCTGCTTCAAGTCAAATTTGAAACATCAGCTAGATGACACAGCCTCCAGCCAGCCTGACTAAACAAAAAGAGAAAAATTGACGAAGGCATAAAGGTCTCTTGTCCTCGTAGCCTCGCTGTTTTTGCAATAGAAAGTCAACACTATTGGTGAGAGCTGCTTCGTGGCCTAACTGGAGGGCTACTGACATGCTTAAGGCTGATGGTCAAATGTTGTGTCACAGCCTTCATGTGAAGTTAACCTCTTATCCTCTGCAGAGTTTGGATGGTGTGGTCGCTGGAGTTGCTCCCAGCCTACACTGGGCATGTGAGGAAACACTTTGGGTAAGTTACCAGTTCATCATAGTGCTGACACATGGAGAAAACAACTATTTATGCTTAAATTTACACCTATGGGATATTTAGAGTGGCTAAACAACCCAAAATGCATGTCTTTGGATTGTGGGAGTGTGCTGGATCACCCAGAGGGTGAACCCGTGCAGACACAGAAGAACATGTGAACACAAAACACCCTCTTGCTGAGGTCACTGCTAACCACTGCTCCACAGCGCCAGCCGAGAACAGCAATCCATCCTATAGTCAGACAACTACGTGTAGACCAACACATAGACATGCTGGCTGTTGTTTTTACTGTATGTTATATTATAAACAGGAGGCTCTGAAGACATCAGAAATATTGAAGTCCTGCCTACAAATCTCATGTGTTCATGGCGCCACTTTTTGCCATCTTATAGCACTGAAGAACAAGAATTCCAGCGAGGAGCTCCTGTCCACAGTTAGCACCCACACCTCATTTATATACTATATATATATATATATATATATATATAGTAATACTATTGCCAGTTTCACGAGTGGATTAGACGGATTTGGAATTACATTGAGGCAAAAGATGGAATAATGAAAAGTCAGAAACATGAATCATGACACAAATGAAAAACCAATCCTGGAAAAACCCAGCTGGACTTCAAGTGATGGAATATTTTGTTTTTCAAGAGAATATATTTTTCTAATGCGTAACATCTTCTGTGTTTATTTTCAGCAAACCTAAATCTTCCACTTATTTATTTCACAGCTTGTCGAGGCCACAAGTTTCACACCACATAAATCATAGCATAATCTGTTGGCAAGGACCCTTGGGAAGCGTTCTCGGAGCCCTCCAATGAAAAGTGTTTATAAGTGCTAATCTGTGGCATGTAAACCACCATTTGTGGTTTAGATAAGCCACAAATTAGGTAAAAAATGTATTTCTAAGTGTGCACAGTGTGGGCTGCACACTCATTAAACTTGACTCAGAGGTCGGTTTCCTCTTGCATAATCACTGACCTTCAGTTTGAGTTGTATTATACATGAAGGCAAAATATTTACTATTTCCTGATGTCAGAGAGGATCTTAACGTAAGAATAAGTTTGAGTAAGTTTACAGTATTTAACTCTGACATTTCTCACTTGCTGGAAATTCATGCACAGTCATTCCTATTATTTATTATTAAAATGCAACTTTGAGCCACGATGATGTTAGTAAGAAACAAAAAGAGTTGGCTCAGCAAACTCACTATCGGTCCTCCAGGTGACTGAATGCAGATTATGGAAATATGGGGTTTTTACAAGAAGTAATTTGCTTACCTGAAACCCTTTTTTTTCACTTTTGGTTAGTATTTTGCCTGATAAGATGGATATCTCTTAGAAACATGTGGGAACTATTACAGGGAAAGAGGTCTTAAAGGTCTAAATAACCACTATTTGAAGGGGTTTTAATGGAAAACCTTAAGGGCCTCTATAACAGTAAACCATGGTGCATGACTGAACTAACAGAGACAGGCTCGTGTCAAACAGTTTTCAGGGCAACATAGCATCAAGAAGAGTTCTTCCACACTCTTGGAGGCAGGGAAAGTTGAAGTCTGTCTTTCTCCCTGGTGCCTAGAATAGTCTCTTTTTTTTTTCTTTTCAAAAAATGTACCAAGGATGCAGATTATCCCATGGTATCCCACGGAACAATAAAAGTAATTAACTATGATAAGAAAACATAATTTATGTCAAGAGTTTTCCAGGGGCTCAATGCTAATCTTAAGTGAAATGCAAGAATTCTCTCCCACCAAACTCCGACTGAACCTGTTTGGTTGCTGCTGGAGCACTTGCGCAAAGAAGCTGGCAGCAGGTCTGTCTTTAGTTCATCCAAGAAAATCCACTCTGCTCGCTCCAAAGTTCAAAGATGAGCTGCCATAAAGTTGTTCGGGCCCCTGTTTGCACCTGCATCTGGTTCACAGCACCAGCCTCGCTTTGCCAATGCAGGGTGTTCGTGCAAAAAAAGGCTTTGGACCTTCGCAACCCTTTTAGTGTCTCTAACTGGACTGTGGATCGACCATGATGTAAACTTGAGGGGTCAGCTCAAAACAAGAGTTGCATGGCAAGTATCGGAGGGGCTGTTTGCCATGGTGATTCTCGCCAACAATTTTCTCCACTTGAATTGAAACAGTGTTCACCGGAGGTGGGCATCAACACCCCACTCTCCTCTCTCTGCTTGTTTTTCTGTGCCTCATCAAGGCAGCTTGTCTCTAACATTTATCTGCTGCCCTTTCAATTAGATAAGGACAACAGAGAGGCCTAGTTGGACAGAGGTCTGTGTCACCTCAAGGCTAAGGTTGCCACTGCTGAGGTCATGCCATGAAAGGGAAATGGAGCACTACTGTTTCCCCTGAGCACTCTGAAACACAAGTGATTACACTGACTGATCTGTCCAAGAGACCCTGGTTGGTGAGGATCAAAGGCAGCCTGAAGACCACCTGGAACTTCTCTTGGCAGCAAACTTGGCCTGTAGAGGGATGTGAGACTCTGAGAAAAGGCGCAGAAGGACTGTGCCCCTTGTTCTCATCCTGATCTTCGTGAGAACATGGACTCTTTGAGTGAAGAAACTCCTTTGCTTCCAATGTGATTATTTTCTAAGCATTCAGTGTCACATTCGAATATAATATGTCCTTGGCTTTGCTCTAATGTAATCTAAGTAGATCTGAGCTGAATCGGGTGGGTCGCCATTACTAAACAAGTGGTCTCTTTGGCCTTAGCATCCTGGTAGGTCTGCCTGGACCCCCATGAAAGCTGGATAAATTAGTTAGGACTTGGCACAAAAAAGGTCTGAAAATTGCACTCATGTAACAAAAGCAATGTCCCAAAGCTCACAAACGTCTAATGTAATAATTATGAGAATTTTGGAAATTATATTTTAGACTTTATACTCATATTTCACTTTATTATTATTTTTTTAATTTTTTTTGCTCTTTCCAGGTTAGGCAACAATAATTTTAGTTCTAACCATTACACAGATAAGATCAATATTCCAAATGTACAGATGATTTTACATTTCATGTAGAATAATTGCATTTCAATATATCTGCACTCAAAAGTAATGGCAATTTCACCTAAGTGCATTAAATGCTGTGAAAGTGAAGAAATATGGAAAAATACTGCAAATCACAGAGGGACGTAACAAGAGTAAGTAAAATGTTGGACCATTTAGCTCCTAAATTCCAATCTATGGGCCAGTAGTGTGGTTTGGCGGACACACTACCCCTCTTTCTACCCTATGACAAACACACCCAAGCTCAGTGCAAGAGAAAGAGACAGGATACATTTGGTGCTGAATCGCAGGGTGTGACTGTGTAAATGGCCAAGCTCAACTCTTCACATACAAGCTGCACATTGGAAAGAAAAAAAAAAGAGCTAAAGAACGGGCTACAAAAAAGGTTTCTAGTGGTCTAAAAAATATGTCTACTCACAAATTGATATTCCATGCACACAGGCAATATTTTGTACATATGGCATAAGTACACACAGTCTTTACATGACCATGAAAAATCCATTCTGTGTGCCTTATTAAGGCCATACCAAACTGTTAAACAACATACTGGTTGTATCTTATTGTGGTTTGATGCTTTCTTGGTCTGGTGCTATGCATGCAGGACAGTTTTGCTCAGCATTTTCTGAGTTAAGTCAATAAAAGTGTGGCGGCAAGTTCAGTAATCTATAAATGTAACATGGAATCTACACAAACTCTCTATAAAAGTGAGTTGCTCAGATCTAATGGTTTTGTTTGTTTCTGTTTCCATTGCGTTCATCCAGGACATTGTGGTAGATAGCGAACTGGGTTTGAGTTACCGAACTCCATTTAATGCTTAATATCATCGCGAGTTACCAATGGAAACAGACATGGGATGTTTGTTTCCACCAGCTCAGGTTTTTAATGATCTGTGTCCCACATTATTTCTAGATGTGATTGTTTCCTAGCCATGTGTCCTTGGCAAACAATACAGTGTCACTATGGTTCAAATGTTACCTTTTAAGGAGAGAGCAGCTCAGAATGAAACAAGACAAGAAAAAACAGCAAGGCCTCATTGGCGCCCTTTTACATAGTTGTAAGACATGTTTACCAAAGTGCTGTCATGGTCCTGCTAACCATGATGCTGTTGTTCTAGCTTCAAAGGTGATCATAAAACAAAGATCATCTATTCAACCTCCATGTTTGTCAAAAGTGATTCCTTTTCTCTGCGATTCCACTTAAGTGACCCTTTCATTCGTGGCTCTTCTTCAAGCTGATCAAATAACAATAAAGAAGAATTTATTTTCCATCTAAGAACCCCCAGAAGTAATCTGTACTCTTTGACCGCTTCCTGGTCTGCTTGGCCACATGCCCTCTGAGCAAATACCACTTTATGGGAAGGCTGGATTACGAGTGGAAGACCAAGTTTGAACTTTAGTCTAAAATATACAGTTATCCTTTAATACATTAATTATATGCGTTTTTCTCAAGCCACGAGTTTGCCTTTCTGTTTTTTCTGGTGTGACATGTTCGACGCACTGAGCGGGAAACAGGGAACAGTAGAAGAAAGCTTGGAGGCCAATGGCAGCGTAATTTTTTTTAGTATCTATCCCCAAACTCTCACCATCTCTCTTTTAAACTGATGTTTGACTTTGAATGATGCTCGATTGGAGATGAGAGGAGTTCAATAAGCAGTCACAAGAGTCACGACAGAGGCGAGAAGCCTTCGCTGCCTCCATGATAGTTATTGTTGATACTGTAACAGGGGCAAAAATAGGGCATCCATCCAGGTGTAATGTTTCCATCACTGCCGATCAGTGCTGGAGCTGATAAACACCCGTGACTACTGCAGAGTCTTTTGACCTGGGAATGAATGCCGATTGTACCCTTTCCCAGTCAAGAAAAAAGCCAGATGTTAGTGGGTGTTAGGTGGGTTCTTTGTCCAGGGTAAAATGGGCAAAAGGCCCCGAGACCTCTCAATAAGCATTGTCTTCAGTTCATACAGTGAAGTTGGTCCAAAGAAAAAGACAAATGAGTTGATCCGTGAACATTTCATGGCATTGCACGCGGAATGCGGATGAGGAAATTCTGACAGGGGTTTCTCAGGAAAGAGATAAGTGACTGTACAGCTTTCTGAATCCTCGAGGAACGAACGCAGTCAGAAGGATCGTTGTAAAATACATTTACACTTTGCCGTCATGGAAATTGAATGTTCGAGTGTTGAGTGGCAGACTTTATTTTTTAGTTCAGTCTTTAGAGGCCACAAGTCCTCTTTTCCTCACAAAATAAGTCAGGAATTACATGCAATATAAAACATCAATTCTAGACATGCTTGGCTGAAGCTCAGAGTATTGTCCACAAATATGCAAAAACAATGATTTATACAGCCAAGGCCTCCGTACATGAGGCCAGAAAGTACTTTTTGGCACCCAGACAGATTAGCAAGACACTCTTTTAAGAGAAGGTCCTTAGGGAAAGATTAATTCTCGCCTTACATATGGCGAGAAAATTTCACTTGAACGTTAATGGCCTGCTTTGGTCACCATATTGAACTCCTTATAATAGCGGTCCAAAATTGTTCTAAAAATGATAAGCAGTTAGGCTGCCGGCTCCCTGCCATGAGCTATATGAGATCTGAAATATTGGCTTCGACAGGGGAGTTAGGATAAAGAGCCAACCTGCGTCTGTCTCCAGGAGGAACTAAACCTGAGTCTGAAGGAATGTTCCAGACCATAGAGAGTTTCTGTGGTGCAGATCAGAACCCAAACGTGCAGACTATTGTGAAGGGATTATTAGTTCCCATGTAGTCCTTATGCTCTCTAACCCCCCCTCTTCCTTCTCTATGCTCGTTTTTGTGCCTGACTCTACTCCCTGGGTCTACTGAGCTGAGAAAATTAGGTTCTGCTTTTTAAAGATTCATGTCCATTAACTACACGACTCAGCAGTCGCAGTGTTGGTTTGATGGGTCGATAGGATGTGAAAAAAAACCCCCAAAACCTGTTTCCATGACGTTGGCCTGCGGATGCTCATTAGTGCCACATTTCTCAAGAACACTTTTGACCTCGGTTGTTTTACTGCCTTGCCCTTCCTCTCTAATGGCTTTAGTTTGACGTGATCTCAAACGAAAAGGAACAACTTGCCATTGGCTGCAGTTTTGGTGCTTTAGGCGTCTCCAGCCAACCACAACAGTCTCTCCATGGTGGGCCTGAGGACCTGTAAATTAGACAAGTTTCCCCAAATCCCCAGTTTTTTGATGAATTGACTGAAGCAAACTAATAGTGTTTTCTAACTGGGCAGGCAAAAACGGCGGATTTGGCATCACCCTGACTATCTCGCTGTGCAGGGTCCCATAAATTTTTCACTGAGTTTTGGTGTTACTGAGGTCAATGTGCCTCTCCCTTCGTTCTGTCTGTCTGTCTGGAGGATGAGGAGAGATGAAGACACTCAGCTCACTCCTGCTTTGTTTTGCACAAGGGTAACGTTGCATTGAACCGCTCCCAAATCCTGGGCCTGGTAGCCTATTTATGGGCTCTTTCATGCCTCACCTACTTTCAAAAACATTCCATCATTTGTGCACCATAAAGTTTGGTGTAGATGGATGTGAGATTCCTTAGATCACTCTTTCCAGTCTCCCAATCTTGGATGCAATTTTGACACGTTTGTGACTACATTTCTTCCTTGTGGTCATAGCATTTGTCAGCAGGCAAACATAAGATCAACAAAAAACTTCGATGAAAACGTTAATTGACAATAACTGGTCGATAAAGCTGCCCATTCTGCGTTTATAGTACATGCAGGGGGAATACGAGGACAAAGATAATGGCATTTACAGGAGGGAGGGAGAATAAGACTGAAAATCCTGTCATCACCGACATATTCCACACTTGACCAAATATAGTACATCATCCTTTCCAAGTATCTGTCTCTAATCTTAAGCTTTTCAAGGAGACTTTAAAATCCTCTACATTGTCATGTCTCATGAAAGACTTATCCATATGTTATTTTGACTTTAACAAATTTGTACCAACTTATTCCTGATGTGCAGGGAAAAACATCGAAAACCCCAAATTATCCACTACATACATCGGGCTTTCTCATGCAATTTATGTAACAAATTATTCTGACCATTTCTTAAAATGAAGAAATACAAAAACCTCAGGGACAAATGTTATGTTGTTTACATTACACAGATGATCACTGGTAAAGTGGCGAGTTTAAGCATAAACTTTGTGGTTTGAAGTCGTGATTTTGTTGAAAACATATATTTTTGTTGTTTTTTTAAAAAATATATTCATGCAAATGACAAATATTCAACACTAATAGGTCAAGCATTATATGATTTATTTCTCTACCTCCCAGCCGGCTCTGCTTTTGGCTCAGTACAGTCGGTGCAATGTGAAAATCAACTCACAAAGACTTACTATATTGGTAATAAATCATAGAGAACATTACTTTTATTATATTTTTCAAAACTTTTTTTTTTACAATCTTGTTATGGTTTCATGGTGATGAATTAGCAAGAAAACTGACTCTGTTTTGAAAACTTGTGTTCGTGACAGCTGAGCCTTCATGGTGGCTGCTGAGAAACCAAACATGAAAGCTGAGAAAAGGATAATGTGGAGTTGCATCTGAGATCTTGAATTATAAATATCTAGCAGCTCTTTAATCTCTTTGAAACTTTGTCAAACACAGAGCAGGGAAGGTTAAAGCAGTCCCTACATTGTGTGACACAAGAATAAATTAAATTTGACAAAAGCTGAAGCTGTCTAAATGTTCACTGGGATGAATTATCTATTTCATACTGTACTGAAATAAACTGAAACCACTGGCTGCCTTGAAGACGAGGGAAGCAGTCAAATATTTGGTCTGTTTGAAAGTGGTCTGCATATGTAGTACATGCAATTGGTAGTAAATGGAACAAAAGAAAACAAAGAAAAACAGTCTGATTTTTTAAAGATGGCATAAACTTAATAACACTCCTCTTCCACACTTGACTTCATAGCGTGCTTTTTGTTTTGAATCATAGGATCTTGAAGTTATTTATCAAAGTTTGATACTTAACCATATTTTCTCTTAAACTCACAAAAGATATTCGGCCTGATAAATAGTCAAAGAAACTGGTTGTGATTGATAATTAAAAAATTTTTTTTTTAAAAAGCAGCCAAAAGATTTGTTTTTATGAGCGAGGACATTCCCTCGAGTTTGTGACTTTATGGGCGTGAGTAACATTTTGGAGCTGATCAACCCGCCGTTCCTTTGTTCCAGGACCTTTTTTGAAACGAAAACAAAATGTTTTTGAGCCCTGCGGCGAATAAGCCTGGAGTTCTCAGTGATTGATCGAGATATGGCATTTCTGCATCCATCGTGACAGTGATTGGCCCAACAGCAGAGTTTGTGGTCAGTCATTCCTTCAGGGATCGTTTTCCCTTTTCCATTTTGTGATTTTTCTAAGTTTATCTGTTATTCCAAAGAAATTAGGAAAAAATTGTACATGACTCCTTTACCCTTGCCTTCGTGTGTGTGTCTTAATCTCTCTGACCTCAAATAAAGAGTGAAAGAAGTTGTTCTTTACGAGCTTAAAAAAAAGTTGAGCTTCAGTATGTGTGTGTGTGTATATGTGTGTGTGTTTGTGTATGTGCATATACTGTGTGTGTATTGGGCGCCGTGTCTTTGCTCCTGCTTCCTCACTCACCTCCTACTTGAACCACATCTGGAAGGGATCAGCTGCGAGAGCTGGAGACCGTGAAAAATTAAGAAGCACTTAAAACACAGCAAAATATTTAAATTGAGCGAGCAGATAGGATGTGTGAACTACACCTCCTTGCACTGCAGGAATGTGGAACCGGAGAATCTGTGGAACATGCATCCCCTCGTTTCCTCTCTCTCCATTCCTTGTACTTTATGGTTTTTTGTTTTAATACGCGGTCATGATGTTACACCTTCTATAAAAGTGCAATAAAATTAAAAAATGTCTTTGACGATTACTTGTTTCCTTTTGCTTTTATTAATGTCGTCAAAGTTTTTTGTGTGCATATTTTAATATTAAATGTCAACTCTTTCTTTTCTTTAGAGGTGTTAAGTTTATGTGTAAAACCCAGCCAACGAGCCAGTGTCTCCTATAATAACTTTAACTTTTAGCAGCAACATAAAAAATAATGGCATTTTTTTGACATTTTATTAATCAGAAACCACTTGATAATATCAGAGGAAATATGACATGTGTTAGCTTAGAAAATAGAAGCCTTTTACTCAACACTGAATTTTGTTTATAATATGTCTAGGAAACATTAAGAAACAAATGTTAAAACCATTGAAGCAAGCAAAAGCACAATGAAAGAGCAATAAAAATGAACAGGCTAAAGCACATAAAATCAAAAGAATTTAAATTATTAAACGATAAAAAGCAGAAGAAAACAAACTGATAAATAAATCTGATTCAAAGTGGATTCATGTAAAGCAGTGGTGATCAGGTAGGTCTTTAGCTTGCATCTGAAAGTAGACAGCATGGTCCAGATCTTAGCTTTTCTGTCAATGGGTTCGATGTTTAAGCAACATAAAGGTATCACCAGGTTCAGACTCTGGGAACAGCCAGCGATCCAGACACAGACCTGAGTGGTCTGCGTGGTTCGTTCTGGTTCAGGAGATCTGATAACTATCTTGGACCCGAACCATTGAGTGATTTATGGACAAGCAGTAGATTTTTGAAGTTCTTTCTTTGAAAAAGTGGTAGCCAATGTGGTGATCTGAGAGCTGAAGTTATATGCTGATCTTTTTTGGTCCTTGTTACGACCCCTGGCAGCAGCTTTTGGATCAGCTAAAGCTGTCAGATTGCTTTCTTAGACAGACCTTTCCATCTTATGGAGTCATGCGATGGAAAATTTAAATATGGCGAGCTATCAAAATTGCACACCTACTGTATTTCAGGATTCTTATTCCGAGGTGAACAGAAACAGAAAATAAGTCCATTCAACTTCATTCCTTAATTCCCCAACCAAGTAAGGCCTTTTTAAATGAATTTTTTTCCCCCCACATTAGAAATTTAACTCTCACACAGTGTCCATACCAAACTATTCAACAAGAAAAGCGTAGGAGTAGACTGCAGTGACCAGGGTGAAGAGTCCATAATACAACCCCACACTGACCACCCAACAGATAACATCAGTCCACATGTATGTTAAAGGAAGCACGGGGTCAAAGGTCTACGTATGTGACATGTAAGAATGCTTTTGCAGTCTATCAAACCCACATTACAGGATATTAAATGTTGTCTTTAGCAACAAAGCAGTGGCTCTATTTGAGACAGCTGGGATGAATTTTGGAGAAACCGAGATCAGTGTACTTTTTTTGTTCTTCTTTTGTGTGCAAGTCTGGGATTTGTTGATGTCCCAGTCTCTTTGTGTTCCTCTTTTTTGGGGATTCTGCGTTTTGACAGTATCTGTTCAGTCAAATCTGCAAAACAAAGGGGGCTCTATGGAGAATTCCTTCCCCACTAAAATGAGTCTATGCTTATTGCTTTTTCATAAATGCATCCTTACAGTCACTGCATACTGAAACATCGCAAAAAACATGTTTTAATCTGCAAACAGTATTCAAATGTTTGTACAAACTTACTCAGATGGAAGTGCATGGTTGCATGCAGGGATGACCGTCTATCTGAGGGCTTAATGACTTCAATACCCATCAAATTATGAAGTTTGAGTGCTCCAGTCATATTACTTCTGCAGAAAAAGACAAAAAAATAAGAGTATTTGTCTGAAAAAGCAAGGACCTTTTTGAACTCTTAAGAAGTTGTGCAACTGAGTTTTAAACCACAGTGATGGCATCCTTCCTGCATACTTTCATCTCATACACACAAGATTTGATTTAGATGAAATTCTAGGCCGTGCCATATCTTTTGATACACAAACTGATCTTTTGGTTCCTCAACAAATCTTCACTGGCACCCTCACTTTCTTTTCCTATGTAATCAGTTATTTGATCCTCCGCAGGGTCTGTCTCCCACTGTAGCACTTGAGCTCAATTATTGGGCTGTGAGCAATTTGTAGACAGTTTAACTGACTCTCGAGCCCTTAAGGGGAAACCGAGTCTTGTCAGAGATTTTCCTCTTTTCTTTTAAATCGCCTGACTTCCAAAATCACATATAAACCAAATCAAAGTCATTCTTTGAGGGTCAATTAGGAGTTGTTAGAACAAAAGTGGTGTGTTTATTAAAGAGCCATCAGGGGGTGTGTGTGTCTGCATGTGTGTGAGCGGCTCTGCTGTCTACACAGTAGGGGATAACATGGTTTTGAATCACCGTGTTTACTGCATAGTGACATACTGAATCACAAGCGCATTCAGGTTTCTGACACGCAGCTCTGCTTATGTTTCACTTGTACAGATGGGAAACAAGTCGCATTAATGACTTCTTCTGCTACCAGAAGCCTTTTGACTAGGAGACACGTGCATGTTCAAAGAGGGAGTCTGCAGCAGAGGGATGATTTTTCCTTTAAGCACACACATCAGCTTTTGAATGTACAGCTTGTAATAGCTGCTTTCCAAATGCATAAAAGAGGCTGACCTTTGTGTGGCTCAAGTCCTGCAGCACTTGACCCCTCTGTTTCATTAAGAGTGTCTTACTGGTGATAAAAATATGAGGAATGACTACTGGGTCATGAGTCAAGCTCTAAACATGCAGGAAACTCTCTGAATGTACAGAGAAGCTGCAGATGTCAAGTGCCTGATCATTGTGTTTCCACCACAGACAGAGAATATACAACGTGAACAAATATCTGTCTTAAATGCCCGACACCTGCTCTGCAGAGAGAATGCCCGAGTCAACAGCTCTGAGGAGGGAGAAGCATGTCAAATAAAAGACAGACAAGAGCTCTCCTCTCCCTCCATTGCCTGAGGAGGCACCACCACCACTCACGAAGTTCTGTTCTTGTTTAACAGTTGGCTAGAAAATCGTGTAAACGGGCTATTACAAGCAAGTTTTCTGTAATGGTGTCACTGGAGATCTTCGGATTTGTTATTTATTATTTTGAACATATAATAAAAACAGTTTCAAGTTTAAAAAAGACAATGTGTACTAATATTACAAATTGAAATTTTTGAAAAAGAGGCAATAGAGTCCCTGTGAACTCTGCAGGTTACAGGTACCACAAAAATTTTTAAAAAAGCCTGTCTTGTGACTCCACATGTTTTTCCTATAAATGTGTTGAAAGGTATATTTATTGAAGTAAGACTAAAAGGGTTGTTTCAGATGGTTTCGATTAATCAGCCAGATTGTGCATCTGTTCCTGGCTCAACCAAGAGAAAGGACTTAACTTACAAAACTGTGTTTATTTTGGAGTTTGTTTTCAATGGTCCATCCAATCATAACAAGTTGGCAACAGGCAGGTAACTTGCATTGTGCTGCTCTCAGACCTGTTCAAAGATGTGATCGCTCCAGTTGGACTGCAAAAGACAATTTATTGGGAATCAGAGGTCCTAAGATGCAAAGTCTTACCACAGAAAGAAAATATTAGATTGGAGACTGTTTTTCATCCTGAAACTGAGTGACAGGGTACTTACTGCATTATGTTAATACAAAAAAGAAAAATATGATTTCATGGTGTGTTAAGAGTGCTGTGCTGGTTTAACAGGCATTTGTGCTATTTGGTATAAACAATTGTGTGTGAGACACATTTTGAAGTTTGGCTCCACAAATGAACTATTGAAATAAGATCATTTCTCAGTCCCATTCAAAAAAAAAAAAAAGGTTTAACACTGACTCAACATGTTATCAGTGACAATCAGTGGATGCAGAAAACAAGGAGAGAGGCAGGAGGGGTAAAACTAGCCCACAGTAGAGGAGCAGTTCAACCCAAATTAAGGTTTAAACACACACACACGCATCTGAGAAATGAATAAGTGTAAGAGTCGCTGCTCCCATCAATTAAGTGCAGAATGTTTTGCTTTGTGAGCAAGATCTTTTCCACATTACTGTTATTCATCCATCACTATTAGATTATCAACAAAACATAATTATGAAATGTGTTTCCTATGATTATCAGCTGAGTTTAGAAATGAAGAAATAATATACTTCTTCCTCTTGACTAACCAACTAACTTCTATCCAAAACTTGTTTCAGAGGATCTAGTTTTAAATGCAATAAAAGTAGCATTTATTTAATATAAATACTTCCTTTAAAGTTTATATATTAAAAAAGTGCGAATGACCTGACAGTTACATAAAGGATTTTTATATTATGAACTTTTTATGTGAATAATAAGTGTGATATTTGTCACCATATCTGTAAATCTGGTGAAACAATAAAAACTTTATCCATATTTCAGTACAGATGCCACAGATTTGTATATGACTTTCACGAACCACATGCTACTGATGGGGAAATGCTGCATGAGCATACGGTGCTCAAAATAAGGTTCAGTTTGCCTTTCTTGCATATGCAAAGGTGGTGCAATTAGAACATATTGACTGTGCCAACCAGCACAAACCTCAACAGGTGATGATATTCAGTCATACTGACTCTGATGGCAACATGGATGAAGCAACCATCAACTGGCCTTCACGTCCATTTCAGTGCTTGCAGCTAAGAGGCTTCATTGGATGCAGGGGCGGTTTTGACATGCTGATGTTTTGCAAGTATAATGTTTAACATTGTTATTGTCTTGATTTAGTCTTTTAACATTCTAACATTTACAAATGGATCTGATGGGAAGGTCATTAGTTTTTGCAGGTAATTGGTTTTCTAGAAGAACTGGAAAAATGTAATTTTTGACCAGATAACGACCTTAGATGAAAAGTTAGAGAATCACCAAAGCCATTAAAATTAATCAAAGGGTGGAAAGGGAATGTCTGTACTAAATTACATGGCATTGCAATCCAATATTTGTTGAGATGCTGGTTTCACTTATAAACAGAAAGGTCAACATAGTTGCATCAGAGGAAACATCAGGGGATCCCCAAAGTCAGAGACTAGATTGTCTGGTAACATTTAACATCTGTGCGAAATTTGGTGCAAATCTGTCTTGCAGAATCTTGTGATACTTCACTGGATGAGAAAACTCTGCCCTGTTGGTGGAGCCAGATGAAAAGTCAGGGGATCACCAAAGTCATCAGGATTTATCTTCTAGGGATTACTAATATGTGTGCAACAATGAATTTAAGTAGACAGACTAATTTACATTCATTACCACTGCACCATCTCTAGAGCCACACCCAAATTTTAGCATAGCTAAAAATAAAACATGTTCAACAGTACAGTGTTTGCCGCCTGCAGAAATGGAGATATATTAGGTTCACTTTATTCATAGAACCCAATATGATAAATCCTAATTTGCCTAAAGTAGCTTAATAATCTCTGTTCTTCAACCTACTTTTTAAGTGAGGAAAAACTCTACAAATGACCTTTTAACAGAGAAAAAAGTTAGAACAAACCTTAGGAAAAGCAACAGAGGAAGAATCCCTTTCCCAGGAGGAACAGACAGGCAATAGATGTCGTGTGTATGGAAAAGATTCACAACAGAAAATCATAGTATATACAATGATGAGGACAAAACGTAGACTGTAAAACATTAAGTGAAGATGATGGATCCAGGAGGACAATTGAGAAGCTTCAGGTGTCGCCCACTCAATAGGATCTTAGCCACTCTACTTCCTCTCCACCATAAGATAACAGCTCATGTATCACAACCAAAATGTTTTTCCTTAGAGTTGTTTAATACCAGATGACGATGGAACACATTGTACTCTGGCAAAAACTACTCACTAATCATCTCATGTCAGCTCCGATAAACAACTTAAAAGATGACATTACCCATTTTTTGAATGTTATGGTTATCTCTGTAAGTCATTTGGTGCCGTCTTTAGTGGGGCCTCTGAGATTGCATTAGGCAGGCTTTCCTAAAGTTTCTCTCCTCTAAGTCCAAAAGAAACATTTGAAATATCAAAGTATACCATCGCCACTATCATACACTATCATCTTAGAATTAGCAAGTGATATTTAGACACTGTTGTAAATTGTAGAGGTAAGAACTTGCAAGATGTACCGATTGAACTTGCAAGATCATCTCGGTAAGTGGTACTGAAGAGAGAACTGAAGATCTGCTTAAGGGAGAAATATTTCTTATTCAGTGATAACTATATGTTTCCACTCAAGTAGGGAACACGAAGAGTTTCCCCTGCCAAGGCTTAAAAACACTAAATACCACTGTCAAAGGGATTTTCTATTGTTGCTCTTTTTCCAAGGCCTTATTTTGTGTTAAATAAAATCAAAATGTGGGAACATTCTCAGTATGTCTACAAACAGGGTTATTCTTTAACGAGGGCATATTTGGATACAGATGAGTGAATTTTAGCTTCATAGCTACACTGAATAAGCTGTTCCAGCACCTGTATTTTTGTGCATTTCTGGGCATCCCGCTTGTTCTCTCAGCAGGTACTGCTGGAAGTGTTTGGTAACTACATTCCATGGCAACAGCGGCACATGCAAATACAGTGCAGCCCCTCCAAACTTTCTGCATATTTTTTCATTTTAATCTTTTATTGTTTTGGCTTTATTGCTGAATTATATGTTACCTGTGGGAAAATACATATCGGAAAAGAAAATTTGGGGTTTGGATTAAGACAAGCTGATTTTTGAGTCGATCACTGCCCATATTACCTTCTTACCAACCATCCAACCGAACAGATCTGGCGGCGAGGGGTGACAGTCTATGGCTCAGACTGGACTCAGGATTGCTCCTGAGTCTTGGCCAAGCAGTGTTAAGTCAGAGGCTGTTGTGCCTGCATCTTTGCAGACACCTGTCTTCACCACTACACCCTGGATTAAGTTACTGCACTCAACAGGTGGGCTGTGTTTCGAGCTGATGGACCACAGGCCTCTGGCAGGAAGACGGGAAGCAGTCTCTGTTTTTTTTTTCATTTGTGATGCTTGATGCTCAAACAAGTTGCAACTGATGGACAGTTTTTCTCTAATGTCAAACTTTTAATTTGAATTTGTTGACCATATCATCATCACTATCTTGTTTCTGCTGTTGCTCTCAGGTGCAATTATTTCCCTGTAGATTGGTCTATGTGTATAATTACATATAAAAAACTGAATATATTGCTCTAATTTTTCTTATCTTTTTTATATTTTCATTTTGTATGAAGGTCTACAAACCTTTTTTTGTTGTACAACCCTGTGTTTCACAAGGAAAAATAAATGAGCTTATAATTCCCTCTATACTGACAACATGTGACAAGCTAAAGCTTTTAAATAGCAGCAGATGCGTTTGTTCTGTGTACAGGGTCTCTTATAAAAGAGTTATTGAGCATCACTGGCTTTTACAATTTGATGATGGATGAAAATGTGCAAGTCATGCACCCCAGCACACTTCAAACAGATGCATGCTGCTATGATTTATCTTGTGGGTTGTAAACTGCAGTAATAGCTGTAAAATAGCACAACTAATTTTCACTTACAGCTAAACTGTCATACAATCCAGGTTCCAAAAAAAAGTTGTTACGCAGTGTAAAACATCTATAAATCAGAATGTGATAATTCGACAATCCTTTCCTAAATATTTACCAAATTAAAAACAGTACAAGCAAAATAAAGTAAAATCTCCCACAGGCTCTAACGGAGGATTCTCATTCGCCCACTGAAAATTTGTATGTACACATTTGGTCTGTCCACTACATATACAAAGGAGGAGTTCTGATTTGCCAACAACACACTTCAAACTAGTTTAAACAGTGGCAACAAAAGGCTGTGAAAGTTGTGTAATGCTCCAAAAACACCTGTTTAGAACATTGCACAGGTAAACAGAGCTCATTGCTAACAGCTCAAGTAGGGTTCGGCAAGTGAGCATCTCCAAAGGGCTCAATCTTTCACAAGCAAGGAAAAGGGCGAGCTTCACCACTTCGAAAAACATGATTGTAAAAAGGATATTACTGCATGTTCTCAGAGACACTTTGTAAAACCGCTGCCAGTTAAAACAGCTCATTTGCAAATGATTGCATTCTGTTTTTAACTACATTTGCAGTCTCTGATTAATTGACACCCAGCAGAAGTGTTGAAAAGGTAAACATGTCAGTAGGCCCTTTGCTGCAGATCATCAAACTTTTCTGGTACCAGCTAAAAAGCAGCGTCCTCATATGCTTGAATCAACTATAATCACTGATTTGAACGGTTTGTCAATCTTCTAATTCAAATAAATGCCACATCTGGAAGTGTCTACTCAACCAACAGTTGGAAAGGACTCCCTACAAAAAGATTATAATTTAACAGGAGTTTCTTTCAAACTGCATGTCTCTGCAGATCAATTTAGCCTTCCGTTGCCCTGCACAGTGCACAGGGGTATTACCACTTTTCCAACAGTCATGACGTCTGTTCCCAATGTTCCCTAAATCACAGTTCAACCCTAATGAGAACAGCTTTCCAGGCATGGCCCACAGAACCATGGTGATCATCAGACCTGTGGCTTCTGGTTGTTGTTCAAGCTAACGGAGGGAGGTGGAGGTCACGTAACTGACGGCAATTTTGTAAAGTCACGCAAGGCAATCCAATGTCTTTGTGCTGACATCATCGGGCCATGCCTTTGGGGATTTTAAATAAAACCTTTTTACTCCGCTCTTTGGTTGTTTTCTTGTCAGTCAAGCAGCATTGTTAGGCACTAGTTCTTCAACACAAGTCTCACAGCTGCTCATGTCTTTCAACTGACTAATTCTATAAGCTAATTATCCAGCTCTAAACACTGAAACTACGATCATTTGTTCGGATTGTTCTCATTAAAAGTCAGAGCTACAGGACAAAAATGTGTTTTTTAATGATCGGCACTGCAGTGATATAGTACAGCTTCACCGAGACTTAATGAGCTTACAATCTTATTCATCTTCACATCACATTTATGACTTGTTTTTATAGACTTTGTGTTTATGGGAATTGTAGTCAGGGCTGTCATTTACATGCTTCAAAAAGGTGAAAATAAATTAATATGGAAAATCTTTTTTTTCCATTGAAAGATAAAAATAAATTTGTATTTGCTTGTTCGAACCCATTATTAAAATTTGTTGCTTATTCCAAGAAAAATATTCAAACTCATTATGTCATGTTTTCTTTTAAGACTGCACTTTAACACCAAAAAAAATATCATGGTTACTTTAAAAAAAATTTTTTTTGGAGGAGTACACAGTTTGGATTTTTGAAATGATGGAGACATCAGTCGTTCCAGTAGTAATAAAAAAGTTAACCAATACCATGAAAATGATTTTGCTCATTTTGTAAATTTTTTTTTTTTTTTAGAATTTATTACGGTATCATTTAATTGCAGTATGAGACTAAAGAAGAAGGTAACAACTTATGTTAAATGAGACTTGACACATACCCATGAGATAGTACTTTAAATTCAGCTTAAGCACAACACAAGTCTTGGATATTGTAATTTTGCTGATTGCCTTGTTATTTAAAGTTTAAATGATCTTGTATAATTCAGTTTTTCAATTGAATTTTTATTCAATAATATTTTTGAATTATTCATTTATTACTTCATCTATTATTCTGTATTTATTTTTGTCCTTGTTTTTCTGCAAAACCCAGAATTCCCCACTGGAGATCATTAAGGATTATTTTTTTTATTTTATATAATACAGAATATTTCAATAAGCAAAGTTTTGGTTTGTACTCTTTTAAATATTGTGGCACTAATGATTGAATTTAAAGCCAGAATTATACAGCTATGATATTTAGGTAAAATAAGTTTGATAAAAATGAACCACCCTTAAAAAGTGTCCCCTTATTATAGTAATGATTATGAGGAACAAAATAAACTATTCATAATACAAATAAATTTGAATAGAGATTGTAAATATAAATACCAGGCATGCATGCACACTTGCAAGTCCTAGTTTTTTACATTAAAATCTTATAGAAAAATACAGTATCTTATACAGTGGTGAGTGATGGTAGCACTTACATACATTGTCTAGTGAGTTTAGACAGTTTAAGGGGCCTCTTTCAGCTTCAAGTGTTAATAAACTCATTAGCCTCTGGATGAGAAAAACACACCAGCCTCAAAGAGACGTTTGCTGAGGGTTGAAATGACGCCAGGCTCTTTTACACCACGGAGGACGTTACTTGTGATTAACACCCTGGACAGTTCCAGAACATCTGTGGGAGGCGAATCACGGTGGACTGAAACATAAACAATATCTGTCAGAGAGAAGAAGCATGACTGGAGCGGTGTAATCCATGCACCATGCGGGGAAAGCGGATGGGAGAGAACAGCAAACAGAATGAAGGAACAGAAGCAGAAAAAGTGGATTAAAATTAAATAGAGGACTTGCAAAAGCTGAGATATATGGTCTTATTATCTCCAAATGCGTCCCTCAGTGGCTCTTAAATTGTTTAAGTTTTTAGTGCACCACTTGACAAAATACAGGTTGAATCGGACATAATGATTATTTACATGTTTTTAAATGAAACAATCATATTGATGTATTGCATAGCATCTGGATTTTCATTTGACAGAAAGTAAGGGAATTAATACTGTATGTCATTTCAAATCATTCTCAGATGCAGAACTTATATTCACTGGAGCCATCACGCTGACTAGACTTAATCCATGTGTGTGTGTGTATGTGTGTGTGTGTGCAATCAGTCAATTAATGTATTTTTATCTGAGGAAAATATTTGGTAATTTCTAACAGAGGAAAAAATAAGTTATTACTCACAATTTGTGGTATATCAAGGAACAATAGTATGGCAGGACCCAAACTGGAGCCAACGGCAAGTCCGGGTAAAGACATTATTTTTTAAGAGAACCAGTATTTGTTCAATGAATAATGGAAGTGGTTATTTATACAAATATAGTGAAATGAAATGACAGTCTGTGGCAGTACATTTGTTTTTTCTAATATGTTATTTTGATGTTATGACTGTTTTTTGCTGTAGTCAGATTTTAATTCTTTTTTGTGTTGCTTCATGTTACTGCTATTTTCATAATTCCTTAATATATATTACATAAAGACTCAATTTCTTTATTTGGGTATTATTAGGGAAATTTTATTATATTACATTCAGGAGATTTTCTTGGTATTTCTACTACAGATTCCTTGACCTATGCCTACCTTAGTTTTACTGCATCACAATGTCAAAATTAGCATATTTTACATTCATAATAATTTTGTTTGTGCTTGCAAAACTCATACAACATCAAATTTATGATCCAATAAGTCAATTATCATTTCCACTCTTGAACCCTTATTTACTGTTATGTTGAGCAACAGCATGTTAACAACATGGATAAAGAAAAAAAAAAACTGTTTCTGGTTCTGTCTGCAACCAGATTGAAACATCTCTCGGAAGATAATTGGATCAAATCAGTCTGTCATCTAAACGACCAAACAGATGTTAGCATTCCAAGTTAGATCCGCTGTAAAATCCATCACAACTAAACATGGAAGGAGATTGCACCATTTGTTGACAGATATTAAAACCCAATCCAATATGGCCATTACAGGCTCAGGTTTCATCATGCTTATTTGTTTTTATGGTTAAGCCGGATTGCACTATTAAATATGACCAAATTTTGGCATCCGAAGCCATTTGAAACAGTACTCTGTCACGTTCAGGCCACATATCGATAGATGCGAACTCGATATTAAATTTCAGTAGAGTCGGAGGAATAACAGGAAAGTATAAACTAAAATAAACATATTCATTAAAAACTGCCTCGGAGGATTGTCTCAAGCTGGTTTCTGGAGGGTATGAAAATGAAAACAAGATTTACAGATATGAGACTGTGTGGAATCTCGGCAACAGTGAGCAGCCAACTTGTCTGTTCACATGTTGAATTTTATGATTGAATCGAGTGCAGCAGCAGATGCAAAGCAAATGCGGCAGATGTGTATCTGCATTAGCAGCAATGCAGAGCTGTGTTTCCATCCTTCTGAAATATCTTCACTTTCCTTTCAGCTGTTTGCTTTGGTTGTTTTTTTATACCAACTCTTGAGAAAAATAAACTCCTGAGATAAATATCTGGCTTTTTATTTGTCAAATCATCAGTGTGTAGTGGTTTTATGAGAGCTTGTGGGTCATAAAACCAAAATGATGCGCTGAAAGACACTATAAAGCTCCAAATAACTGAGAAAAACTGCAGAGCTTGGTGGGTTTATGAGCAGCCTCTTTCCACATGTGGTACAAAAATAAAGGTTCATGCAGATTCAACATTATAATCTGTAATTTTTCAGTTCAGATTGATTTGGCAACACCCGTATTTACCAGCGGAAGTTTTGATATTGTTTTAAACAAGCAATAACCCATGAAGCTAATAAAAAAGCCAACATGGCAGCGCTGTGTTGCAGTTCCTGGGATGGCCACTTGAGGCTGGTTCAAAAAGTGAGTCAACCCCCATGTTAAACTGTCCAACTCTACAGCAGAATAAACATGTTTACAGCCTGAAAAAACATGTTTATATAACTTTTCCCATTCATGACAAATGACTACAAGAGTGATATTTTTAAACGACTCACTTGTTCAAATTATACTAAAGCTTTAATGATATGCAAAATTAACGTCATGGATGCTTTGAGTAACAGCAGTTGCTAGCTCTCTACTCAGCATCACCAGTCATTGATAACTATGTATATCTTCAGCATCTCCAATCCAAACATGGCAATTTTCGACTGCACCAAAATTTACAAGATGCCAAAAAGGCATCTCAGCCATAAAGCCAAACTTCAGGCTTTAAAAAAAGTGGTCAACAAACTAGTGATTGACCTCATAGTTACTCTGTCTATTCTTCATACGAAGTCCTTGGTTTCAATAATACAAATCTCAGATTCCAAAGGTTTTCAAAGGTACATTTGTATTGGCTACCAGGGAAAGCAAACACACCTTAAACAGTTACCAAACAAGCTCTAAAAATCTTGTTTTTGCTCACCTCCGCTGGGTAAACTAATTATCCTGCTGCCGTGATTCAGAAATGCCTTCAGGCTGAGGTCAACACAATGTAGCATCACTGTTGTTTACTGGTGCAGAAGAGTACAGTTCTGACCACACCCAACCGCATCCATCAGGGATGCTGTGTCATCAAGGATGAATCAGACCCCAAACTTTTCAAATAGGACAGTGAACAGGGCAGGGCAGTTAGGCCCACATTGTTAGGCAACCTGCTGAAGACAGGGCAAGTTATCATGAAAATATTTTGGGACACTCTTGTTTTTTTCTGCAATATCCAGAAGTTTCACAAAATGATCCAACAGACATCTATTGCAGTCAAGCTTTTTACCTCAAACACCTACAGACTCAGGCTCAGTAATGTGATGCTTGAGTCTTCATGACATGAGACTGTCTTTCACCTGGTCTGAGCTAAAACTGACTAATACTCTGAATAATAAAACTTATCTTAACTGTAATTTAAGTCATACGGACCAGGATCGAATTGCAGACGAGTATTTGAAATCCTTTGTAGTGAGTAAATTTAATTTGTTTACTTTAGGACTTCTCATTCAGTTAAAATCTCAGAGCACGCAGCTCACCTGTTTCGAATTGTCTGAGAACAACACAAAATGTTTATGTATCATCCAAAAAGGCGTTCCAGAGGGGAATTTAAATACATGATTAAGATTTCTCCTCTGAAATAAGACGCTATTCCTTCCTGGACTTTTCGTTACACAACTGAAAAGCATCCATTACACTGAGTTTGCTCACTTTGTGTTTTTAATAGTTACAAACATGTCAGAGTCGTGATAGAAACAGCCTCTGAATTTGACATTTTCACTGAGGTAGTGATAAAAAAGGGAATTTTGTTGTGTATTCAATCCTTTTAAAGATCACTTTAGGTATGTACAGTATGTAGGCTGTCTTGTAAAAGGTCATTGGCATTTGCACATCCTTTCAAAGTAACAGCATGCCTCGCGTGTATAAAAAAAAGGTGATATTCCGGTTGCTCATTTGAGGACCAATATGGCAAACACATGTTGGCAGCAGCTAACTCTCTGGGCATGTTGTTTCAAATGTGATCAATCTCTATTTTCAAGTAGTGGGAAGAGTTTCAAAGAAAATGCTTCCCATAACATTTGAGCTACACATAAGCCTACATCTTCTATTCGCTTTACAGGATAGCTTTTATTTGAGCACTCTCAACCCTAATGTTGATGTTGATGTTGAATAAATTGGTGTGATAAATTGCCGCGCACATGATGTTTATTACTATTTGGATGGTGATGAATTTATTGTGGGAGCAAAAATGGAAGAGTTCCCCTCTTTGGTAAACAAGACTTTGATGGGGTTTGAGAAGTGGCACAGTCACAGAAAAGGCTGAGGTCCAACATGAGAACTGTTTTCTAAACCAAAGCACTGACCATGCACAACATACTACGTTTTACAAATGTAGTATTTATACTTTTTAAAAAAAAATATGACTCGGACAGTCATCAGTGTAAGATACAGTAAGTAAACACTTTTTTCTCCAAACAAGTGATGTAGTCACCCCGCTGAGCCAATCACAATCAGACAACATATACGCCCCCACACAACCTCTAGTCCACACATACACACCAATTCTCAAAATGCTAAAAAAAGAGAACTGAGCCTATTTTCCACCTTCTTCTATTCTCTCTTCCATGTAGTCTTCAGCCATAAATCCAGAAGAATATTTCTTCGTCTTTATCCAAGATACCTGTTTCATATGGGCTGTGTTTCAGTATTTAGAGAGTGGGTGTGAGTGGATTCTGGGGAAGCATATAAGTGAGGGTTTATGTGGCAAATGCTTTACTTTCAATACCATATTGACGATATTTGTTGTGTCATCACAGCTAATTTTCACTGTATCCAAATAGGTGTATTGACACCCTCACAGTTACCTAATTAGAATCAGTGTTACAGCCAGAAATAAAATACTTATAAATGAAAGAAAACCAGACTCATGCATGCTATATACATCCCTTGTACACATATTATTCTCAATGCGTTGACCCTAAAGAGGCCTTGTTAGCAGACTCCAGCTGTGTTCATAGATCCGGGATTATAACAAGGAACCATCCGTCCATCAACACCATGGCAGGATGGTTTGTTTTCTCTCAGGGTGGATTATTGTGTCTGCACTGCAGCAGGACGGAGCAGACAAGAAGACTGGTGATAAAGTAAACAACAAGTAAAAACAGTTCAGGATATCTTTCTTTGTTTATTATATAGTCACAATGGAGCTGCAAAGCAGTAATTATCCTTCATATTTTGAAATTCCTTGATCAAAGTGCTCCGTCTTTTTGCTGTTTGTCAAACAAAAAAATCTGAAGCCAGTGATCATTTTAGGGCTTCTGACACTCCAATAAAGTGGTCTTTCTTGCCTGGAGACAGACAGAGCGGATTACAGCTACAAGCACAATTTTTCTTCTTTTGTCAGGCTATGCTTTTGTTCTGAGTCCAATTGTTGTTTTCTCAAGCTCTTTATAGTCTCTTCAGTGATAAAACGGTTTGATTTGGTTAATGAATTTTGTCATTTATGACATTAAACTTTACTTTTGGGTTTTGTGGGGGGTTTTTTTGTTTGTTTGTTTTGCAAAGAATACTCAACATAAGCAGAAATATCTGAATCGCAGATGCTGGAAACATGCACAGTAAGGCTATGTCCATCAACATCACATCCTTTCATAATTTAGTCTGGTTAGGAAAAAAAATCGAGATCCAGTTTGGTAGCTGTGCAGTGGCGTTGCTATCCATCACCAAGTCTGATAATCACCATCACACCAAGCGAATCCAGTATAACCACTGACTGTGAGAAGAAGGAGGACCTGCTAGCTCCTAAAAAGGGACGCCAAAACCACCTGGATCGCCCCCTGGTGTTTGGCTGCATTATAGGTCATAAATCCTGCCTTTCCCATTTCCCCTTAGTGGTAGTTGGGACATGAGTCAAACTAAATCATTTACGTACACATCCAACAAAGCTTCTTTATGATGGTTTCCATTATTTTATGTAGTTTTCATGAGGCTAGCGTATTTAAATGTTCATTTGTCAGATAATGTCATGATTTCCAGCCTTCCCTAACCTGTTATTTAGTTGGGTCTCTCTGTTACTATTATGTAGACTCTGTTTCCAAATGACATCACCAGCGCCTGATTCAAGGATATTTTAGCTTTATTTCTGCAGTTTGAGAGGAATTGGATATGTGTCATCCACGTATTTTACCTTCCTTGAGTTTGACTGTTTGCTGATGACAGTTTGGATTTTCTTTTTCGAAAATGTTGAGTGTTAAATCTGGATGGTGAAAGACGGCAGTCTGGGCCTGTGCTTCATTTGAAAGTTTTATTCCACTTACAACAAACACCAGTGGAGTTCCAGCCCAGATCGTGTCTACTTGGTTTTATTCTAGAAACTTATTCCTGTGGGAGTTTTTACTTTCATCAGAACCATCATTTGATTGATTTTACATTTTCTTCATCGCTTGCCAAAGGGGTTGTTTGATAGTAGGTAGCAGTTTTATCACCTTGTACACTGAACAAAATGCACAAATCATTAAGCACATCCTGATTGGCTGGTTATGACATGCAAATTTCAGTGGGTTAATATGCAAGTGTGATTGGAAAGAGCAGTTACCTATAAAAGCCAGTGGAGGGCACCACTTGTGGTAACAGAACTGCGGTAACCTTCATTTCTTCCAGTTTCTTATCTTAAAGAATCTGATGACAGTCCATCTAAACACTGTGTGATGTGTGTATTGTAACTGAGCCACAGTGTGTGTATAGGTTTTCTGGACATAACAGCCCGTGGTCGTGAGGATTTCTGCACAGATGACTGGAGAGATAATTGACTTCGGAACAAGCCTCCGCTGTGGTTTTGTCAGGCATTAGGAGGGAACTGAATGTGGTAAAAAGCTTTTGGATGAGGAGTTTCTGACACGTTACAGCACAGTATGGCTCACACACAATGTAAAAACCCTGTTTAGCTTAACCATTTACATCTGAAACATCTTGCAAGAATTTCCGAGACTGAAAATGCTATTCACTGGGTATGAAAATATTTGTTGGAAGAAATGAGCTGCCTTGGGAACGAAGCCAGTGAAGTCAGGTTACCACAACACAGAAAAAAAACAAGACAAAACATAAAAAAAAAAACATTTTTAGTTTGACACTTTTTTAAGCAAAGATGAGGGCATTTAATGCCTAATGTCAATAAGAGTATAACAACTTGTATTGTCTTTTTAGTTAATTATCAATTTATTCCTAAATTGTGTTTAACCCGAGCAATAGCTTTATACAATTGTTAGTGGAGTCCATAAAAATGTTTTGACATTAAGCTATTAAACACAGATTCTCTTGCAGAAACATCATAAATGGAGCAAAAAAAGACACGGAAAGCAAAGAATATTTGAGCTGAAAGACCTCGCTGACATCCAGAGTGTTTCAGGGAGTCGGCCCTCTGATTCTGATCTTCTCAAGTTTGCTGTTTCAGGAGCAAATTAACATGTCTTTTACGTGAAATATGACACCATTATCTTTACCGTTTACATTTAAGAAGACAGGATGAACGATGCTCTTTCCTGATCCCGTTCAAGATTTGGTTTCACATATGTAGGCTAGGAAAGGAAGTCCAAACCTGTTATGTGTTTTGTTTGGTTGAACTGTATGATGTGTAGTTTAAATGATGAGCAGTTACAACACATTATATGGTTTAAAATCTGTTCTTTTTGATTCATGTTTTATTTTTTTGAGGGGGGCACGGTATTATTTTCATTTTTGGATGATGGATATGATGAACATCTGTATATCTTTGTCTGACATTCTCACTGTTCTGCACAGTCACAATGTTGGAGTTATAAACCTATCATTAGTCATCATTAATCCCCGGGTCTCTCTTTAAACTGGCTGCTCTGCAGTCTACCCTGGAGGTATTAGATTGCCCATAACTACCCTTGGCTTTTAGGCTATGACAGAAATTATGACCTCAATAAAGTTGACTTTGCAATATTTGCATGCATAAGCATCTTACAAGTGATACAAAAAGACTGTCTGGCTCTGCTTTAGGACTCCCCTGTGTCGTCTCTTGGCAGGCAGTGGATTTCTTCATGACTTAACAGGCTGTCAAAGTGACTCGAAAAGGCTTTCAGAATAAAGTTCAACTAGCCGGCACAAAAGCGGCACTTGTCATTTAACGTTTTACCTTATATGAGATTATTTTTGTTGCTCCGAATGAGTTATAAAACCCTGGACAAATATTTCAGTTCTAAAAGTGCCAAAGCTGATAAACTGGTGGAACAATGTAGCCAGGTGTACTTGCATTTTTGCACCTGAATAATGAGCAAATAAAACCTACATCAAAAACAAAGTTCCTGCACGCTCGACTGACTCAGTTCCCATTCAAGCTGCAGTTACATCTCTGTTTTCTTTGATGGCTGATGGCCGACGTCAAACTGCATCACAGGCCATCATAAAGATGAAGTGATGATGTGCAAGGTTCTGGCTCTGTTTATTCCTTGGCGACTAGACATAAAAACAAACAGGCCGTTCTGTAACTTAATTCTCAGGATAAATCCTTCAGCAGGATAAGTGTAGCTGAATGTGGCTGATGTTTATCCAGTAGCCCTTCTCATCGTAACATTGTTGATAAATGTCACAGTCGCAAAACAAAGAATGCTGGTCTGCATGATCTCCAAGAATTGTTGTTTATGGCCCCCTGTTGGATAACAAGGAAACGGAAACTTTTTCTGATTTTTTTTTTAAAACTTACTTTATGTGAAAATATAAACTAATATATTTTATTGATATGTTACAGGAACAACCCTCCTTACAGATGGTGATTATTGTTTTTTGTTTTTTTAAAATGATTTTCAACATTTTATGCTTATTTAGAGACTTATGCTAAATTCACAACACATTTCTTGCTTTTTTTAAAATTTTGTTGAAATGCTGACGATGCAGCAAGTTTAATGCAATATTTTCTGGTACACTGTGCATGCACTAAAAGACCATATGGTTTCCAATATTACACTTAAAGATTGACTCATTTAAAAAGAAATAAATTACAGTAATCAACAGTGACTTGTTTTTTATATAAAAAAAACACTCATTGTCTCCTCCTGTCTCTTTGTCTTAAAGTTTACTGAATTATATACTTTTATGTAAGTAAATTTAATTTCTGAGAGACTCTGTTTTTCTGTAAGTAACTCTCTGTGCTGAATATTTCCTGACCAGGATTATTCATTCTTAAGGTCAATAAGTCCGGGTTAAATAAACATTTAAATGAAATAAATATGGGTCCAGCTCTGGTGTTTTCCAGTGGTTTTATGCCTTGTTTTTCAACAAAGTCAGGAACTTCTTCCTGGATATGAAGAATTTAAATTGGATGCAACTGGTCATTTAAGCCACAGGTAATTTAGAGGCTTATATGTGTTTGTATGGTGGTATAAAATAATGACATAAGGCATCGATTTGGAGAGGCTTTACTGTATTCTACTCATTTCACATCTGCTTTTCCTCTCCAGGATGAAGGTCGAATAGAGAGAGAAACTGTCTCCACCAAATCATAAATAAATAAATGTAAATTCGCATAGAAGATTAGTTGTTTAAGTGCGACACTTACACAAGTCCATCGCAGGTTTTTCATCTCTCAGTGAGAATTGGAGGGGTGGGGCCTGTAATGCCCGCTAGCAGTTCTGGGGTTAGGATGCAAATATCACGGCTTTGTGACTCTACTTGCCTGAGTTGGATGCAGTTCGACGCTCCAAACTGGATTTAAAAAGCGCAACTCGCAGGAACTCCAGTGCAAACACGCGTCCTGACTCAAGAAGATGAAATGATAAGTCTGAGTGACAAAAGTAATCGGAATATGTATTTTTCATGCATATAATCTTTTTACTGGAGGATTTCATTTTTAATCCAGTGCACATTGCTTTTCTTGTGCATCCTCTACACAGCCTGCTGAGAAATTTGCCTCGAAAATTGTGACAGATGTGGAAGAAATGAAATGATTTGTCTTTTTAAATGATGACAGACAAGTGTTGCATTGGGGGTATCCTGTAGGAGGAGTTCTTTGTGACCAAACAAGTAACGGATTTTCCCTTATAAAAAAGGAAATTGAGCCCCGGATCACTCAATGAACAGCATTATTCAGGGACCCCGACGCACAGGTGGGCTCATTCTTATTTCACATTTTTCTGTTCGGATGAACTGATTCAAGGCTTTGATTAGATTTAGATTTGAAATTTTAGGATTAAATATCTTAATTCGAGGTTAACCTTTTTTATGAATCAAGACAAGAAAGTTACTTTATTGTACTTATTACAAACAGGATACTTTATCGTTTTATTATTATTATTATTATTATTATTATTATTATTATTATTATTGTATTATTATTATTATTATTGTTATATATTGTCTGTAATGGCCCAAATGCTTTTTGTTATTCAATCGTTATTATTTTCCCTGATAAAAACTTTAATTTTGAGACTCTAAATGCACCATTTGCAGCTATCATGTGCACTGATATATTTTTTTCTGCAACAAATTTTTTAAACCTAACCATAATTCCTCCAAATGTGTAATAATATACTGAGAAATCATTTTGGCACAAACTATTTTGACTGTTCTTTTTAGTGGCTACTGTTACTTATCGTTGCTACGCTATAGCTCCTTTGTCATCCTCTGGATTATGTTAAAAAATCCTTTCCAGTTTCAAAATGACAGGCAGAAAAAGTTTTTTAGAAAAATAACAGGACAGTGACGTGAGAGCAGAGATGCTGGACTGGGGACAGGTGAAGATCTGCTTCTGATTTCCCTTCCCCCTGAAGAGCAGTGCAATGCAAGCAGCTGTAATCCAGCATGGTGTGCGAGTCTGCAAGACAAAGCTAAACTGTGCTCAACTGAGCTGTACAAGATCAATCCCCTGACTGCTGGAGCTGTGCAGGCTTTAGTCCTACATGAAAAAAAAAAAAACACTTTAAGGGAGTCTGGAGGTGGTTTGATTGGAGAAAAGGAGCCAGTGATGCTCTTATCTGCTCTGAGTGTTGAGCTTGTCTCAACTGTTGCTCATTTGCCCTCTCGCTGCCTGACCTCTTTAAGTCCAGCAGAGGAAATGATTACCACCAAAATGGCTGAGGCTTCTGCGGGTGCTGGCAGAGCAGCCAGGTGTTTGTCTCCACTCCTCGAACGCTGAGCTGCATAGACTTTTTATCATTGAGTTTCGAAAGCGTTGAAAGCATAAGTGCCTGCATGAGATTGATGATGAGTGGCAATTTTTTTTACTCGCAATACCCCAAGTTAACATGTCATTCCCTATTCCTCCTTTTCTTATGCACCAGCTCTTTATGTTCCTCTCTTTCTGTTTCATATTATAGGCTAAATTGGCTTACACCACCAGAGCTCATAACTCCAGAGTACCAGTGAGGGATTTTACAAATCAAAATAATTTGAATGGTCACTGACTGGGCAAAATCAGCCACAAATTCCTGTGTCTTTGTTTACAGCACATTAGTAGCCAAATTTGGGAAACAAAATGTACTTGTTTAAAGAGCCAGAAATTACCGGTAATTGTACTCTTGGAGTCCATGTCACAGATGTAACCTAAAAATAATTTTATTTTGAGGTTAGTGTGGGGTGACATGTTGCAGCTGAACAGTGAAATGTTGGCTTCGGTGCTTTGGTTATTTCTGCTTGAGGAAAAAGATGTTAGGACTAAATCATAATGATATATCTACAGGTTGTGCTTTCTTTATCCTTTCCTTGCTGTCTGCAACTCAGACTTGTTGCCAGTGCGAGGGGCCACCATGACCTCCCTCCCATTAATTCACATTATTATACGTGTGTGTGTGTGTGTGTGTGTGTGTGTGTGAAATAGAGGCGTTATGACACACATATATCTTTGTTCAGCTCTTAAATATGTGTCAAAAAGCCAGTAGGTGCAGCCGCAGGCACATAGTTCATCGACAGGTTGCATTTGTAACTCTGAGCTCAGAGTTGTGGCACCTTCTCCAGTTCAATAAATTCCCAGTGTGGGAGCTCCCTTTCAGTGCTTGAATAATTGATAGATCAAACTTAAGACTTACAAAGGAGGCAATTTAATCTCCTGACTATTTGATGAGCGGGGCTTAGTTTCATTGTGCTCAGCTGAATGTGGCTGATGGTGAGGAAGGCACTCAGTTAAATGGTTGAGGGAGCAGAGACAGAGAACTTTCAAAACATACAAGTGCCTCAGGAGCACCACAGTTGCCTGGTGAGATGTTTGTCACGTGGCTTGTTTAAAAAAAAAAAGACCCCACAATGCAGATGGGCTAAGCCTAAAACAATCGTTTTTTTCTCGGTAAGTTAACAGCCAGATCCTGTCTCTTATCTCTTTGCTGCGTGCGAGCAGATATGGATGGGCTGAGGTGGGCTTTTGGCAGGTTGCACAGAGTCGTGGGAGTACTGTGTTATGAAAGAGTCTCTGGCACATGTCTTTAGTTACACAGTGCTGGAAAGGTTGTGTTCTGAGTGATCCAGAGACTTAGCATGTCCCATTCTCTAATCATCACTCTCTCAAGTAACCAACAGGTGCTGCAGACGACTGGCTTCGCCACTCTTTTGGCTCCTTCCTGTAAATATGGCTTTGGCCAAGAGGTGTCAGTGACTTTGTGAGTCATTAAGTGTTATGAAGTCAATAAACTGCTGGGGAAAGAGTTTGAAATGTTTCCCTAATTAGCAGGTTATACAAAAACCCCTGTCTCCTGTTAGGTGCAAAGCAGTGATTAGGAAAAAGAGCTTCCTTTGGTCTGGTAATGATTCTACCAGATCAAGGAATTCTGTAAAGTGTGTGTATGTGTGTGTGTGTGTGTGTGTGTGTGTGTGTGTGCGTGTGTGTGTGCGTGTGTGTGTGTGTCTGTGTTATTTTCTTGTCTGATTAAGCCCCAACAGGCTCCCATTTACCCGCAGCACCACAAAAATCTAATGTCACGTGTTAGTGTTTCACAATATTAAGATATTAGGAACTCTCTTTCCCCTTTTCAAGGCAGACAGAAAGTTCAGCCTCTCACAGGATGAGATATGGTCATTATCATGTGGACTGGAACCCAATCTGGATTTATTTGTACACATTCGTTTAAAAAAAAAAAAAAACAAAGTTAAAAATAAAATAAACACAACTGTTATTTTTATCATTTTAGAGATTACATGTTATTTTTGGATTGGAGGATAGCTTCTATTTTGGATGCTCCAAATATTTGGATCCAGCTAAAAAGGAATATGATGAAATCTGGAATGATTTTTTTTTTCTTTTTTTTGTCCCTTTTGATTTATATCTTAACAAAGAATGTAATGTTGCCTGCTGGAATGTTTAGACGCACCAAATGGCATTGTCCGTAGTGTGATTCAAAGCTACAGCCAAATATGGTCCTATTTTTCTTTTTTGAGCTGCGAGGGAGGACCTCCCATTGCTCAGATCCTAACATGTTCTGTGTGTCCTCTTCACACAAGAGCTGTAAATACAGGCAGCGTATGACACTATCTAAAAAAGATCTCGGCACCATAATGATAAAAGGCCCTCAGTCTGGCTGCATGTTACATTTCCCTTAGAGAGTTGACTTCACTGTCTTCAAAGGATAAACATGCTCAATTCATCATTCAAGTAAATACAGCTTGAAATGTCGTGCCCTTAAAGTGTTTGTGGTTTTTCATTTCCTCTTTCCACGAGTACGAAGCTGATTGCAGTTAAAAAATGCGAACCAAATTAGAAAAATATCCTTGTTGCACTGGGTTACACCAAAATGATGCTTCTAATGTTGCAGTGGTATTATTTTAATACTATTGGAATGGAATAAAAAAATGTAATCATTTGACATTTTGGTAAATTGACATGACATGTTACACAAGAGGATTAATACCACTGTCAAATTTGTTCAGTAATAAATGGGAAGCTACGTCAAGCAGCCAATTATCTTAGCTTAGCACAAAGACTGGAAACAAAGAGTAACAGCTAGCCTAGCTCCATCCAAAGGTAACGAAATTTGCCCACCAAGTCATAGCTTTATAATTCATTGGTCAGGTGCGTGACTGCTTGAGCCTTGTTATGAGTGTTTGGTAACATCCAGAAACTTCATGGAGTCAAATCTCCATTTTCAGTCCTTATGCTAAGCCGAGCTAATGAGATGTTGGCTTTAGCTTTGCATATATCTCTTACAGACATCGCAGAGGTGTTGCGTTTCTCTTTTAAATCTCAGCGAGAAAGTACAATTTTTATTACCTAAAATCCCATAATCTTTACGTTTATCCTTTCCTGTACTCCTAAACCTGTTCCCCCTCTTTTTTTCTTCTCTGCCTCCTTTTTAGGTAGAGACGTTGTTACCAGTCAAGAGCCTGAATCCATCTTTTTTTCGATCTGCAAGCCCTTGTTTTAGCACCTCCTTAGAGCATCTTTAATGAGACACATGCTTGTGAGCACAGGCACTCACTGACAGCAAGCCTTCCTTAAGCAGCGGGTTGCCTGCTTCCTTGCCAGCCCACCCCAAGCTTCATGGGTTGAACCACTAGAAGTTTGGCAATCTCCTCTCCATTCTCTCCTCCTCCTCCTCCTCCTCATCCTCTGCACATCCTCTCATCCCCCCCCCCACCACCACCACCACCACCACCACCCTCAATCCCAGAACCCTGCTTTGTCTACTCCTTTTGCCATTACTACCACCAACGTGATGGCTTGTTGTGCCTCAGGCTTGTTTGGACTAGCAACCGCAGCATCACTCTCCACTACACAGACTCGCGGACGCGGCAGCTACTAGAGTGAAAGAGACAGAGGGGGGAAAAGGGAGAGACAGACAGAGAGAGAGAGAGAGAGAGAGTGAGAGCAGTGCTACAGGAGAGAGGAGGGATCATCCATCCCAGTAGCAGAGGGATTCACTTGTCCCACAGAGGAAGGCCCCCCCTCCCAACCTGATCCATCTGGTCGCAGGGGGGGACCCTGCGTGGCCGGGAAGGCAACAGGGACTATGCACCTGGGACTGGTGGTGCTGACAATGGTCTTCCTCAGCTCCATGGGTCACAGCGATGTTCTCAAGCTCTCCAAAGCGAGAAGGCAGAGACGGGGTAAGTTCTCTCTTTTTCACAGCTTGTTTTTTTATCTCCTTTTTTCTCCCTCTTTAGCACCGCTGCCTTCCATTTCTGCGGTCTGACTCACGTTGGTAGATGTCTTATAAACATTTAACAATCACAATAAAGATAACATTTTGTTTATTTTCTCATCAGTCGCATTTGTTTTTTCTCGGCAGGGTTATGTTCGGTTCAGTGTTTCCCCTTAATGGCTCTTCTTTCTTCCTCCTTTTAAGATTATGCCTCTCTGGGTTTATGTTAAACTTTTATAGGTGTTAGGATTGTTTATAAGCGGGGGTTTGATGGATTTGCCCTCAAAGTCATCACTCTTTTTGTGTCTGGCTCTGAGGGCACATAATGGAATGAGTACCTGACAGTTCTAAGCTCTCAATTGGACCGTGCTGCCGGTGTTATTGTAAGCATTTTTCTGACCTCACGCAACCACAAAGATGGTTCTCAGGCCGACATGCAGTATATCTCTGGCCTCAGAGCCTCAGTGCTGGTGTTACTGTCAGCTTTGGAATAATTCTCCCTTTACGCACAAGGAATTTTCAGTCAATGCCAGCCTCAAACCTCTGTGAACAAGATTTCATATAATACTATGACTGGCTGCAGTGGTAGATACTGAGTTACAGAAAACACACATCCTGGAAAGGTCAAACTGTTCTTGACAGTTGTCTGTGATGTAGAAATAGATGTTTTTATAACACTTGCACGTCACATTTACATGCACAATGAACTTAAATGGTGTCACAGTTTGTCTTGTGCCATTGTAACAAGAACAGAAGGATTTAGGTCACACAGTATACACATGAGTAGCCTCCGCAGCTTCATAGTCAGTTAAGGCTTTTTTTTCCCCTCCAGATAAGGAAGAAGTCTGCAGTTTACACCTCTGCTACGGAGCTTTTACGTCTTTGATGTCATCCGATTCAGTGTTTTCTTCAACTGTCCCTGCTGGAATGTAAATAGCTAATGACAGAGGCTTAGTGTCGGCTTTCTGTGTTCCCTCTTTGAATGAATTCGGTGTCATGCTGAGATTAAACTGAAGTCATCAGGAGAGAAGCTCACATTGCTCACCATGCTTCTGATGAGCAACAACCTCCCTCTTTTTCAATTAGTCACAGTTTGAAACATCACATTCTCAGGTTCACACCCTTCTCTGCTGTGGTTGCTCACTACAGCCACTATTTTTAATAACAAGCGATAATAGGCAATTAGACCTGGCTGTAATTGCTGCATCTGAGGTTACCTTAACTCACAAATGGAGTAATCTGTTCATGGGAGGACTCTTTTAATGCTTTTACCAAACCAGACTTATCTCTGGGAGGCAGGACGGCGGAGAGATTGCCGTGTGAGGGTGTGTATATTTAGAACTGATACAGTACAGGAGTGGAAATCAATGTCGACGACTGTGGTTTTGTCTCTGAATGACTCTTAGAAAAAGGATGTGCACTTTGACACACTTTTCCCAGAAATTATTTAGATCTCTAGTTGTTTTTTTTTTCTTTTTTGGAAGATGAAGGAATTGGATTTATGTCTGAGTCTGGAGAATAGAAGGAAGTGAAGTTTAGGTGTGTTAGGAGAGAGGATAAATGCAGCTTGGTAATATTCGTATCCCTGCAGTGTCCGTCACTGTCGCACTTTTCTGGTGCCCAGGTCATTGCTGGCTGACCCCAGTTGACTGATTTGGACTGGCTCTTGGTCAGCTGTCAGCCCTAATTACTCGGGTTTCTCCGAATGAAAATCTGTAAAGGATCTCCAGCGGGCAGTTCGAAGTAAACAGTGTGAGTAACTGTTCAAACAAAGATGTTTGGCCTGGCCCCCATTTATATTAAGCTGCAGGCATTTACCCCTCCTTGTTGGAATGATAAAGTGTTGGCAGGTTAATGGCTGAATCTGCGGAGATGCTGGCAAAATATTAAAGCTTCCTGGCCTTTTTCTTATAGTCAGAATGTTGACAAATGCTCTTTTTATTTCCTCATTTAAATTCATATCTGTCTGAAAGCAATTTGTCTTTTTATGCGATCGTACACCATGCTGTTCTGTTGCCTACCTCAACTTCACTGGTCCTTTTCTCACTGTTTATGTTTCCACAGTTAGCACAGAGGGGCCGCCATCCTGCCCCAAAGGCTGTGACCGATGCTCGGAGTACAATGGCTGCATTAAATGTAAGCCCAAGCTCTTCATCTTCCTGGAGCGAAATGACATCCGTCAAATAGGCGTGTGCCTCGCCTCCTGCCCCATGGGATACTTTGGCATGAGGAACCCAGAAGGCAACAACAGATGCACCCGTGAGTTTGGCTTTGAGTCGCAGACTGTTGTGGGCACATTCGATTTGCAGATACACATCTGGATTCTTCCAAATACTTGCAGGCTCTAGCTAACTCGCTGGCAAACATCACACAGCTGATGTCAAATCAAGCCTTCAGAAGTGTAAACGATCTGTTTCTCTGGCTCATCATCCTCTGTTTATGTACAATAAGGGGGTATTTGGAGGAGCAAAGGGATATCCTGCTAGTTTCTTTGTTTTGTGTATCTTATCTGTATATTTACACTTTGCTAGACCACTTTGTGTGTTTAGCAGAAACCCTCAAATATTAATGCAAAAAAGACAGGTTTTCGTGCTGCTTTTTTAACCGAACAGTGCTGCTAACTTTTGAGTTTGCGAGTGAAAAAGATGTACTATTTTATTATTGAATGCACCATAGCAAGATGTGAGTGTCCAAACTCAGGAGTTATTGTACAAAGTTGTGAAATTCTCATGTTTTTGGTACCTATGCATATGAAAAATAGCATAAAAGTTGCCACCAATTCCGGCAAAGTTTTCTCTGAACTGGAGGAAAGTCAGAAGAGTTTTTAATTGAACTGATCTTCATTATAGTTACAGGAACATTTAGCGGGCAAGTGCGTGAAAGGGTGTCCACACTTAACGGGACCCAGCAAACGTTCTTGGTTGGCTCTGATGGCAACAATCCCGTACTTTTAGCTGAGGTGTGCCAGCACCTCTGCCTGTTGTCTGTTTCCCCTTACGTGTGGGCAGAAAACAGTACTGGAACAAAATCCCAACAAAAACATTTCTAATGCATTGTTGTTTGTCTGTTTTTGTGAAAGCATGTCTGTGCTTTTTATTTGGCCCTCATGTGAAGGGTTCATGCCAGGCCACAATCCACATTGGTTATGCTTTCACTTTTACACATATTTTTTATTCTGATATACCCTCAGTCACAGTGTCATATACAGTCTGAAGAGTCTGCATTTGAATGTGAGCGGGTCTAAATGACTGCTGATTATTGTTTTCATAGTAAAACATTTATTACCTCTGATAGCTCAAATGATTGCCCCAAATTAAATGACGTTCATGGCTTCGGGTTGATAATAGCTGTGCACCAGAGGGGGGCAGCTACAATGCCTACAACCTGTGCTGATTTATTGCAGAAGGGTAAAAAAATGCAGACCTTTTTCTCTTTTGTTTTTCTTGACTTTCCATTCCTAGATCACATAATGTCTGTCAGATGTGCTAAATTATGTTTTCCCTCACGTTTACATAACTCCAAACAGATAAAACTTGTAACTATGGGAATGAAGGTGCAATATTTTCATATTTTGATATTTCAGATTTAGAGTTTAAAAACAGAAGCTGTAAATTTTTGCTCCAGCTGTCAAATTTAAATGATGGCGTTGGACTCTCTTATTTAAGCTATGTTTTTTTAACAGCCCTGAAACTGAGACATAGACAGAATAATCTGTATCTTATTTTAAATTTACAGTTCAAAATATATTGAGGCATTTATCTTATTTTCCTTTTGACTGTGTCTTTCATCTGTGCAAACCAAAAAATGGCACAGAAAACTTTAAATTTTTGTCAAAATATCAGATAATTTGCAGCAAATTCTTCCCCATGTGTTGCACTGTTCTTTCACTGTCCTGGTTTGTTGTAGAGAAGGCTGAAATTTCCTGAGCAAATTCTTTTCAGAGGCCCTCAGTAGATATCCTGGGTTATTATCCAATCATCTGACTTTATACATGTCATCCTAGAATGTCTTGTTAGTAACATTTGTCTTACATTATAGGGCTACAAACGTCAGTACTGTCAAATTTAGCTGTCACGGGCTTAAAAATAGTAATTGGGAGCAGGAGGCAAGAACATTAAGATCCCAGTGAGGATTCAGTGTTAGATCATTTCTGACCTTGGCATCCAACCAGTTGCAGTGTAGACATTCAAGTTTCTGTAAGTTTAAATACAGCGAGCGTAGATCTGAATACATTTTCCATTATCGAAACACTGACAGGAATTTACAGAATCTCTGCTGTTTTTCTTCAAGAATAAAAATGTGCATGTCAAGATGAAATCAAAGATTTTTATTTGTTTTATCCTCCTGTTTTTGTGATTATCCAAAATTCAAGAAGTTGTTTGCATGACTGGAAAGTTAAAGATTTTAATGAGACTGAGGTGTAGAGAAAGTCAGTGAAGCGGTGCAGGGCTGGCCTGCGGTGCATGTGTTTTTAAGAGAAGAGTGTTACTCCCTCTAAATAGACCCCGTGTTGTTTAATCACTAATAAATCTCTCAGAGGAAATAAAATACCTCTTGTCCTCTCTCTGGAGAACCATTAGCTCTTTTCAGCCAAAAGACCAATGAATATTCCATTAAAAGAATAGAAATATCTGCATCTCAACAAAAAAATTTTCTGGAACAAGAACAAAACTTTAAAGTCAGGAAAATGAACATTTGCCATCACCACAGACACTGTGACTTAAACTTAATGGATCCTTTTCATTTGATCCTCCCTTTCTGTCTCCCTTTTGTCTTTCAGAGTGTAAAATAGAAAATTGTGAAGCATGTTTCAATCGCAATTTTTGCACAAAATGTAAGGAGGGCTTGTATTCACACAGCGGGCGATGTTACGTCAGCTGCCCTCCAGATCAGCGCACCGCCAATGATACCATGGAGTGTGTAGGTGAGTGGCCTTTAACCTTAGCAAACTTAAGCTATAGCAATGCTAAAAGCTGCTGCAGTGAGCCAGAAGTTATTATGTAAGTTCCTTTTACTTCCTGAAGCAGCTCATTGGGGTGAACCACATGTTGACTCAACATTTCTTATCACTTTATTTAAGCAGTTAACTGTGTTCAGTCATCTGGCCTGAGAAACGGGAAGAAAACTCTCCCTTTTCATCCCTTTTCTACTTGTTGAAAGTAATTCACATCAGTTAGAAACAACAGCATTAACAGTGAAACCCACATATTTTGGCTCAGTGTGGCAAAGACCTGGAGCCTGAACTGTCTTGTTGTTGTTGTACTAACTTAACCCTGCCGGTTCACCAAGACTAGACTAGCGTGACCTTATAAAACTTGCCCGTCATAAGTGTGGTATACTTAATTGCTGTACGCTTTGGTACATTTTCAGGTTCATAGCAACCTTTTCCATCTGTCCTTCTCTAGTCAAAAAACAAGAAAGATAAAATTGCTTTCAGATTTGGAAATCACTTACACTCATTATTCTAAGCTAAAACTGCTGGGCTGTAAAAAGCAGACAGGAAGGCTGGGAAGCAAATGTGAAATGTTCAAGCTGTGGAGCATTCACTCACTACCTCAGTCTTTGTCACATTTTTTCACCCAGGTCAGCGTACTACAGAGTGCGAACTTGGCGAGTGGGGCCAGTGGGGACCCTGTATGAAGAAGAACAAAACATGCGGATTTAAAAGAGGCTCCCAGTCCCGGGTCCGAGTGCCCCTTCCGCAGGTCCAAAGCTCAGACACCACCACGGCCTCTGTGCCCTCGCAGACCTGTGCTCCACAGACAGAGAAAAGAAAGTGCATTGTGACCAAGACGCTCTGCACGAGAGGTACTCACATACACACGTACTATTAAAACCCACAAAGACACATAAAGAAGAAAATTACATTAAGAAGGGGCTTCCATTTACAAATAAAGTTATATGTAGTTTGTTTAACTTTATCACAATACCACATTTTCTACTTTACTGAAAAGTCAGTTTTCAGTGTTTGAGCATTGGAGGCTTCAATTCTTTTATATCTCGCATCAAGTTTAAGGTGAATATTGGACCAAGATTGACTTCACAATTGGGGTATTGAGGATAACTGTGATATATATATATAAAAATTATACATTGATATCAAGTTAATAATATCTTTACACATATGATACAGTGTCTCTTAAATCTTTGCATTTCTTTGCATTCTCGCTTGGTCAAAGTGGGTGTCAGTGATGCACTTTAACGTTGGTTGCTGTTGGTCTTAAAATGGAAAAATAATACAGTGTAACTGCTCTTCTTGTACATTTTGTACAATTATAGTTGCAGACACTCTCTCCTCTTTCCTGCTCATGGTTTTTGAGTGTAATAGTTCATTTGCCAAAGAAGCACAACTCAAAAAAATTAAAATAAATTTGACTGAACGCTGGATTATTTTCTGGTAAATTTTCTACCTTTTTTGGGATTTTATCGTATGTGTGAATTTTTTAGGTCATAATAATTGTTAAGTGAAAATCTGACATCATGACACACATCATCACATATCCAGTTAGCCTCCTAAGCGTCAGGAAATTTTCAACTGCCAGCAGGGGATATCGAAAACAACTTTCTAGTGTCAAACTCCGCACATACATCATTCTGCACAGTAAAGTTGAAACACTGAACTGTAAGAACAAGAGGAGAAACATATTTTTGAGTGGAGGGGGACTCTAATGATAGATCTGATGACAGCTCTCAGGTTACAGATGAACATACAATAAAGTCCATGTGCTTCACGAAATGCCCCGACCAGTTACAATGATGACTGATGGAACCATTACTCAACATCCGAAGGCCTGTACTCCCGCCAGTGTGTCTGTGACCCGCAGCGTATTGATTGGGTTTGGTTTGGCTGAGCTTACAAAAGGATACAGAATCTCTTGACTTCTCAGCATGTAAACAATAAACTCAGTCTAAGAGCCAAGCAGATGAAGGGCGTGCATTACGCACTGCAAAGCTGGACAAGGATCAGAGCTAGAAAGTGCTATTTGTTCTGAGGAGCATTGAAGCATGAGGTTTACACGTCCATGACATGTTTTCTTGGGCTCTTATCATCCGCACAGCAGCTTGCTCTCCAGCAGGTTAACAGTCATTCTCACCAGTCAATGGCCATTATCAGCTTTCATTACAGCTTATCAGCTGCCCTTTTTGCCTCACTTGTAGCTAAGGGTAATAAATGACAGATCCCGCCAATTAGTCCACAGTTTATTGGATGAATAGTGCAACAAAAACACCAATGATCCCAGTTATTTGCTTTAAAACAGTTTGTCCTAAGTATTTACCAGCAGTGGAGCTGGGATGACAAAGTTTATAAAGCACAGAAATAAGCCGGAGCTATTGTTTAAACAAGCAATTAAAGCTATAGCACTTTTTTCTGTTAAACCACATAGGAATTTTCGCTAATGGCAGGTCATTAGCAGATTTCTTTGTCTCTAAATGTCAACATATACTTATCTGTTTTGCAAAAATGTGCCAATTTTAACCAAAGTTGGAACCTTTGTTTACAAGGTCTTAGAACACTCCAAATGAGCAGCTTTTAAAGTCTACATTGGACAGTGGCACGCTTAGGGGATTTTGGGCAGCGGTTACATTGCTTAACAATATTTGCATGGTGTTGACAGCTGTACAGATGTTGCAACAGCAGATGATATGCATGTACATATATATATGTAAAAGAATATCTGGAACCATATCGTTTATGACTGTTAGTCTGCAGAGCAGAACATGATCTGACACCGTTCAATATAGATCTGTGGTCATCTCCTGGGGAAAGGAGGCTGGCGTGGTTTGTAATTGCTCAGTGATGAGTGGACTCCTCGTTGGACACGCTGTGACAGCTTGAATTGAGAAATGAGAAGCAAACTTACTCGGTCTGACGCATGCATCCTGATCCGGGAAAAGAATTTCAGCCGTGGGTTTTCGAACAATAATTAACAGTGAAATATTATAAACTGCCCTATAAAAGTTGCTAAGCAGGCTGCCAAATTCTTGAACTTGGACTAAAGGCAGGTCATATCAGAAAAGCAAGGATGACATGTGAGGTATCAGTTGACGAGTGGTGAGTCCTAGAAGCTTCGTGAATTGTGAAATGGTCGACTGTTGATATTAAGGAGATCCAGTTTTTCCTCTCTTCTTCTGCTAAATACTTTTGTTTGAAAATAAGACACAAACTGTGCAACTGCCAAAAGACACAAAAACGAGTTTTCCTCGTGGCTGATGGTATCATGACTCTGGTTAACCAGTTCATGTGGGCAAACTCGCTGTGAGCAAAAAGGAAAAAAAAAAAAAGAGCACAGCTGTCGATTCATCTGTGGGAGTTGGCTGGCAGACTGTCGATATAAAACACAGGGGGCAGACCTTGTTTAACATTAGTGATTTAGTGGTCTGCAGATCTCACGCTTTGTGTTGATTTGGCTGCAATTTTTTTTCCCCCTTTTACTGAAGCTCCACAAAAGGGTCTCACGCGAAAACAGAATTTTCTGGATGTGTTATTGCATTTGTCAGGCAAAATTGTTTAGTTTGGATGGAGAGGAGGAACAATCAGGGCTGTCATAAACTGATGGAGTCCCCCTCTCTTGGCTCCATTAGTGATTTGTTAGAGAAGTAATTAAGTCCTTCCACAGTAAGCACATCAGCTCAGATGCTGCAGAGTGTGCGTGAGGACCCTTTACTTCACTTAGGCTTCACTCTTGCTCATTGTGCCTCATTGATATAAATTGAGACTTTTACCGCTCAATATGAACTGTTTGTTTAAACGGAGGTCATAGGAGGTCAGACGTATGTTTATTGAATCAAGACTACAGAGGAGATGAACATGCTGGACATGAATTCATCTTACATGATCTGAGCCAAGTCACCAAGTGATGTCAGCAGCAATGTTTTTACGATTTTGGCACTAATTGCTCTTGAAAAAAATGAGATGTGTACTACTGTGTGGGACTGAGGTTTTAGTTTTCAGTTGAGGGTAAAGCTCTTGCAGCTCTGCGTGGGTCTTCACTGCATAAATGTTTTTGTGATAGGTCTGCTCACATTCAACCACATTAAATCTACTTCGTCACTGTGTAATGATTTTCACTGGCTGGAGGAGAAACATGTTTTTAGTAAAATTTGAGAAAATAATCTTCAAACTTTTAGTTGTTTGTTGTTTTCTGTTTTTACTTTGCACTTAAACCAAAATATCATAACTGTTTGTGCAACAATTTTAAAAATGCTAGTAGGGAAATAAACACAGACCTAAAGTTATTACTGCACAGCAGTAGACAAACATGGTGGCGCCATAAACCCTGCTCTTGTCAACTGTGCAGTGAACACTGTCCAGCCCTTGGCATGTGTTCAGTCAGTTTCCAGGATGTGCAGAGCCTCTCAACGCACAAGTTCATAACAAACATCCTCCACCGTAACTACACTCCCTCAGATATACAAAACTGAATGCTTTTGAGTGCTGCTGAAATAATCGCCAAATGACATTAGACACAAAGTCCATTTCCACTTTTCGACAGCTCTTCATGTCCTTGTGGGCCATTATTTAGCTCTTGACAATGTTTAACTCATTATGCCAGAAGTGATTTTAAAGTGATTTATTTGACAGAAAATTGTGTCACTTGACTGTCCCGAGTGCTCTTACAGTCAATGCATGCGCTTCATTTTTAAAGCAGCAGCTGAGCCTCGGCTCTTTCCACCCCTGAATGGGTTACGTGGACATTAACCATCCGTGATGGATGTTTGTATTTAGAGGGCAATTATGCTCTTAAATGTGTGACAGGTGCGGTATTCCACAGTGTGTATAGAGGGACAACAAAGTAAGTAGCTGCTGAAATAGAAATTTACAAGAAAGTCCACATGCTAGCAGTTTTGTGTGACTTTACTTTGGAACAGTAGCGCTTGAGCTAAATGCTAACGTCAGCATGCTAACATGTTGATGTTTGGCAGGTACAAAGTTAAATATTTTCATCATATTGATTAGCAGGTCAGTCAGATAAATGTTTACAATTAGCACAAATACAGTTCACCTGAGGCTGATGGGAATTTTATTAGTTTTGTCAGGTATTTGGTTATAAAACCAAGAAAAGTTTGAGACACTAGATTTGTGACCTGGTACCATTTGTTATTCCCCATGGGAGGAATGCTACAGACCGCCCTCTTGAATCAGCTCAGCTTTTGCGGTTTAATAATAATAATAATAATGCGGTTTAATAATCTTTGCCCACAAACTCACAATGTGCGCCCATCATGTAAGCAAATCCTTTCCTGAGGTTTATCCCAAAATTAGCATATCCACACCAATGAATGAGACATCCATGCCCTTAAATTAATCCATTTATTTTAGCACATTGCACAACAGGGGAGTTCTGTAGAACACAAAAACCATTATCGCCACCAAGTTGCCGAGATATTACACTTAAAACCACAAATGGGAACATTATGGTGTTACTACAGGACAATCGCCAGAATCATTTGGATTCAGCCTCTGGAGACCATGATCGTCTGTGCAGAACTTAAAGCCAATTGATCCAACTGTTGCTGGTAGTCAGTCCAGTAAGTGGTAGACCGACTGTATAACTTACGTGGTTAAAACAATTACCTCATAAATGTTTAGCTTATTTTGTCCTATTAGGTTTAATTATTGTTTGTCAACCGTTTGCAGCAAACTCATTGCAACTGTACACACCCTGCCAGCATGGCGAAACACAGCACAGTGATTCTGGACTGAATGTGCATGGTTTGCACTTGTTTTGCCTGTATTAAAAACCACACAACCACAACCACAACCACAAGTCCTGATCCAACACATCCTTTATCATCCACTCTCATTCCTCAGGAATCCATGTTTTTTTAATTTTGTTTAGCCAAGCGGAGGCACTTCTACATGCAACATCCGATGATGACAGCTATCTTATGAGAGTTTATTTGAGAAATGGTATAAACTATTAATCACAGTGCAAATGCATTCTCATTTCAGACAGGAAGAGCAAAGGGGACCGACAAGATGATACAAACAGGAGAGAAAGGGAGAATCCACGTGGGCGAGGAGGAAATGGAGGTGGTGGAGGAGGAGGAGGAGGAGGAGGAGGGGGAGGAGGAGGTGGTGGTGGGAAGAGGAGAAAAGGCCAGAGCAGGACCACCACTGTTCCCAGCATCACAACCAGCTCTGTCTCCTAAACTCCATCATCTGCTGGATGAGGCTGAGAGAAGAAATAAGGGACAATGCCTCATCTCAGCAGCAGCACCGGCTATAGATGAAGATCAGGGTGATGAAGGGATGGATTAATGCTGCTATGCATTCTAGAAGATGCAAAGAGAACTGGAGGATTGCTGCAACACACAAAGGCTTCTCCGAGCTTTTCCAATAGATGAACATATCTGGAAGATACTGGTGTCTTAATGATACTCAGAAAGACTTGTTGATTTAATTGATTTTAGAGAGGACTGTTGGACTGCAAAGCCAAGTTTGTGATGAAGATTGTGGTTGGACATGGTTGGTGCTGCGGACCCACCTGTCACTTCTTGAACTAAGTACAGATATCTGTGTTTCAAATGCAGCATTAAAGCTGAAAGTCTGATATGAAGTAGGGTATCTTTGGTACCTTCTGGTCTATGACGTATTTTTTTCCAGTCTGATTTTAATTACAACCTGTCCTTTATTTGTTTTAAATGTTTTTGAGAGGTGGCAAAAGGATTTTCTCAACAGTGGCTGTATGTGATGTAAAGACAATGAATAGTATTAAGTCTCTTTACCTTTATTCCCTGTTGTGAGGTGAAACAAAAAAGAAAGGCACTGGAAATCATTTGTGGTTGTTAAGGACAGAAGGTGTTTGATGTACTTTTTCGATGAAAGAATCTATTATAAAACAAGCCTAAGAAAAGAGGTAGAGGAGGATTACTGGGAGCCTAGCTCATATCCTTTTCTGGTGTCTTGGAACAAACTTTTGCCATTTGATAGCCTAGTTATTTGTTTTGAAATAAATGTGTTTGTATCAGAAAATAACTCTGCACAGAAAAAAAAAACGAGGAATAACAGCACGACTAGTTGCATGTGTTCAAGGTTGCATGTGCGTGCATTTGTGCATGCAAAAAGTGTGTGCTTTTCTCTGTGTGTATGTGTGTGTGTGCTCGTCTCTACCTAAAGTCTGTGTGTTTGTGTACTCTGTATGCATTTCTGCACGGAATCAAGTTGTTTGCCGACGGAACTTAGATGTTTTTACATGTGTGTTTACGTTTGCACATATGTGTTAATAATGGTCTCATAGATTGAAGGAATACGGTCCGGAAAACAAGAGGAAGGAAATGTAAATGCACAGTGATATATCCAATATGCAGTAACTACAAGCCACTGATTATTATATAAGCCATCAAATCATCAGCTGCTCAGTAATCATGTCTGTTTTGCAACAGGGTCTGAAGATTTTGCACAACTATAATGTTTCCTACTGCTCAAGTTTCAGAACAATCATAGCATTTTTACACAAATAATCCAAAAGCTGGCTTCATGACAATTGCAGATACAGAGGAAAGTTTTTTTATTTTTATTTTTTTTTTGTTCTCGAATGTTTTCCATGGGTCTGTTTGCTTTACACATGCTATTAGTTTCAGGAGAAGTTACACGCTACATTATTCATTCATACTATGGACTGTGATACTGAATATGTCAAACTGTGTTTATCACCAACATAAAAAAAGTATTAGTATCATCATGTATAGCTTATTCTGTGAAAGCCTAAATAAAGTTCAGACGAAGCTGATGACACTTCAGTCATACACTGACACTGACACTGATTTGTTGGTTTGTTTGGTTTCAGTGTGAATAACCTTTAGAATATTGACTGCAATTGAGTCACTGTTCATTCATTAAGAATTGTCTTATGGTATCTAAAGTCTATGTGTGAAACATTTATATTGTATGTCTTCATAATTGACCAATTTTTCATATGGGAAAAAAAAAATTCAGGGACTTTGTCTATAGTGTGGATCGTTTCGTTGTCTTTGCAAAATTTGCAATTTAGTTTTTTGCCGTCATTTTTTGTGGTTATCTCAGCATTGCACTTGCTAACGTGATTGCTGAGATCTAGAAAAATCAACAGTTCAAAAATGCAAGAAACACCCCTCCAGCTTGGAAGACAAAAACAAAATGAAAACAAAACATAGTTAAACAGTAAACAGTAGTCAGCTTATTAGTTAGTTAGCCAGTTAGCTTGCTAGCCAATTAGTTAGTTTGTTTGTTCTTGAGCTAGTTTGAGAAAAAAACAGCAGGGTCACCATCAACAAAATACACAAAAATGAAAATTTGAATTAACAGAACAAAAGTACCTCATGATAAAGATAAACCACTGACAATGAATAACTATTAGCCTGCTAACATTTAAGGTGCAATCACTTAAGGTTTTACCTCCAAATAAAGAAGTTTATATAATCTGTTGTGTTACTTCATCAATAATAAGCTACAGTTACGAATCCAATAAAACAATAGCCAAAACTATCATTTAGAGACCCATGTTGCAATTTACAGGAATTATCCCTTGTGAAGATCATTTAATTATCAATATGTTATTGATGAAACAATAACAGTCGACATTTCCTCACAATAACAGAATAAGGAAAATCAATCACAACCATTAGGACAATTTTGTAATGTGTGCTATCTCAGTAGTTATCTTTTGGGTTTCTTCAGGCTACAGGAGGCCATCTTGTGAGGTGGAAGAGCTTAGATGGTGTGATGGTCCCGATCACCAGCCAAATGCTGGCGCCTGGGCAAGGGTCGTAAAAGCAGAGACAGAAATAAAAACTAATGGTGTGTCATAGCCAGAAGGGAGGGGGTATACTATGCCTTGGCCCTACAACAAAACAGCCGTTTCTCATTACTAAAAGGGAGGGCAGGGGGAATGGTAGCGTATGCACCGTAAAATACACATTCATCGCTCTTCCTGACCATAAATTCTTACCCTGGCTCCATTGGACAGAGCTCTCCCTCACCTCCCACTCTCTCTTTTTCACTCTCTTGTTCCCGACTCCCATGTTTTCCAAGAGAAATGAATGGTAAATCTTTGGAGTATATGGGTGCCCTTGATTTGCCAAGATCCATAACACTGAATGATTTCATTGCTTTAGTTTGGCCTTAAAGCCAGACCCCAGGGAGTGCATCACGTCAATAGAGAACACCAAGTCCATGTCTGCTGGACTTAAACGAACAATCTCTGATCCAAATGTAAACAAAAGGGTATCCCAACTGTACCAAAACTCAAAATCACAGCCTGACACCACACTCAGACCTGACTGACTCTTGACTGACAGCTTTTTCAATTCAACATCGACATAGACAACAGCAGAATGTAATTGATTAATGTTTTCGAATGCTGTTATGTGTTTTAATTATTCGATTGTACAAACTTTTTCAGAATTCTCCTCCACATCTCACAGTCTGCATCATCTAACAAAGATGGCTCAGGTGATACCATGTGACCAAGTGTGGAATGAAAGATGCAGCTGAAAGCTTTGGAAAACAGATAAGTGGATCTATGAGCTGAGATCAACAGCATCTTCCAAAACATAACACTGACCAGTTCTAAAGCTTTTCTGCGTAGAAGAGAGACTCGCCACATCAAGATTTGCAAACACTTGCAAAAATAAATAAACAGGCAGCGCGTCCTCCATGTTTCCAGAGCAGTGGTTATCCAATTCTGTCATAAATACTCTTCCCAAGGTCAACAATGAACTTCTATGCTTGTGTAAAGTCTGTCAGTGCCAATAATGCTTTTAAACAGTAAACATGGAAGGAAAACTGTCCCATATTCTCGGTTATGATCGTTAAAAAAAAATTCCTCTAAATTCTTAGTCTGCTCAGCAAAGTAAGAAAAAAAACTGCTACATAAATAATCAGAAATGTGCCAAATACACAGACCTCACTTAAAAGTTTTTATTTCATTTGATTTAAAGTTTTATTCACTTTCAGAGAACTGTACTGGAAGACCAGTGAAGATGTCAAAATCTGGTAAATACTCCTGCAAGATGTCAGAGGAAAACAATTATTTTTGAAAAACTTGACCTTTAAAAGTCCAACTCCGATTTCCATTGACTATTTCAACAATGTCTTACTCAAAATGACAACATGTCATCTGGAATGCTTCTCTTTTTTAAAAAAATTACGAAATTAGTGGCATGTTTCCTGCAGAAATCTCTCTCAGATATTCTACAACCAGACTCATGAATACTAGCTGTGGGGTATGTGAGGCCACTTTCTTTGTGTCACCAGCAACTGTCAGCAGTAACTACTGCGTTCTTCTGTCCCGGTTCCTAAAGATTAGCCTTTGGAGATGACCTGTCAGCAATCTCACTGAGCCATGATAATTTCCATCTTTAAATCTCTATAACAGTCCTCTCTCTATGGCTCAAGATCTGAGGGGTTGAATCTGGAAATCTACAAAGAGAAAATGTCCTCTTCGATTCAAAAATATTCCAAAAATTGTTCTGACAGCCTGGTTTGATAAGCAACAGATATCTACAAAAGTGGGGCCGCAAAATCGAAATAACAAAACTATTTCATGCTTTGAGAAAGCCAACCCCTCTGTGAGAAGGACAAATCTACATCTGATCACAGTTAAGAGACATAAGTCACTTGAAATGGAAATCATAACTATGGCATAAGGATGATGTAGTAAGTGCAAATCTGGCAAACTTGGTTCGGTGTTCAATGTCTCAGCCAGATGTTCAATTGTCCTTGAGATTTATTGAACTTCTATCATCTGCCGGGTCTGTATCCGACTCTGTGCTCAACACTCACTGCAGAAAGAAGCAAGGAATGGTAGGATTTCCCAGGGAGAAAGAATGATGTTTTTTTGTTTTTTTTAATAAGCAAGTGGAAAACCCGGGGTATGCATGGGACAAGCAGCACACTTAATGAGGTTTAGTTGCTATTTACAAAGCTTAATTTAACCCAAATGTGTCTCAGGCTGTGGAAAAGGTCAGAAACTCCTGATACAGAAAAAATAACTTGTAATAGACATGATGCTTAACATGTACTGCCACCTCTTGGTACCATTTAGTATTGCATGGGGGTAAAAAGAATAAAAGAGCACAGCTGTGTTGTTTTTACAATTATCACAGCCATTTTTCATGGTTATTTTAAATAACTGATGTCTTCTCTTATTGAATGTAGTTCTGCTTTAATTTCAGAACAGCTGTAAAGAGTCTGTCTATGCAATGAGTTACAATGGAAAGAGTATATTTATGTATTTGGTGTCTTTGTACAGTAATTAAGTTGATCACCGTGACGGGCTTTTGGTCTGTACACACTTGTCTAACCGTACAGCAGACCACGGCTAGAATATACTGCCAATCAAGCCTCCTTTCTTCTACATGGTTAATTCAATTTTTATTTTAGTCTGAGATTTTTATCTGCATTCTGTTGGACCTCTGCGGCACATCGTGAGAATCACTGATCTTAAACAAACAGATGGCTGAATTTAAATTTTTTCCTGTAAATAACTCTTATGAATGAACTTCAACTTCATGCGTATAGTTTAATCCAAACCTGAGTACTTCCGCAAGGCAAAAAGTACTCTTGCAAAAGTTGCGTGCAAAGATGGTATCAAAGTATCAAAGCTCTTGGATCACAACTTTCAATCAACGATGTTATAACAGAAATAGTTCATGGTGATAATCAACAGTGTCATGGCAGTTTTGAGAAGGACAGACATGGGCTTGAGTTGTAGGCAACATTTCCAGTCATGCAGTTTACTTATTAATGCAATAACATCCTGTAGATTATGTTTATACAGCAGACTTCTGGATTTAGATACTTGCAATGAAATGAATAACCACAAGAGGGAGCCATGAATACATCAAAACATTGTCATTTTTCAAACCAGTCAGTGGTTTCTAACATAAATGTAAGGAGACACAGGCATTATCATCTTAAATTGATGCAAATTGGTAGAATAATTTGCATGAGTAAAAGTAAATGTTATGTGTAATTTGGTAATTCAAATATGTAATAACAACTTTGGAAAGATTATGGAAAGTTTTTGGACAGAGTCAGGGAGCAGCAAAGCTTAAAGAAATGTCAAGAGTAAAAGCGGTCAAAGAAAGGGATTATAATGACTTTAACTACAACAATCTTTGTTGTTAAAGTCCATTACTGTATTGAAGACCTATATTGTATGATTGATCTCTGTGTTTTACAAATAGTAACATTTTATCTTTTCTTTTCTAGTAAATCAAGATCAAATGGGTCACATAACAATTTATCTATGCCTGCATTTTTTCCAATTTGATGGTAGATGTATGACTGTAATTTTCATATGCCTTTTTAATTTCTCCGAGGATGTTTGGTGACAAAAATACTTTGTTATGCAAGTTTTCTCAATCCATGAAGTTGGCAAAAGATGATGCAGAAATGTATGATTCAATTATTGGAAGTCTACCTGTTCATTTCAAGGTATCAGCAGCACTGATTAACTGGTATCTTGATATCTCACGCATCATTATAATTTATCTGTCTAATTAAATCCTTTAAAAAGACTGTGATATAATGAGGTGTTACTAGATATCCAAGCCCTGCGTTCTCACTTTTTCTTAAAAAAAAGTGAGAACACAAAATCTAACAGTTAAACAATATCTCTTTTTAAATTTATTGAGACAGGAATTAGATAATCTATTACAAGGAGCCAGACAACTTCACTGTTATCTACTGCTACATCTTCCTGACATTTATATTTAAACAGTCAATCAAGGCCAATCCACTTCTCAAACCTTTTACATTCCAGACACCTCCGAACAGTTGTTCCGATAGAGATGTCCAAGCAATGCTCAAACTGAAGCAGAAAAAATGTCAAGAGGCTTCTCTCTTTCCATCAACAGCTTTGGCTCATTTGATCTTTCTTTCATCTGCCTCACTTTTGGCCTGATTGTGACTGCTGTATTGTCTCCTGACAATCACTGGAGAATTGCAGTTCAAACCCTCCTTTTACCTCCTTCCAACCACTGACAAGTCAAATCTTCAAACACCTGCAACACCTAACCTTAAAGTCAGGTTTAAAGAGAAAATATACAAGTTTTTTACCAAGAAATTCTGCTTTTATTTCACTCCTTGAATATTGCCCTTAATGTTGCCAGGTTTTTGCGTTAAGCTCCAAGCTTTTCTGATTCAAAAAAAGCATCACTGGCTTTATTAAGACCTTTTTTGTCAGTAGGGCCATCCCAATATTAGATTGTAATAACACAACTGTGGTGACCTGATGAATTTGCAATAATATGATCATGATATCTATAGATTTAAAATAAAGGAGTGCTAATATTCAAATGTACCCATATAAAGCCTAACTGTCCAAAGACACACAAAAAGTCCAGATTTTACTCCATGGTTTTTTTCATTTTACGGGAAATGGCAGCCAGAGTTAAGACGAGTTAATGTCACTACACAAAAGATCAGAAAGAAACTAGAATAATTTAAGAAGAGCTGTATTGTTTTACATAATTTACAAAACATGAATATTTCTTTTTCAAAAATCTGATTTTCATCAATACGGGTGTATCATGACCACTTTAGTTCGAAGTAAACATATACAAACTCTCTCATACTAAGCAGAAACAGTTTAAAAATGTAAGCTAGGATAATAATCTGCTGACACAAACTTGTTCTCTGGCCAGAAGATGCTTCTCCCTGCATACTCTACATTTCAGGCATTATATTTTCTGTGACTGTGGCCAGAGCAATTACCAAAGAGGGAAAAGCTCAAAACCACAATCAGACAATAGATGTGACAAAAATTCTGGTGTCCCGAGGATGTCCAAGTCAAAACTGAATTATAAGGATTCATCACATTCCTGCACTCCCACATTAATAAGCTGTTTTAGTTTCCAAACCCACATCGAACCCTCAAAAGTGTAAAAATGTATAGGGAGGGAGGAAATGGCGAGATAACAAAGAAACACCTAACACATTTTTTGCACTGTAGAATGCGTGAAATACACTGTGGGTGTGAAATCCAAGCACAATGCATATACTGTTTAATATCCTTTATACACAGATTTACTGCACATTTTCATCACAAACTTTTAGAACTTTTAACTTTTTAAGTCTGAGGTGTCATTTATGCCTTATATGTACATTACACAATACACAATAGACTACAGTGACTAGGACGCCATCCAGAGTTAAAGTTATCATCAGCCATCTTCAGGAAACAAGGGATTTCAGTGGAGGATGGATCATAGCAGTGGACGCATTCGACTCTGAACTCTCCCAAAACAAGGCCTTGTTTTCCCGCTGAGAGGGCTCATTACAAGACAGTATAAGAGCTTCCCACAAACAAGCACAACTCCTTGACCTCAGATGGGAGTGAACGGAGTGGATGAGAGCTCGGGCCAAGCCGCAGAGGCAGACTCCAAACCTCGCCAACGAGCACCAACCTCATGAGTGTCAGCTTGGGACACAGAAGGGTTTCTTTTTTTCCGCCTTTCTCCATCCACTGCATATAGTCCTTCAGCAGACAGAGATCCGCCACTGCTGCTCTGCTGTGGAGTCTTACTTTAAGTGCGTCTGCTAAAGGAACACAACAAATTTAAACAAAAAATATGATTCCTGGATGAAGAGTCTCTTTCATCACCACTCTGGGAATTACCAAACAAGATAAATAAATAAAAAATGGTAACTTAGGAACTTGCGTTTGCCAGGTTTCTGTGAAAGCTGCAAGTAATGAGCACAGCATCCATCTACATCCCCAGAATGATAAACAAGACAAAGAGCCTTTGGGGAGGTTACAGTGTTTATTATCTTAACATAGAGTGTTTGTGTTCTTTGAAATGTCACATTAGCGTGCATCTTGAATTGGACATGAAAGTCCAAACGGTTGTTGAGAAATCCCGCTTCATACCACAAATGTCTCATGGTGGTGCCAAAAAGAAAGTCAGAAGGTCACAAAGTCAAAGGGAGGGGCCTCAACCACATCTTTTTAGAGGCCCAATTTAAACAACTGTGCCACCCATAGAGTATGTTGATTTAAAATGCTTAATACGTAGAGTTAAACCTTGATTTCTGACTAAAATTCAAAATGAGACCATTCCAACCAGCACAGGCAGGCTGTCAATATGAAAACACTTGATATTTGAACTGTAAACAGTTTTAAGGTCAGTTGGTCATCTTAAAATACAAACAAAAAATTGAATTTTTTTACATATAATGTAAAGGAACTCAATGTAACCTTATATATAACAATTTTAATCGTATATTCTAAACAGGCAATATACTCTTTTGTTCTTGTGTGCTCTCATAAACATTACAATGTAAAAATATGGATTTAAAGTACATCTAAAAGTCGTGATATTCTCTCTATAAAGGGCTTTTATCTCTTTGTTTGCTTACAGGCCTCTAAAAAATGCATAATTTTCCTTTAAAACATCAAAACTCCAAAAAACAAAGGTTATGTAATACCAAATATTTGCCACTGCATAGGTGGACTATGTTTAGACTACTTTGAGGCTGCAGTTGTTTGCAAGGAGAGTTTGTTGAGTCAGTGGTCTGCATTCAATCCACACTAAAAGGAAAACACTGCATTTTTAACTTTTGCACGTGCAGATGAATGCAAGAATGCAAAATAGTAGACGGTAAATATAAAATCAAATTCAAAGTCAAATTCACAGCGCGGCCTGGTTCTTAAGAAACACTTTACTTCGTGCAAAAAGGCCTTTAGGTAGTAGAAACAGTGCAATTATACTTAACAGCTACCAGTGTTTTTAAAAGAAATATCAGTAACCAAAAAAAAACTACAAATTGAATTTAAGATGGTGTTTAAAAGAAAAACATTCAACCAGTTGAAGAAAAGAAAGATGTTATTCAACCAAAAAACCAGGAAATAACTGAGGTAACAAGGAGATCAATTCTTAATTCATAATGTACATTAACCAGAAAATATCATATGATGAACTTATGTAATATTGTGTGAAACTGTAGCAGCGGTCTGTTATCTTTCAGCATTACTGCTATTATATTGAAACTGGTGTTTACTGCTCCATTTTATTCATCACTTATCTCATGGAAACATTTCAGTATTTGAGTCAAGCTGTAAACTGACATGTTTTATAACTTGATTTCATTCTGACTCAGCATCACCTCGTTCTCCGGCTCCCTCTGCAGCAAACATGCAGTTAAGCAGTCACTAATGTGCTGAATTACCAATGAGTGTATCATCTCTCAGACGTTTGGGGTTAACCCATGTCTGCTGAGGTTACTTACTACAGACATGACTGCGGTGGACCAGTCCACTTTGTCAACTGAACACCTAATGCTGAACTGAGTAATGACACAGGCCAGTGGAGAGCAGGAAGAAACCATTTGAAATGTATGTCCTGGGTTTAACTTTTTGCCTTTTGACAGCTGTGGCAGCCTCGACGCTCCACTGTGGAAAATTTTCTGTCAAAGCTTATAGCCCGTCTCCTTTGTCTCCCAAACTGCATAAACACTAAATATGTGTTTCTGATAAATCGACGTGAACTGATGTTTAAGTTCTTTTTCTAGCTGCTGTCTTTAGATCGCCTCTGTTTTTAAAATAAATCCAAAGCCCTTCTTCTTATAGTCACAATATATCTTTCTATGTTGACCTATAATCATACATCATGTGGTCAAAAGGCTGCTTTCCTTTTTGTGATTCCTTTTTTTTGAGTGAAAATCACAGCATTTGAATGTAGGATTGGAGGTAATCCCATTAGTGAACAACATGGAATAACCACAGTTCTCATTTCCACACAAATTAAACTTGTTTCCACAGTGTTTATGGATTTGTTTTTGCACTCACTTGTTGAGTGACTCACACACAAGACAGCGACCCAGAGATGTTTCTCATGCACAAAGAGAGATTTCAGCCCCCACACGGCCTGTTTTTCTTTTTTTTTTTGGTGCATCACTGCTGATAACTGGGCCGCAGACTCACACATTTCCAGTTACACTCGCTGTGGTTGAATTAATAAAGACTTTAATGGAACTCCAGCTGACGGAGCATCCAGTGGACCTCTAATTTACGGGAATTAGAATGACAAGAAGGATTCTTGTTGGAGTAATCTTAAATGATCAAACAGTCTAGCGAATGCTTACTCAGTACCTGCAGAAACAGTATCAAACTAAAATTAGCTTCACTCAAGTTTGGAAATTCCCAAGAAAAGGCCTTTTGTCTGGTGAGAAAAAAAAAAAGGGAAAAAAAAGGTTGAATCATAATCCCACATGTGTTGTTCAAGTAAAACGTAGCATAAAACGATGAGATATTTGGGCGTCTGTTGACTGATTTACAGTAAAGCTACAACTAAGATTAAAAATACTTAATGTTGACTAATTTGTCAACACACCCAAAACCTTAATCTTGCAAATTTCCACAGTTCTAATAACACACCAAAGTTTGAGGTGTTTTCAGTTGAAAGAAACTCCCCCAAACTGCTTAAACTCTGCTGTTAAAACCCACATTAAGGACAGAAGCAGCCTAAAACGCTCTGACCCGGAAATAACTTGACAGCTACACTCTGATATCAATGATTTAGAGGCAAAGCAAACAGACGACACACCTCACTATATATATATACACACACCAATCACTCATTCAAGTATGTTTCCCAATCAGTAATCAGCAGGTGAGACATAATTATTGCTCCTACCAGGTGTGTCTGTTGCTGCCAATTCAGCTTTAACACAGTCAGTGGGACTAAAAACAAAGCTGTGGATAAAAGACTCTGAAATGAACAAACAATCAGAGTTTTTTTTTGAGTGCTCAATGTTGCCACGCATTTCATGCAAGGGATCTGCTCCTCATCCCGATAAAAGAAACGGATGAGTGTATTGCCTGCAGTACTTTGGATACAGGCTCAATGGGAACAGAACCACAGTACAACTGACTCATATGTTGTGCTTGTCTAGACATCAAACAGGATGTGACCTCAAGCTGCTGCAACACTCACAGCTGCTGGTTCGAGCTTGATCAAGTTCCTCTGACTATGCCAACTTCGATGCGAGACAAATGAGAAAACAGGAGGATGGTCATTCATCCATTTCTTTAATCATTCATTCATTCATTCATTAACTTCCTCTCATTCATTAACTTCCTCTCCCCAAAGTCCCAGTCCAGAGTCTTTGAGAGGGGGTGGTTTTAATGATGAGCCATTAATAATAATTTTTGTTTATTTTTATGACTTCAAATCAAAATCACAGTTACAGCAGACAAGGGAAAATATGTTTTTTTTGCAACACATGATGGCAGTACTCACTAACCATCTCACCTCATACACACCAAAGTATAAACTAAGTATAAAAAGCTTCCTTTAAAATCAGTGGTTCCCCTCTCAGAGGATAAAGAGTTAATATTTGAGTCGAGTCTAATTTAACAAAAAGACTATAACAACCTGCTAAATGCTGATGCAGCACATACAGCATGTATTAAAATACTGTACATATCTGTAGTTTTAAAACAAAACACCCCACGCATGAATTCTGTACAAGAAGACTAAGGCCTAAATTACAGCTCAGTTTGATCCTTCAGGACTTAGTGTACATTCTTTAAGATCTTTACCCAGAATGTAGCTTATTTCACGGATGAAGGCTTGTTTACCTCCCAGTTGCCTTGCAGATCCTGCACACCCACACAGGTGCTTTCACTTATTGAAGCTCATTAGGCCTCTGTTCAGTTTACGATTGGGTGAAGCTAAAATTACCTGCGGTTGCATAACTTCATGAACTAAGAAGAATTACAATGGTGCGCAGTAAGTTGTCCTGTCACAACAGGTGTAACAAAACTGAAAAGGGAGGAGATGAAATCTCACAGGTTATTTTCAGTCAGTCTTGCAGTTTTATTAAGTCTTCACTGCTACTGCTGCCAGTTTACCTTACACACAGTTTGTAGATTTCCTCACAGCAAAGACTGTATATTGTGACTCAAGTTGCTGCTTGAAATTGTCAGTTTGTAAGTGACAAACCTCATCTACTCCTTCCAAAACTGCAGGAGCTGAGCATTATGTTTTTACAGTTTATCTGATAAATCTATTGAGTTTATTTAAGCAGTTTAAATTAATGCAATCATATATTAAAGCCAAGGATCTGACATTTATGGTCTCATATCAAGTAAGGCATCCATTCAATTAGACCCCACACAGTTTGGGACATATTGCAAGAAACTGGACTAGTTTTTGTGTTAAAACAGCTTAAAAAAGTTTTATGGAAGTTTTATTGTTTCACAAAATTTTTTTAGATAGGTTTCTATCAAATATAGATGTAACTGTGATCCAGCTGTGGCACAAAAACTCTAAAATCTCATTTCCAGTTAAACACCGATCTGATGTGTTGTATGGGACATGAGCAATAAATGACCACGAACAGATAGATTAATACCAATAAATTAACTATTTTCTTCCACTGTGTTTTTTTTTTTTTTAAAAAAAAGGTTTTCTAAGGTTAATAACCTGAAGGCATTCTACAATAGAAAATATTGTTATCCCATCACCTTTGCCTCGGATGCTGAGGATTTCCTTCCCTCTCAAACTGTGATAAGAGATTCTGATTTTGAGCTGAGCACTGATCCATCTGGGTGAAAACAGGGCAGAGCTGACATCTGGGAACGATATGAACCGGGTCTGTGCTAATCATCTCTCACTGCTGGTTTTATGGAGCCAACTTTTCTATAAACCTTTGGGATGTGAGCCTGTATTAACATGAGCTTCACTCTTCTTCTGATACTTTTTATACTTGGGTTCGGAACTACCTTATAAGTAGCTTTTCAGGAGGACTGGCTCAGTCTGTACTGTAGGATCTGTAACTGTAATCTGTTACTTTTAAAGGCCTGATGATTAGGATAGTAAAGCTCCAAGAAGCTTTTGTTTTCAATGTTATATTCCCTGGTAAAGGTTTTTATTCACTACTTTAGTGAATCTTTTGCATTATAGGCCTGAGTGTTATGTATTTTTTAATCTCTAAAATATACTGATCAAGCAAAGGGTTTGTTAATTCTGTCTATCACAAACTACATGAGGAAATGCAACAAAATGGCAAACAAATAAATCCTAGAGGTAACTGCATGTTTGACTTGAACTTGCACTTTAAAGTCCTGTAACACAGCATCTATATGAACAACCATACATGATGGTATATATAGAGTTTCCTTTTATTTTCATACTCAGTTTTTCTGTATGGTAAAAACTGTAACAACCCTTAATCTCTTCACATGTGAGAACATAAGCCATGTGAAAGATCTTATGCTGTGTTATATATGAACTGTTTATTGTTCAGTGTGTATTTTACAAACATGTCCAGATTGTTATATATATGTCTGGCATGCAAAGTTAAGCTTGTGTTGTCTGTATTTGGGAAGCTGAGTGTCCTTCAGCGGTGCAGCTCCGCTTTATGATCTCGGCTGATAAGACAAGTTCAATTTTACACGCAGGATAAACTTTCACATGTGCAGCTTTGAGTAAAATAAACTGAGCTGTGTTTAGTGTGTGAACTAGACCCGGCTCTCTTTTTTGGTGAAATCGTGAGTGACATCACTGGCAGACAGCCTAACATGTTATATCAACTATAGATGGCTGATGAGGTCCTGCTTAGTCTACTTGTGTTAGTCTACAAGTCGCACTGTTTATTTTGCATCGAGGGCTGATTGAACCCTCAGGCCCTCGCGCTGAAATCGTGAGCCTGCTATCTTGTGTGCGGATTGACCAGCCTCTTGTAAGACAGAGTGAGAGGCCAGCTGTGCAGCTGTTTGCACACTTCAAGCCAAGCGAGAGGCCACACTTTCTCAGAGATGTCCTCTTTTACAGGAACTTCTGCTGGGTGAAGCTAAACGTGTGTGACAGTGATAACAAAGACATGGAAAAAGGAGAGGAGAGAGCGTGTGAGAACTATTCTAACACATTTCCCCTTTCACAAGCAATGGCTGTTACAGTTCAACCTGCATGCATGTAGAGTGTATGACACGGCAAACATCTCCACAGCTCTTCCTCTGACCCTTCCTGTTAGTCGTCACCTCCCCGCCCGAATCTCTCCCTCCCTCCCTGTAAATCCAAAAGGGGTCCGTGTGTGTGTGTTGCGCTGACCCCCCCCAGTGAAAGTGCCATGGAGCGGCTCCAGATGTGAACATCCTCCCTCTCTTTTCTCTCTCTCTTTCTCTCGTCTCTCTCCCACACTCTCTCCTCTCCCACTTCCACCACCAGTCACCCCTCCCCTCCCTCCCCCCAAGCAGCTACAAGTTTTCCATTTCCTTTTTTGGTGAAAAAATCTCAAACAGAGGCAGGGAGGAGGACATTTCACCAATGCCGACAGGAGTCTATTTGGCAGTCTGTGTGTGCTTCATCAAGGCGATGAAACAGTCGACTCAGCATAAACAATAGTGTGTGTGTGTGTGTGTGTGTGTGTGTGTGTGTATACTATATATACAGACATATAGGCACACACATATACAGAAGTGTGCTCACTCTCTCTCACACACACACAAACACAAACATATCTTAAATCTACAGACACACAAAAGCTTTTTACTCTCTTTTATTACACACGCATGGTTTCTCTCTCCAACACTTTCTCACACTCACACACTTTCCTGACCTTCTCCCTCTGCACTCTCTCTCTCTCTTTCTCTTTGTCTCTCTCTCTCCCTCACACACATACACACACTGAACTTTCCAAGAAAGACTTTTTTTTAAACACACCAGAAGGGTTTTCTCTGGCTGAGACGAGTCCACAGAAAGCTATGACCTCATAAATAAGTAATGGATATTTCACTATAACCACAAATACACTCGAAATAGAAAAGCTGCCCAGCAAAGATCAGTCAGTGTAAATTTATTTAATAAGCCTTCACAAATAAAACTAAACATGTAGCAATAAGCCATATCAATGATCATCTTTTTTTTTTTACAGTAAATTCATACTTTTATCGCCTCAGTGGAGAATTTTCCATCTTTAAATGTATTTTTTGCCAACTCTGACTCACCAGCATCAAAGCTGAAATAATGAAATATATGTATTTTTTTTAATAACTTTTCACATACATGTTACAACTAACAATGAAAACACAAAAAACACTAACAGCGTTAAGAGCGACAAAATCGTTACTGAGGCGAATCATGGCAGATGTAGACATGCAAACTCCTGCAATACACCGCAACATTGCATTTCATTTCAGCTTCCTTTGGGTTATAAATGCTGGCTCTTTGAGCAACAGTGATTAAAAAAAAAACAAAGATTCATTACAAAACTGAAAAAGACAGAAATAAGAAGAAAATTTTACGTAAAAATAAGTGTCATTGCAAAGTTCAACAAAAGCAGATACATGACGAAAAAGTGGTCTGTGTGCCATGTTTTTTTTTAAAATTGTGTTATGTGCACATAACATGGTAGCAAGAGAATATCTTATCCAAAGTGCAAATGACTTTATCGATCATAACTGCCATAAACTGACCCACCTCAGTTTTTATTAATTTTCTTCTTGCTTTTATTTTGACATAATGTATTTAAAATGCTTTAGACTGCAGTTATAAGAGCATTCCAACAGTACCTCCACCATACTTTGAACTACACACTGTCACATTTAAATATCATACTGTATCAGTGTTCTGTGTCCTCTCATCAGAGGCTGTCATCTACCTCGACTGGCTCCTTTTTTTGTATAAAATATGAAAGACTTTATTGCGAAATGGCTAGCATTTTGCATTTTTTTGGTTCAATAGCACATTACATATCAGTAATGTTATTCTTAAGGCACTTTTCTAAATTTGTTTCACAAAATTATTAACTTTTTGGTTTAAGAGAAAATCTTTGTGGTCGAACAATGAGGCATCAAAAAAAGGATTTTGTGCATTAGCTCCTGGATGAAAAATGTGACCCAGACAGGGAACGGGAGGAACTGATCTTTGAATATAAAAACAACCTGAGAGGCAGCATTTGTTAGCCTGCAATACCTTCCTCGGTAATGACTTGGGGTTCTTGAAATGCTGTGACGAAGGGTGGGAAGTAAGTCAAGGGGATGGTGAGAATATGGTGAACGACTGCTCTATAGGTTGCTGTTGCAGTCACGGCACAAGATCCTGTCTCCATCGGGGAAAAAGCCGGCGCCCACCAGTGAAACAGAGCACTGGGAGCAGGTGAAGCATGACTGATGCCACTGGCGATCCTCAAATGAGATGTACTTTCCTCCTCCGAAACCTATGACGAGATGAGCCAGAGACAGGGATTAAACTGTATGTCGAGCTCTAGAAGGCTGACTATGTATTTAGTATAATTCTTGTCTTCTTAAAAACATATGAGTTGGACAAAAGGTTCTTAAAATACATTTTGAGATATAAAAAGTAGTCCCCTTGGGATGTAATGTGAACTTGCCTGTGATTGGCTTGCTGCAGGCCTCACACTTCTTGGCATACAGGCTGCCAAAGCACTTGAGGCAGTAAGGGCTGTCGTCTCGGGAGGTGAAGTGCTGACCTGCCAGCTGTGTCTTACAGCTGGTGCACACAAAACACTCCTTATGCCAGGGCTCGTCCCGGTAGGTCACACCACCTTTAGCCAGGGTCTGAAAAATGAGGGAGGTCAAAGGTCATGAAGAGACTCTTACAGTACACTTTCAAAATTTGTTTCAATGCAGGTTCCAGGATTAATCATCTTTGACTGTGTACAACCTCAATTTAAAAAGAGTTGGGACACTGCATTAAACATGAATGTGTTCCTTTTGGAATCTGGAGGTTTAATTCAATTAATGAGTATGGCAGTTTTCTGATTACCAACCTTTTTACAGCGTGTGCAGCGTGGAGCGAACTTGTCCTCGTAGCAGGACACACAGTAGTGCTCATCCTTATCTGGGATGAAGGACTTGGAGCCAATCGGCTGCTCACAGCTGTGACAGATGAAGCAGCTCTCGTGCCATGTAGAGCCTGCATACTCCAACTTCCTCGTACCTATCAGAGAAAAAGAGAGAGGACATAAAGCAAAGAGGAAAGAAAAAGAAGGATGGAAAGAGCAGTGAGGGAGCTGAGGGAGACTGAACTTTTTTGTGAAGAATGAATTTTTTTACTGTACTTAAAGGATTGTTATGGCCATTTTGGTACTTTTGGTGGTAATTTTATTGAACTATGAAATAATACACTTGAATTACATAAAGGCATATAAAACTCATTTTGTTATACTAAGACTTATTTTATTTTAAATCAAAATACCACAGGCCCCACACTTCTTTCCTACTGCTGGAAACTGGCGGCAGGCCTTATACAATGGGATAATGCCATTTTCCCCCACATGTCCCCAACCAATCCATTTTCTATCCCGTGACTGTTGAGTATTTTATTATGCTGGCTGGTTTATTCTATGGTGACGCAGTGGTTTATGTTGGGCCGACATTTTGTACTACTGCTGACTGCAGACTGCTGACGTTTCACTGCTTCAGGCTGTGTGTGGTGTTCTCTAATCAAAAACTGCAAAATCCCCTGAGAAAACATTCCAGGTTAAAAGCTTACAGGACTCTCAGCGGCTCACTGAGGAAAATTGCAACATTTAGTTATGAGTGTTTGACAAATAGGACACAAGTAAACGAGCTGAAGCGCTAAATGCAGTATGTATGACTTTTGGGGGGCAATTTCACAAGAGTTACAACTTGTTTTAAAAGCTTTGGACTTAATTTGATTACAGTTGGATTGCAACAAAAAATGCAATATCTGAACTAAAAACAGACTTGTACAATTAGAAGAAATTTTTTTTTGCAAACTAAATGATTTGTTTCATTTACCTGACAAAAGCATCTCAATCTTTACATTGCAAATACATGTGCCACATCTGGAAGCAAATCTTACAGTTTGCTCTCTGTTGCAGTCTTTATTTGAGATGATTTAAACTTTCTCTTTGCTTCACAGGCTCTCTTGTCCTTGTCCTGCTATGCACTCTGATGCTACAGGATGATTTGCAACAGGATAATTGTAGGGTTTGTCCTTTTCTCTGTCAAATTCCTGCATGTATATGTCCTTGTTAAGATGTTTACTCACAGCTGCATTGATAATGACAGAAATGCTGTCTGTGTCAGAGGATTTTTTTTAAACAGAAAAGAATTGTGTGACAAAAGAGGAGAGCACAGCAAAACAACATACCGTGTGACTATACAGTATATTCCTGCTGGCAACGGAGGCGCCACTGAAGTTTCTTTCTTTTTGTCACAAGATAAAAAACACTACAACCAAGGATGCACTTTTTGAACCAAGATCAGTGTCTGTTTTTGATTGTGTATATATACATATTTCTGTTTAATACAAACAGATAAAGCTGTAGGATCTTTGTTGGAGAAAAAATTTAACACGATTCAGAAATTCAACCAAAATTCCTCAGAACTTCTGATACAATGATGTTCAAGAGTTTGCAGTATTGTCTGCTACTAAATCCTGAGAGCTTTTCTGTTTAAGACATCTTCGCTCTGATCACTCTCTAAACACTTTCTTTGCCTCTCAAGGTGACTCACTCATTCCAAACGACATGAGATCGCCTTTAGTAGGAATAAAGGAGAATGTCTTTCTCTTCCCGGAATCATTTGCTGCTTTATGAGGGTTGTGTAAGCTGCTTCAGAGGCGCTGGAATAACTGACTCGCTTATCTCTTCATATCATCTGTCCGCTGGCAGCCCGCCAGCTCTGGGGATCTGGCTTTCAGACAGAAGTCAAGCAGACTGGCAATTACTGTGTCACATTCAGCCCTGGCTACTGCTCAGTCGTGGCCCCCGTCTCTCTCTTGTCTCCCGCTTTTTTCTAAAAAAAACTCTTTGCTCTCTATGTCTGCTTGATCTGCTGCTTTAAACTTTTCATTTGGTCCCTGCCTCCTGGAGTTTGCCATGTCATCATTTTCCAAAGTCATTTGCCTATCTATCTTGAAATTTAAATTTGTATGCTTCATGGAAAATTAAATGTGGGGCAATGAGACTAATGCTTAGTGGGTGAGTGAAGTACCATAATATATAGCACTGTCAAACGGATTATATGCAAGATATTTCACAAGTCACTCTCTTTTTTTTTTGTTTTAGTTCATTTTAATCAACTTTCTCTTCTGGGATTTCCAGCTAAGCTATCTCATGGATCACACAAGCGTCGGCTATTCTCTACAGTAAGAATTTCTTACTCACAACAGTTACAACAGTTGGAAAAAAAGTCATTCAGACATGTAATGAACCTTAAATCTAAACACCTAAATCTCTGTACACATGAATGCTTTGCACCTTTACCTGGCATGACGATCTTGTCGCAGGCTACACACTTGGAGGAGAACTCGTTACAGTAGCAGTCATTGCAGAGCAACGCTTCATCCTGGCTGGTGAAGGGCTCATCCGCCAGCGAGCGATCACAGCGGAAACAGCGGAAACAGTGCTCATGATAATGCCGGTCCTCATAGAAGAGCTCCTGGCAGCAGAACAAGAGTACACAAGGAGAAAATAGAGTTCATTCCCTTAATTCATCACATAAATAAAATCATAAGTCTCTTTAAAAATTTATTTTGATGTTTTACAGTTTTTAGAATTTCAAAAATCCACGGGAGGATGATAAGACTGCAAAACTAAACACGAACAAAAGTTTCTGGTTCCAATAGGAGCAGAGAGGAGAGCTGGATTGGTTTGCATCAAACTGACACATGTAATGTCTGCTTGGAAATGTGTAGTTACTGTGTGCACATGTACATACAGCTCTGTACTTGTGTGCAGGCTTCAGTTTAAAAATGGGTCCACAAGGATGTTGAATCGAGTGTCTGACGGACACTGAGCCAAGAAAATGCTAGCTTTATTTATCGTCTGCTGCCCACGCGGGTGTTGATAACTCATCGGCCTTTTTAGCTAAGCAAACCGCTAAGCACTGTAGCATGTCCTGTTCTGTAAAGTCCACTAAAGAGCTTATGCCAGTCTTAAATGATCCACGGCGTGTTAGTGTTTTCCATTAAGAGAAGATTGAATTTTGACTTGATTGTAGGGAAGAGGAAGACATTCCCTCATGCTGCATTTTTACAATCTTAGTCAAAATTAGGCCGTTGGCTGACGTGGGCTTGCTGAAAATTGCCTGTATAATTGCATGTTAAATTAGCCTTTACTATGTCTTGCCACACAAAATACATAGAACACGCCTCATTTACCATGAGTTTTGCATCATTAGCATGACATCACTTGTGGGTGTAGCTATCCAAGGCCATGTAAAAACGAAGTAAAAAATGCCCCAAAGCTAATTACGGCAGATGTTTGATATGCTCTATCTACGTTTGAACAGTTAATATGTGGCTCACAGTTTGGACAGACTGAGGCCATATGTTGACTTTGGTTACGTGCAACAAAAAATTTTTAGTAAATGTTGTTTACTCTTTTCAAAAAAATCTAAAAATAATGATATTTCAAATAAAAATCTGCACTGTGTGTGCTCTAATTGTTACTCTTGTGCAGCATATAGATGATTGCATGTCTGATCATGTCAAAATGGATGCCTCACCCTTGCGTCATGGCCAATCAGCTCTTTGCACTCGTCACATGTGTTTGAGAACAGGCTGTCATAGCAGGGGATGCAGTAGGGACTGTCATCTGACTGGATGTACTTGCGGCCATACAGGGACTCCTTGCAGTTGTCACAGTCAAAACGGTCAGCCATCGTAATGTTCTGTAAGCCTGGAACACAGAGAGGAGAAATCTGGGTCAGGAACATTAAAAAAGAACAGATGCCAACAAATCCAAGGAGATGAGGACAAGAACAGAAGGCTGAGACAATATGGGAAGAAAAGAAAAGGAGGGAGAGTCTTGAGAAATGATTCTGTCACCTTTTCCGGCACAGCCGTTGGACAGCAGTGCAGGCTTTCACTGCCAATATTTATGCTGTAAATACTTCGCCTTGTACCAGCGATGAAGCTGAGCTCAAGCAAAACACACAGTGCAAGTGGGAGCAAGTGGAAAAAGAGAGAAAGACAGAAAAGGAGTGAGAGAGAGAGAGAGAGAGCACAACAAGAGAGGCTGTGCAAAATGCCTATTAACTTTTATTGCTGTGCGATGAAAGTATGGTGGCTGCAGAGGGAGGGGACGAGAGAGGGAGCCGCCACTGCGCTCTCTCTCTGAAAACCACCAAACTCCTTCCTGTCGCTGTCAACCATTCAAAATCTGCAACCTTGAGATTAAAGCACCAATACAAACTGAACGACCTCACTCACGACTCTGTTGCATGCAGAGCTCACACATCATACACACCTGTAAATATTTATGAGGCAAGAATCTATTTATAAGAAGCACAAGGACCACCAAAAGATACAGAAACCCCATGAAGCATTTTTGAGGGTTTGCGTGTGCACAGATCCTTGAAGCTGTTTAAACACAACTCCCTAACAAGTGGCTTCCTTTCAGCATGAAAACACAACTTTACTAACATGCATATACTGATACAGAAGTGTATGGTTTTCACTGTGCGATAGGCCCCCTTGATCATGACTGAGCACACAACAAAGTGACAGAATAATATTGTGAGAGCATTATGGCAACAATATCAGGTTGCCAAAACATTGCAGCATGGCTGGAGGAAAGCCCAGTGATAAGTGATACGGCCCCCTGGCAGGGCAATGCTGGCTATTCATTCATACCACCCAGTATTAAAAATTACCTCTGATTCCATTATCAATCCTAATTCAACTGGCCCTGTGCTGCCTGTCATACAACCACACACACACATGCAAAGTGTGTGCACATAAAGTGCAAAAAAAGCACATAGGCAGCATGCAAACACACAGACACTCACATACACACACACTCAGAAACAGAGTGTGTCACAGAAAAATCCAAATCACAAAGGATCCGTCATCAAAGAAAACATTAGTTCCAGACTCTCATGTTTCATCAGTCTCATCCGTTTGCCAGACAAATGCTCTTAATGAGTTGGGCCGGGGAAGTCAGGAACCAATAGACTTCACCTGCTTATATAAGCCAGTGACAGGATTTTCACTAACACAGCAACACATCCACAAGCTGCAGAAAAATTCTCAACCCCCTTCTGTGACCTTAAGACACATATTTGAACGTGTTAATGCTCAACAGCCCTGCAGCCACGGCTCACATCACTATTTTGCCATGTTTCTCTATCTAATTGCTGAATAGATACATTTTTAGTAATGTCTTTTATTATAGTATCCATCTGGAGTTCAGGGCAAATAATCAGAAAAACCAGCTGTGGTTGGTCCATGCATGTGAAGCACAGCAAGGAGCCGAACTTGTGAGTCTGCTTTGTAAAATCAATTTCACTAGATTTGACTAACCATCAATCTGAAAAATTCTAGACCACAAAACCACGACGTCAAGATTAGTTTAGCAGAGTATGAGACTAATAATGAAGCACTAGAATTTACTGTCTGCAGTGCCAGGTAGGTATGCGCTGCCTTTGCTTGCCAGGTAAGAGGACGAGACGAGGCATGATTCACAAAGCCGAGAAGCCAGAGCTATGACGTCTGATGTCAGCTTTCATTTCCAAAGCAAATCAGGCAGCTTGCTAATGCCCTCCAACAATTCATAAGCATCTTCCACTACAAAAAATCTGCAGAAAGTAAGTCATGAGCCTTTTTTATATAAGCAGAAATGAAAATGTGCTCTGACAAAATGAAGAAAATTCACATGTAGATTTCTAAAAAGCCAACTTTTCTGGGTGTTCCCGGCTGATTTTTTTTTATCCATTGTTCCAAAACAACCATGACTAGTCTCCCTGTCTACAAGTGTATTTGCGGTCTCTAGAGTGGTGTGTTTGTTGAGCTACAATAACTAGTTTGTTAGCTAAGATTAAATAATGGAGAACCCACAAAGACAAAGATAGGAACATTAAACTCAACAGCCCAGATTGCAAAGCCTGATACATAAAAATTTATTACTTTAGAAATCAGCTTGTTTTGACCTCCAGGTCTTCTAGTGTTTCTATTTCAGAGACCCACTTTAAGCATCAGCGTTTGAGTGGCCAACGCAGAGCCTAAAATGAACTCCTGATGGCACAGGCTCTCACAGAGAGGGTCATGACGTCAGTGATCTGACCCAAGGGAGGATGAACTAAGACGTGACTGAATGCAGATATTGCTGACCCAAAACCTACTTTCCCAAATCAAAAGGAAGATTAGAGTTGGATCTGTGTCACAGTGAGCTCCAGTCCAGGGGCCAGTTCTCACTACTGTATATGCTCACTTCCCAGCAGAGGTCCATCTCCTTCATGTCCAGGACCAAGTGACTAAGAACCAAACTTTGGGTTAAATAAAGTTCCCAAATACCAGAGCTGTTACTGCATTCTGCCCCCTGGGAAAAGTGTGGGCTTCAATGAAATCACCACAGAACAATAGTCCAGAAATATTTCACTGAGTTTAATTATGGTATTGTAGCACAAAATAGGGATCTCTGTTTAATATAGGCAACAGTGCATTCCATTCTCTATAATGATCCAGACAGAGTTTATCTGGGAGACTAAAATATATATTAAATGCAGCTATATGGGTCAGAATGAATGACTCTACAGACCCTGGTTTTCTTAACCCTTGTGGAGCCACCAGCAACTAAAAAAATAGGATAGATATGGGAGCTAAATTTTATGACTTAAAACAGGAAAAGTGTATCAAAATTATTTGTATATGTAAGAATGCATAGAAAGTTACAAAAAACATTGCTGCTTGCAGCAGGATGACCAGTGAAAGAGCAGTGTTTGACAAGATGGCTAAAATTTAATATTAGAGGAAACATTGTAGAGATTTAGTTATAGATTTTTGGGCCTCAGACTCACACTCAGATCAGGAGTCCAAAATTAATGTCTAGGCGACATTTCACAACAGTTTTGAGTGCAGTTAGCATCTTTTGTTTGCTTGTTTTTTGTTAGCTTGTTAACTTGTAACTGGCATTGATTGGCACAGCGTTAGCTTTTGTGCTAATAAAAACTCTCATTCTCTCTACTGACGACTCCACTTTGTTCTCTGAAGGTTTTAGGTTTCTTAGATGTAAAATTTATGGCGCTCCAAATCTGGCATGCTTGGGTTACTTATTAATCTCAAATTTTTGGGGAAGAGCAGAGACATCTCTTCCATCAGTAGAGGAATGTAATAACACAGCTCTCATGACAAACTTAAACAAATTTGAGTAAGTACAGTCGAGGCAGCAATTTGAGAGGAGAAGAACTTAAATATCGCTGGATGGGTTAAGATTGAACTCTGCAACCACAAATTTGGACTTTTTATTTGTTTTTACACATTCAGCGTTAAGATAGCAGAGGAATGCCGAGGCTATATTCTAGTAGTCATGACAAACATCCCTGATTGGCACAAGGGGGTAAAGTTCAGGGTCATTTGTGAGACGCCACAGACGACAGAATGAAGGCAAACAGACTGTACGCTGTTGCCGGGCAGCATAGCCATGGTCGCTTACTGAAGGGCTAGCAGACACCCTGTTTGGTCCGGTCCCACAGGCAGGCCTTTTAATCCCCAGCCCAAACTTTGCTTACGCTCCGGTTGATTCCAAATGAACAGTCCACACAGCGTGCTGGGAAAAGCCTGCCAGATCTTCCCCTCTTTCCTGCTGTGCACTGGAAGAATCTGCTTGTAAAATATCTGTTTTACTAAGGCTAGACAAAGCACTCAAAATCATGTTACAGCAACAGAGGAGGGAAATCACCTTGAACACAGGGTGCAGACGGCTGTGTACAGCACAAACAAAATAAAATCATTTAAAAAATGGCTTCTTCTCTAATGTCTGTCACTGTTATTAAGTTTTACCTCACACAAGATCAGAAAAATAATATACAACTGTGTGTAGGCTAATGACTTGTCATTGTATAAGTCATGAAAAACAGAATCTGGAAGCTGTATCATTTCTAAAAAAAGACACCTGTTGTGGATCAGTGTGTTTGTGTGACTCTTTGCGGCTAGAGGCTGGCTAATAATGACAACATGGCCTTGTGAAAACAGCTTATCTCAGTGAAATCACACCAATTATACACACTCGTCAACAGGTGTTCAGTCATGTGCAGCCTACATACACAGACCAGTATAAAAACAGAGCTTAAGTATGCAGTACTCACGGTGTATTTAAAGACACATGAACACATCTACTTAAAGCCAAAGTAAATTCTACTGAATCTGTTCTCCAAATTTAATCTGTGCCTCAGTTTAATCTTTACAAGCAATATAATATGAAGTATATAAAAGCTACTAAAGTATCATATATATTGTAATATTGCATCTAACACAGCTTCATTCCCAGTAAATGACTCTGAGCATTTAATTTGAACATTTTAACAAGAAAATATAACTCTACACTTACAAGAAGCAAACTTTTTCTGTGGGAACAAATTGACAAATAGATACCAAGTATGTTTTTTCAATCTCTGGGGCAACAAACACAATGAAATGAAGCCCTGTTTAAATTCAAGCGTTAATGGTTTTCCATGAGCTCATAAAGTAAATGTCTGTGAAACTGTTGCTGTTTTTGTCTCTTGTAGACATTGTTTCAATAAGGGACAAAAGCTTAGTTTATTGTTTTCTTTTTCTTCTTTTCAACAGAAAACACATTTTGTGGCTAAGATATTGCAGATCCAACGTGGAAAGGCCGTATCTCCAGCATACAGAAAAAGTCACAGCCGCGGAAGTGGCGCAACTGTATCCACCCTGATAAGACAACATAGCCACTGGTGGATATAGCATCACAGTCTGCCAAAGATGCCTTGGCAGACGATTTTTAAAAGTTTTTTTTGTTTGGGAAACAGTACAAAAGTTGTGGCTATGCTGTGGAATGAGGTCTGCAGGCGAGACAGTGAAGAAAAAAATATTCAATAGCACAGCAACTGCTCTATTTGCAAGGCCTGTGTTTATAGGTCCATTGTGACTAGTGTGCTTTTATGTCCAAGTGGTAACATATACATATACATATACTCAAGAGGTGTGGATTTTACTGTGCATAATAAGATATTATTTAGTTTTAAAAAGTAGTAGATATGAGAGACTCTCAGTTTTTCTTAAACCATTTGATCTTTTGGCAGCAAAGAGACTCATACACAAGAGGAAGAAGAGTGTGGTTAAGCAGGTCCTCTTAAAGTACACAGGACTGTATGTCCTTTTATACAGGCTCCAGAGAGAAGGATGAAGGAACGGGAGAATTCAAACAGTGGGACAAAAAAAAGAGAGAGAAAAATGAGGAAGGTGACACTTCAATTACATTAGAAAAAAGAGAAAAGAAGTGAAAAAAGTAAAATGAGGCCATCACATTGCCCTCAATCTGGTGCCTGGACATCTTCCAGACAAAAGTGATGCTGCTTGACTTGAGATGGGGGAAAAAGTGCAGTAGGAGACACTTAAGGTACCAACATCATTTAAGGGTCTGGATGAGTTATAAAGGACAGTGTCAAAAAACACACTACACAAAAGATCGTTTGTGTCTCAATCAAAGTGGCCCCTTGGAAGGATCCTGATGATAATGTCTGATCTTATTTATTACAGCGGCCCATGACCATGGCAGACTTTCCATTTGGTGACTAATGTGAAAAGGCAAAGACATAAATTGCACAAGACTTTTTTTTTTTAATGGTTCAGAACCTTTTGTTTATGACACAATGTCAGAGGGATTACATTCATGTTTTTCTTCAAGGGGGCTGGAAACCGAGGTCAGGTCCTCTGGGAGGAGCCTCCAGATCCACATTATTTTTGTGAGGCTACTCACTGCACAAGCTAAATGACATAAACATGACTAACCGCTTCCACAAACCAGAGTTATTAGAGTTCTGCATTCTTCATTACCTTTTGAATTTTTATTTTGTTTTAGTAGTTAATTTAAGTTTATTTCTTATTTGAAAATGTTTAGTTTTGGCTTAGTTTTGGTTAGTTTTAATACGAGTTTTGTTTTTTTGATTATAACATAGAGGGTTGTTGGCACAAAATTTAAGAAGTTTATTATAGATACAACAATACTAACACTTTGTGGAGTCAGTTTACTCACAGTCGTGTAGACATCCCACTCTCAATAAAGTTTGGCGATTTTTATTTTTTGAAAGACAATTTTTTTTTTTTTTCAGTTCTTTCAAAGTTATTTTTCACACTTAATTTTAGTCTTTATTTTAGCGTTTTAATAACCTTAGAATAAACATCCTCTGAAGAGGTCAGAACCATTCAGGTCACAACAGCACAACATGAAGGATGGACATCGTATTTGTTGTGTATGAGTTTGGTGAGCTGCTCCTTCTGGCTTTCACTACATCAGATAAATGAAATCCAGTAATCGAAACGACACACTGCGGCAATGAATCTTATCACAGGAAAAAGAGGAAATTGCCCATGAAAGACAGATAACGCTACAGCACTGTTCATAAACAGATGTGCTTATTTAAACAAGCTTATGAGTACTGCTTATGCAAATACTAAAAAATGTTAATTCTGATGTTAAGAAAGAATTTTGCTTACTTAGAGGTAATGAAAAATCTCCTGCAATGGCTGTTTAGTAAAGCATCCTGCTGTCTAGTGTAGCTGTGGCACTGATTCTAGGCCAGAAAACCAAAAACTGCAATCATCATCATGACGTTTAAGACTTTGAGCAATCTGCGGTCATCAAAGTTTATAGGATGGGGTCGGCACTGAGCCACTGTTAGGACGCTGTTGGTAAACAACCAGTGGCTCTACTATGAGTGTTGTCATTTTTTTGTAATCTCTTTCCCTTGCATTGGAGAAGAATCTGGGCCACCCACATTCTCAGGACACAACATAAGGCCAGAACACATAGAACAAGAAGGAAATCCAGGTACGCCAAAGTAAGCAAATGTGGCAGAGGAGAAGAGAATTTTAAGAAGCCTTCATTGTACAGGCTGTATCATTTTAAAGGCAAACCTGTTTTGCAATATTGAGGTATCATGGTGAACAGCATGGAGCCCCAGAGTTTAGTCTTAACCAATGGAACAGGCAGCTGAGCCGCTGTTGCTGTTTTGTTTTTTTAACAGCTGTATACTAATCATCCTGTATGACTGTTGTAAAGGGATGGAAGTTTCAGTCACATGTCATTTTTGCATGTTGCTTCTTCAATAAACAAATGAGATGGAAATGAATTAGTCCATAGACTTGTTTACTCGTCAATACCCAGTACAACATTTTAGGCATGCCTCTGTCCCTGCCTCTGTCCCTGTTTGGGAGTATTATGTGTTTAATCCCAGTGATTAAGGTGAACTAGTCATACAGAAGAAGCTGCGTGCATTATCACCCTCAGGAAAGTTGTAGTTAAATATATCAACTGAAGTCCAGTTTCATTTGCTGAGTTACTTTGATAAAAAAAAACAACGAGTTGCAGCAGCGCAGAGAAGAGGTGTGGTTGAGAGTTTGGTGTGTGGGCACCTGAGTCTGCTCCTCTGCAGGAGCCTGGGTCAGACTTGACGATAGAGTACAGGCTGCAGGACCAGACACTGTAGAGCAAACCTGTTATTGTCCCTGAGCGTTTAAACACCGCCTGGTGTGGAGTGGGAGGCTACAGAGGGCTCAAATGAAAGCCAACATCATAAACATAAAGGAGGAAAATAAGCACCTGCAGGAGAAAATGTCACCACGGCCTTTGTAATTTGTCCCTTCTTGGCAACTTTTAATGACCATGCAAGCGTTGGGATATGACTTGATGTTTTTTAATATTAGCCTTGTTACTGTTGTGTAGGCCACGATAGAGCATTAGAGGAAAGCTATGAGTGAACAGCAGCTGGCCTGAAAGAACTGTACGTCAAACCTCCTGGACTCAGTTATTAAAAGGATTTGATACGGTGATTTAAATGTGTACAAAAGATAAACAAAAGCACAGCTAAACCCTGCACTGAAGTATGTTTAGTTCTACTTAAAACATAAATTTGTCATAATCTGACAGTCTCTTGGCACAACGAGACATGAGGATGTGCACACAAGGAGGTCTCCATGTGCATGAGGGCTTTCTAAATAAAAGCACAATTGAAAATGCAATAGTCACATTTCATCTGTCGCCTTCCACAAGCCGGTCTCAATCTCATTGTTCCACATACTCCACCAACACCAAACAATAACATTGCAATTATTCTAAATCATACAGTGCAGTCTCAACCACCATGAGGGAAAGTTTGGAACTCAGGAATGAATGTGAATTTATTTTTATATCACTGTGAGCGGATGGCCAAAAAGACTACATTTTTGGCCTACATTTGTCTTCCTTTGAAGAAAAAAAAAAATGCTGCCATACATTAGTGCTTCACATCTGGTTTGCATTGAGGAAACTATGCAGTCAACTCCTGTGTGCCAGTGGAGGTTCTGGAGAGTCACTGCCTGGAGAATGCAAGAAAAGTTGGCTTTTTTTTTTTTCTCCCTCTTTCTGTGTCGGTATTTGCTGGTAAATGTTTAGATGGCAGAGGGAAAACTGGAGCGAGAGTGAGAAAAGGGAGAGCAAATCTTGAAAGCAAGCATGAAAAAAAAAAACCTTGACAGTCTGCTAGCAGATCTTTGGATGGACTTTGAGGTGGTTAACAGTGTGGTGAGAGGACGGGAAAGGTAAGGAATGCAGAATGGTATTAAAAAGAATGGTTATACAAGAAAATGATTAAAAAGTTATGCCTGATGTAAAAAATAAAACTGTACAATGACATAGGTAAGCATATTGTTCATAGTAAATTAAAAAAGAAATGGGAAAGGTGGTGAAAGATCTCAGGGTAACATTCATATTTCCTTGGGTTCTCATGCGGTGCTTTGGAGGGGCTGCTGGTTTAAGAATAAAAAAGTTGAGCAGTGCTGTTATAAATCCTCTGTATGTGAGGAAGAATATATTAATTCTCTTTGAATAAACATTCTCATTATTCCCAGAAACCCATTTCTCAGAAGTTTCCCAGTGTATATTTGTGCCCAAAAATGGCTCTTGGTCCCTGTCCTGACATCTTCACATTCTCCCTGTCATCCTTCACCCTGTGATCCAAGGAACAGGACATCCCCTTGAAACCTAAAGCCCTCACTGTTTAGTGGAGACTCGTCTCAGTGTTGACACCTGCTTTGTTTTGCTGACTGTGGACCTGAACATTGTTTAAATAAGTGCAGGGCTCACCAAAAAGGATTGCTCGAGGAAGGTTTAATCCCACGTTGGGCTAGTAGAGGAGAATTAAACACACTGTTTTTTTTTTCACAGCTGAAGACAGAAGGAGCTAAGAGGTGACCCACATTGCTTCCTTGTCATCGCTGTTTGGAGATGCTTGTGTGTAAAACCAATATGGCAATCCCGAGAAAAAAGGAGACGAATGAAAGCGTTTTTGAGCTGAAGCGCAAATAAACATTTCAGTTTTGCTGAAAATGGCAGTTTAGTTGAATGACATTTGAGGATGTGGGTGAAACATCAACTATGTATCGCACAGTTTGCCTCACGTTTGATAACAAGGCGGGTAAGTCATTTGTCAAAGGCATGTCAAGTTTCTGTAAAGATGTCACTGAAGTGCCAAAGCAAGAACAGCACCTGAGGAGGGCTGCCCACAACGCCTCCAACAGGGGCTTGCTGGTCATTGTCCCTGCATGAACTTAAATAAAGGATTAAGCTTGACATGTAACTTAAGTTTTTGCTGTTATTTGATATGCTTTGAATACAACAAGACATGTAAAAAATGTCTGTAAGCACGTAGATTTCAAACCCACCTACCCAGCAAATGGAAAAAGACGTTAACATTGTAACCTGAAATGTGTTTGATTTTAATGTACCATGCTTTACACACATACTGTACTTAACATGTGTAAAACAGCCCTGTCTCCGTTCAAATCTGAATGAGAAGTTTGCACAGTGAGGTCAGGGTACTTTCACTTGCAAGCTGGGTGATTTCACTTACTGGTTTGCGAGCCCCTGGAGAGGAAGTTGTTTTTTTACAAGACCAACCAGACGGAGAACAGAAAGAGCCCTTCTGATGCAATATATTCAGTGGCACAAACAGAAATATCAACTTTTGTCTGTATCTTTGTGCATTTGTTACAGGCCAGGCACAACAGCACCAATGTCTCACATGTCACCACAATGGAAAATAACCTCTGGACTGTTTCCATAAATAAAACAAACTTCTTCAAACTGTCGGGGAAAAGAGATTTAGAGGTAATTTGGCCTCTTTTGCTTTACGCGGGTCCTAATATGGATTTAAGGCATGTGCCTTTGAGCCGTTACTATAGAGTTAACCATAAAACCATAATCATGGAGAAAACTGAGGATGCTTTGACTCGATTGTCTGCTTTTAATATAAAAGAAAATCGGTCTTGTACACTTCTCATTTCCTTGTCTTTCTGATTAGTCCATCATTTTTTGTGGAACTCAGGAGGAAGTTTGTTCTGTGCAGCTCTGTGGCCTTGATATGAGCCCAAATTCTTACTCATCTGTTTCCGTTGGTCCTGCGTTTCATCAGTGTAAAGTGAAGGTTGAAAGTTGAACTTAGTAAGCACAATGATGACACATACATCATCATTTTGACCTAAAAAACCAGTGTGTAGGATCATGCAGCGCCTCATAGTAAAACTGCAACCCACTTAGCACTTGCCTCACTCTTTGCCTCCAAGCTTATAGAGGAATCTACAATGGCCATTAAAAACAGAAAAGGCTCCCACTTAAGCCAGTGTTTGCTTTGTCCAATCTGGGCTACTGTAAAGGTGCAAAATGGTGGACTCTGTGGACCTGCTCCTTCTATGATCTAAAGGTCTCATTCTTACCTGACGAAAATACATTAATTTTTAGTTTTTGAGGTGATTATTGATTAATAAAGCCATATAATATAAGAATTTTCCATTTCTGCCATTGGATCCCCTTCTTTACTAACCACAGGGCCATTAAACATGTTTTAACCACTGCTAATTACGCACTAGCCTTTTGGCTGTTAGCAACTCAAGGAGACAAAACAAAAAGGCTAACTGTGAACCAAAGACACAAAATGGCTCCCGCAGACTGGTCATTCCCAGGTGGTCTCTTATAATGTTGCTGAGTCAGCACAGCTAGCCCAGACATCAAGGACCTGGGTTAAGGTTACAGAGGCCACACACTCAACAATCTAAGCATGCCACACACAACTGTGCAGTACACACCCACAACTGCGAGCAATTATTTATAACTCATTCAGACTTGCGGCTCGTGGCTGCAGGATGGCACCTGACCCTGAGGTTAATGCCCAGACAAGACGGGTATTTTTTTTTAAGCACACCTCCCAACATCCCCAGACGTGAATATTCAGCGTGTTGTTATAAGCAGGTGGAAGTTTCCAATTACCACATGTAGAGGATTTTCATGGGTGTTATACATTACAAGCAGTTATAACAACAGCGTGACAACAGCTGCACAGATTATCTCCCACAGCCGCAGCAGAGACCGAAATACTCACCTCTCTGCCTGTCCGACTCTGTAACCCCGAGAAGACGAGTTCATATGAAGAAGAAGAAGAAGAAGAAGAAGAAGAGAAAAAAAAGCATTACGTTAGCTCGGGAAACTGAGGGGCGTCTGCCAAATGGGAAACGACTGGGATGAATATCTAAGAAGTCATTTCCAGTATATGCAGCCATTTTTTCCCCTTCACAGGCATGTTTCCACGGCAACGTGTAAACAGTGCCCTCATTCCCCCCCTGAATCATAAACCTCTTGGCAAACACGTTTAGCTCTCGTTTCATCCTGCGCAGGGTTGATTGGGGGCACAATCAAGAACTTTATTAGGGATGCTGTGGCAATGTGAAAATTTTGATGTTTGTTCAATTAAATTTATTGAACGCATCAGGGAACTTTATTTAAAACATCCAAAACTCAGATTATTTAGAGATATTTTAGACTTCCTTACTATTTCTTGAGTGGAGCCTCTAAAGAACAAAGTTGCCCTAAAATAAATGTGACAGTTAAATCATTAAATTCGTTTTTTATATGTGGTTTGTATAACATAAACGTATAAAATTAAAGACCTAAAAAATAGATGTGACAATGTGGGCTAACCTCTTAAACATCCCCCTGCACTGTTTTCCTGTCATGAAAAAACAGGATTTCTTCTTCTTTTACTCTGATTTGTGCTGTGAGAACCGACCGCGGGTTCATTTCCTACTGGGCAACAACCCCTTTCACCACTGTGGGGAAGATAACACCGAGGAGGGCCAGTATGCACACACACTGTGCTTCTTCCTGTTACCCCAAACAGAGACATCTCTGGGACTTCTCAGAAAGACGGTCACACACAGTCCCAATGAAAAACAGGAGTATCATATCTAAACACACTGACACAGTCCTGCAGAGGGACAAAGTTGCAGAGACACAGACACACCTGCCACAGTGTGCATGAGGACTCACACACAGCTACAGCGATACACAGGTGCACACACAAAGCAGAGGGTTGATGGAGGGATCAAACAAAAAATAAACACAGCAGCCAAACTGAGGGACAATGGGCGACTTGTGCAGGAAGCGCACACACAGTGAGCAGCTTGTTTAAGTCTCTTTGTGGGGACTTTCCGTCAAGTGTAATTACATCTCATATTTACAACCCCCCGGTTTTCTTCTTATATAAATGAAGCTGATATGTCAAACAATTTGATGTTTTTAGGAAACAAGTTTCGAACAACGGGAAGATATTGGTAATAACAATCCAAACGTACTGAATAGGTGATAAATTCAAATCAGAATGACGCACAGAAACTGACTGACTACCATGAAGCCACCGTCCATAATCCTCACCAGCTGAACAGAAGAAGGAAGATTTACTTATTCAAACAATGATGTCACATTAAGTGAAGAGTGAGAGATTTAAGCGGCGAAGGATGATAAAATCAGTTTCTATTCAGACTCTACTCGAGATACTATAAATTTCCGTTGATTATTCGGCACGCTGCAGCCAAAAAAGTAAACTAGCTCGACTCTGTTTGAATATATCTCTCTTGACCCAAATTTTATGATCCCACAGAGGTACTACCTCCTTTTCCTCTTTGTCATTCACCCTGTTTGCTCTGACCTCTAAGTAGGTTACTGAGGAGTGAGTCACGTGTCCATCCGACGCCTTGGCAGTTCATTTCGGCTTGCTGGAAACCAAACACGCACTGATGAATTGCCACATAATCAGGAAGTGCATATGTGAGTGGTACACTAGAGGAGGGCTGGTGACCTCGGGGTCAGTTAACCCCCTCGCTGTACCGCGGCAGAAGGTCCCTGCTCTGAAATGCAGCAGGCAGACTGTGTGGCTGGAATGAGCTCACTTCAAAGGTGTCCATAAATCATGCTGCCACGCATCCAAGAACTGCCTCCACCCTCCACCCTCCACGTCCCCCCAGTAACTCACCCACCTACCCTTTATTCTTTCCCTCAGCTATCCTCCAGTCTTGGTTCAGACCTTGTGTCTTTCTGTGTTACTAGTTCTTACTTATCATTTGTGTTTGAAGCCTTTGCATCCACCCGAGACAGTTAAATTTGATTGCGTGGTTACCTGGTGGCGTGCCGGTCGTGTAGAAATCGATCATAGCAAAAGAACAGGGGAGCAGCGGAGTGATAGCGGTAGATGTATACATGTATCCACCTAAAATTGATTAGCTTTGTATCAAAAGGCAATACTCCTTTTGGCACACAATGGATTTATCTGAGGTTCATTTAAGCCTTGAGAAGAGCAGCAAGTTCAGAGATCCTGTAGCTAGTTTCTCGACTTTGCCAGAACAGAGCTGCAATCTGTCAGGTCCTTATCTCCCTGTGTCACACACTGGGATCTCTTTATCATGCAGCCATGCAAAACACCATTCATCTTCCCCACCTAATTCATTATCAGCGATAAAATGCAAAGTCCCAGCTGCAGTTGTTAAATGGAGAGTAGACGTGAAAACAGGTGCTTTGGTAAACACTGATAGCGTGGTTGAATTATGTTGCTTCCCAAGCAGACCTGTCTATCTCTTTCGATCTATTAACCACAAGACTCGCCCGACTCTTGTTCGACCTCATTCTGCTTTTATCCTGCTTCTCTTTGGCATAGGAGTATTCTCTGGCTTTGAGGGATTTAGGAACACTGCTGAACACAAAACAGACATAAACAAAGTGAGAAGCTAGCTGGAGGCAAAAGGTTCTCGTCCTGGCTCCACAGCCTCTCCATCGATCAGGCGACATGTAAATGCATGTCTCGTGTCGTGTAAATTAAAAGGATATATGGCTCTGCCTTGATTATTGAACCAGTCGTATCCAGTGGAGCTGGTAGATGAATGTTAAAAGCAGCATGGCACCAATTTACACTCAGTGCTGTGCAGAGGCAGTATTATACTCTCCTGACAGTTCGCAACAAGCCTGACACGATGATGACCAATCGTCATCATCTTGCATGACTTCTCGTCTCATATAGATGTTTTTTTTCTTCCATTTTTCTTCTCCAATCATTAAACCTTAAACAGTTTCCACTCACCACTGTTGAGAAAGCGTGCGATGGGATGAGGGATTTGGGGGGGGGGGGTTGAGGGGGGTTGAATACTTCCACAGTGAAGTCATGTGCTTGTGTCATTGGCCCTCTGCTGTGCTTTGCTCACCGTCTGGCCCCCATTTTACCCATTGATCTAATTTCCATTGCCTACGTTGGATGTGGTTCTGTTTGAAGCTGAATGTTTAGGCCCATTAAAGCACTGACAGAATTGCAAACGTATGGTGGACCTTTGGAAAAGTAAAGACGAAAACAACTTAGTGATGTTTGCCAGACTTTTAAAAGGATTTGAGCATGCAAGTTGTGAAGTTTTGAGCACGTTCAGTGAGGTGAGAAAGCCTAAGACCATATTTACACCTGGTGTTAAAAAGCTTTATGCATTCCGGCTCAGATCTGCTGAAGTTAAAGTTAAGAATGAAAATTTAACAAAAGCTGAACTCTTTACCTCATTAAATGACAAACATCACCGATTATCATATTTAAAATTCAGAGTTCATCTGTTTTATCTGAAATTTTTGATGGTATCTTAATGCCTGACAGCTTGTGGCTTATGCTGAGGTCAGCATATAACAGTTTACGTCCATTTATAAATTACCTATATGTAGATTGGTGACAGAGATGTCTTACATTTGCACTTTGCTGCTGCTTTTGCGGTCAAGCGGCATCTTTGTAGGTGGTTTGGCAGAATGCCCGAGACATATGCACTGCATCAAGCTGCCAGTTGTAATGGGGGTCTGTATCTGTCACATAATCCCTCCTCCATCACAGATGACTTCATCTCTAAGCGTAACTGCAAAGAATTATGCAGGAACTCTTAATGCTCAGATTATAAAAAACAAACCAGACTATTGTTAACTTCAAGAAGCAAAATCAACCCATTACTGACTTTATTCAGAGTAGAGTGTCTGTTGTTTCTTTAATGATGCTCCAGATGATAAAATGTTTTGAATGGAGGGCTGAAATACTTTTCCATGGACACACAAAAAAAATACTCTTTCTGAGGCTGGAGCTAGCACTGACGACAATGAGGTCAAGACATCTGTAATTTCTCCTCGTCAAATTAAATGCGAATGCGACCGAAGCACGCCAAGTCACTGTTCTTCTACTTCACTGTACTCATCTGTATGTGTATTGCTGCACCACATGCACAGCAGCAAGTGCTCTTGTGTGTACCCATCAATGATTCTCCAGCTGTAGAGGAGAGCCAGAAGGCTTTAGCAAGTAAAAGTGTATTTATGATTACGTATATGTGTTTTTATAATCACCATAAACTAGGAAACATCTGAACCAGATAATGGTGGCAACAAAGGACTGAATTCCCTGGTAGTGAAAACAATAAGTATCTTTTAAAACAGAGGTTTATTTATGCAGTTTTAGGGAAATAATGATTACAAGAGTGTCCTCTACCTTAAGTTCAGACACATATACATAGAAATAATATATGAGGAAAATACAGGGAATAGAATATAAAATGTAGGATGACCTCTATGCTCCGCGCTGTATGTGAGGACTTTTGGAGGCTGGTAAAAACTAAGAACTGGTGCAGCTTTAGCCCCAATGGCTATTGCATCTTCTATTGTCTTCCCGCACCAGATGATTACACTAAATAACAGTCAGAGCAACAACAACAGTATTCTCTAGTCCTGGAGGTCTGTGAGTCATTTGGTAATTGTGTTACATGTAAAAGCTCTGAACTCCCTCTGGACTGAGTTATGTCCGATGACTACAAACATCCTGAGCTCAGTATGATCTGCTGGTTGTGAACATGCTGTCAAACAAAGCAGTGCCTCACTAAAGTGAACTCACTGCACCATTTTAAAGAACTTTAATTACATCAAGTGAATCATAGCTGACGTGATCCTGTTTGTCCCAACGTGTTCTTTCTCATGGGTCCTTTGTGGTGATGAGGGTAAATACGTTCTGCACAGTAATAGTAACTTTACCAAGATGGAAAGGTGATGCACATGGAGCAAACCATACACACAACACAGACTTCGTTTGTTCCTCCTGAGACAGCATATTGAGGGATGCACCAAAATGCAGTAATATTTTGCTCCAGCCACTCCTCTCTCTATCTTATCCTTTCGTTTTCTCTCCAAACTTCAACTGAAGAAGCCAAGAAATCCATCCTTAGCTCTCTGCTGCTTGTCACTGCTTTAAATCTTCTCGTAGAGGAGCGGACATCCTTTTATAGCCACACCAAGGATACTTTCTGCCATTTATGGCTCCTCCAAGGCGACGTATGAAGGCTGGTCAGTATCCCATGAAGGTGAGTTAACACAGGGAAGCAAAGGAGGCCAAAAAACAACCTCTAAGCTTCCAACTGCTAGTCAATGCAACTTTGACAGCTTTATAAGTTAGTGCCAAAGTGTGCCCGAACAGTGCCAAGTGCACTCTTCTCTGTGACTGACATAAACCCACACCTCAGTGCATGCAGCAAACCTGGCTTGCCTCAGCCTGTCTCCTCTGTAGATACTATTGTCTCTCCAACAGAGCCATGGAGACGAGAGTGAGAGGGTGAGACAAAGTGAACGTGTGTGTGCGCCTGCATAAATACAAGCGAGTAAATGACATGAAGATAAAGAACAGTGATGAGAGAAAGATGGTGTAAGACATTCTGGGTAAGGAGTCACATTCTTGATCGCACACTAGTTTCATCATGCAGGGCAGGCGTCTTGACAGTGTGTACTTTCTGTGTGTGTGTGGGGGGGGTCTCTCTTACAGCTGCACTCTAAATAAACAATCGTGTATTTATCAGTAACAAGATAATACATATCTAACAGGTTTTTATACAGTCCCGACAAGTCAGGTCCTTCTGATTCATCCCTGCAAGAAAGTTGTGCAACAACACTGGGAACATTTGTGCCTATTTGAATACTAATGTGCACATACTGAGCACAGACACCTTGCAAAACACCCACACTATCATGACTGCAATCTGGGTTCATTCTTTGCAGATGTGGGAGCCAAACCTATTAAATGTTTGGGAAGCAATCAACACTAATGCAGTTGGCATTGTGGCAAACTGGAGTTACTAGCCATATAAAGGCACAACTCCCCCAGCAGCAGGAGGTGAACGTGCGAATACAGTAGTGGCACAGTGGAACAAACAACGCATGTATACAGTGCCAAGGCTAAATTACCTCTCCAAGACATCTGTTATGGGAACGGAGTCCCGTTAGCATGTTGTGGAGAGACTTTGTTAACGGCCCACTCTGTCTGGATTTACAGTGTTTTGAAAGGTGACATTTCGAGCCTCAGGCATTGTTGCCTTGTTTGAGGCCTGCTGTGTATCACTGCGTGGTTAAGGACTGCTTGCCACATGGTCTCAAATTATTGCCCAATTAAGCCAGCGTTCAAGAACATCCAACGGGAAGGATGACTTCATTGCTACTCCCATAGAAATAAAACCACTGTGCCAGTTACACGTAGGCAGATGGTTTCTGTTAGATTATTGTTTGTCCATAGGCTCTTAACAAAGATGCTCAATTTAAGAAAACTATGGCTGGAAGGGGTGTCAGTCAGTGTCAAAAATGTGGTAATTCTTCCTCAAGTTTCCTATAAGTAAAAGTACACAGTGGGGTTCAGTGTTTGGACAGATATATCAGTGATTGGCTGATGTATTTTTGTTTGTTTTTGTTTTTTATCTCAGGTGTGCTAATGTATTTTTTTGTTTATAAAGGAAAACAGGTATAGGAACAAGTCATTTTGCGATATTTTGTAAATTTATTTTGTTTATTTATGTGACTATTGAATAAATGTGGCGAACTCACTGTTTGCACACATCTCTCAGCTGAAACTAACAGGGAATAATTTCAAAACTTCACTGATGAAGTCATGGTGTTACAGTATGAAGCGTAAGCCATGCCTCTTGACTGCATTTTGTCATCTCTCCTAGTAGAGATCTGTCAGTGTGGAATAACATCTTATTACCTAATGCACTGGAGAAATTCTCCTTACCCAACAGTTCTTCTCTTCAAGTAACCATACGTTATCCTATGATTTAGCCACTAGCCACAGCTCAACACAGCCATTAGATAAATGAATTCATAATACATATCACATTACCAGTTGTACAAAGACGACTGCAATTTGTCTACAGACCTTAAATTTGTGCTTCCCTCTCAATACTCCCTTCTCCCTTCTGCTTAGTTGTTTTTGGAGGCCAGTTTGCTGACCGACAACATCCAGCTGTCATGCTAATTTATTGACTTTTGTGACATTAATTCCCTGTGTAGAGATGTACTGTTTTCCCAGGATAGTGTCTTTTAAAGGAAGTTTATGTATCAGGCAAACAGTAACATTAAGTAACTCTAGATGGTCTAGCATACTTTTTGGCAAAGAGCATTTCGACACACAGCAGAGGTGAGGAAGTTCCAAGGAAATGCGTAAAGGTTTGTCTGGTATAATGTTCCCATGAAAAAACTGGGTTAGGCGCGTGGTGGAGCAGTTGGTAACCCGGCACATTTTGCATCATACCATTCTTTTCTTCAAATCCTGTGAATTTTTTGTACATACACTTCTGTTGACGCATGATCATGGTACCTTTAGGCGAGGGTGCAGGGAAAGAGTCATGGCTGACTCACACGTTTCCCCAGCACACATTCGTAACATGACAGAGTGCGATGATGCAGCAGTGAATCGACAGGTTTCCTGCACCCAAACAACATCTGTTTCATTTGAGACGTTCAAAGGACACACTGATAAGGCGGAGGGAGTACCACTGATTCAATGTTTAATAAACATAACAGACAGAAAAGGCCAAATGAAGCAGACAAGGTGAAAGGTGGAAGTGAGGCAATGCATTCTTTCATAACATAATATCTGTTTGTATTAAACAAGTAAGCATGAAGTCATGAGACAACCATGATTCTCCTCTAACAATTTCGTATTTCCTTTGAAAACAGCACTTCCTTTGAGAGGAGCAGGTAAGTGCTAGTTATGGACCTGTAATTGCATGCCTGGAAGAATGTAATTACCCCATTAGCCCTGAGTCAGTTACCTTTTACCCTCCTAAGCTCCTTATATAAAGGTTATACTGTCTCAACATAAACTTTCTTTCACATTGAGTGAACACTGAGGCAGAAAGTGTACGGAAAATGAGGAAGGAGAAATAGAAAGAGAGTGAGGCAGGATGAGTGGATTGTGAGGCGGGGGGGACACATTACATCCCACAGGGGCCCTGACTCAAGGGATCGAGTTTCAAACGTTTACCAACAAAGCATCCATGGAGGAAGTCTTGCGCCCCTCACAATAACACCACAGCACCTGGCCATCTCCACACAGGAAACCTGAGGTCACTTCCCCTCTTTCAGAGTATCCAGACACACTCCTGCTGCCAGCCACGCGCCCCCACAGCCTGCTGAAGAGGCAGTGGTGGCGCCCTAACTACCATGAGGAAAGACAGGGATACACACATATGGCGAAAAATAAATAAAAAGAACATTTGAATCATGAGAAAATATACCGCTGATGCAATTTGATTTCCCAAGTTCTTACTGATACAGTCCACAAAAGTGAGTTGTGTGCCAGACAGGTTCTGTTAACATCAAACAGAAAGACTTCCAGCTTCCCTTTTTTGGTCTCACATGTAACACAGATGTGATGCTTTTTTAATCAGTCCGAACAGCTAAAAGCTGGATTGGGTTGCATTGTTTAAATCTGTTTGGAACCACATGAATAAGGGGTCTGAAAATAAGGTATGCGTCCTAATAGCTGCGCTGAAATGTTTAGATTGTCAGAATTTAATCAATGAAAACGAAGACAACACGACACAGAGAAGTAGAAAGCAAGTGAGCGAGCCGTTTATGATTAAAAAGAGACCTCATATCTGTTAGAATTTGACAGACATGCCTCGACCAAATGTGTATGAAGCACGCACAAGAAGCATTACAGCCTAAAGTAAAATATTCATCAGGCATGAACAGCAGCTTGGACTCGGTACTGAATCTCTTGACTGAATGTAGAAAGTGAGAGGAAGTAATACAAACAAATACAAACTGTGTACAGTGTCATCCAAAACACCATGAGGGGACGGTTCCCAAGAGAGAACTGCTTCAAAACAAATCTAAATTTTGCTCCCTGACCACCTGCAACCACTTGACCGCCGATTCTCCATCATTATCGTTGGCCTGGTTTCAAACGATGCCAACGCATAAAACCAGCCACAGCCAGTCCGAGTCATTTAGTCGCAGTCCCACTGCAGTTAGAGCTGGCCGGGGTCCAACCACCACGCGGGGCTAACCTTTGGAAAACACTGAGACCTCTGAAGAATGTGACCATGGTCAATGAAACGAAGAGGGAGGGAGGGAGGAAGAGGAAGAGGCAAACAAATGCATTATACAGCCTGTGGGCTCTGTCAAGGCAAACTTCCCAGATGCTAAATGGGACAGAATGACTGGCTTTTGGCTGCAAGGGGATTATTTCTGCTTGTTACTGTGAAAAACAGTTTGTGTAAAAACAACCTGTCAGTGGTGAAAACACAGCATGATGCCTAAGAGACCAAATTCCTCCGGGGTGTCATTTCTGTACAGACAGAAAGAAAAGAAGAGAAAAGAAAAGCGTGGGAGCAAATTCTGCTGATGTGATTTGAGAATTTGTCACCTTCAACTTCATATCTGCATTATTCAAGCCATAATTTTAGCAAAGGCTTTGTCATGCAGTTTAAGGAACCAAGCCAGTTTATATTTTTATATAGATGTTCTCAATCAAATCTGCCTGAAGCTTCATTAATCAATATTCCAACATAAACGATGAATCATGTGACGATGTAGAATGTTAATTTAGTTGCTCATAGTGACAAATCCACAGAGAATTATCATCCAGCTCTGCCTCTCCTCTCATCTCTTTTTGATTTTCTAGCCTGCAGCTTCCCTTTTTTTTTTTAATTCTGTCTCAGCATTCTCTTCAACCTCATTTCTAGCAGCAGGAAGCAGCACTGCTAATAAATCCACCGTACACTACCTGCAGAGAACCAAACACCAGACAGACAAAATGACTCGCTGCTGAACAGAGCGGAGCATGTAAAAGCTAAAGAGCCAGATATTTCACTCAGGGGGCGGTAGAGACCAAAAACAGAGATAAAAGGAGAGATTCTTGATGATTCAAATGAGCGGTCGAGTTGTTTTGCAACTGCTGGATGCCTAAATTAAAAAATGTTTGCTGACAAGTTCCCAATTTCAGCTTAATGTCAATGTTTTGCACATAGCTTCCTCTGCAGGGAGTCAAAAGAACAGAGATTGAAGGCACAAAGAATCAGATGGTTTCATATTAAACACATTTGATTCACACCTTTTATTTGAATTAAAACTGACTGAATCTTACGTCCGTTAAGGTGACTTAAAATTACTACAAGCTATCTGTTATTTGTTTTAGTTAAGTCCTTATTAAAAGGTACATGAAACTCCAGCATGAAGCTTTTTTCTTCAGTCTCTCACACCATGAATGCAAATGTATTGTAAGTACAACAAGTATCATGTGCTTAAAAATGAATCGTACAGCTTAATCCTCAAAAGCCAAATAAATGCTTCTTTTACTTGACATAATATTCTTTTTGTGCGGCTGAATGCCAGGACAGGTGTCATTACTTCAAATGTTCTTCAACTGAAACCAAAACGTGACAGTCTTTTGTGAAGACTAGTCTCAAGAGCAACATCTTTATCTCTTTCCTTTCATTACTCCCAAAAGTATTTAAAAAAAAACATGTTTGATCTTGATGAAAGTTTCACATTTGGCAAGTTCTGACCCTTTACTTTCCCACAGTTCCCGCTGCACCCACATGACGCAACAGGCGAAACACCAAACAATCGTTATGAAGATGACACTACTACTATGCGCTGTGATGTGATGATGTACGCCCAAAACAAACTCAGAAGCTGCAGCACGGACACACCCTTCCCAGGCACACACACACACACACACACACACATACACACACAGCCTGCCGTATCCCACTTCCTGCTGCCGAAGAAAAGGCAAGTTTAGCCTGAGGGACTTCGCTATCTGAGGCCTTCACACACTTGCACAGCTGGGAGCTTCTGTGACACACCAGTTGTTCCTTAATCCTTCCTCCACACAGTTCAGTGGGTCACACAGTCCAATGCAGTGTGTCCCACCACAGACAAGATGTTTACTTGTTATTGTTGTTGTGTGTGTGTGCGTGTGTGTGTGTGTGTGTACATTATATTACAGAGGGAAATGAGTGCAGGTGTGAGGCCGTGATTAGAGGAAGAGATGAAGGCAGACACAAAGAAAGCAGAGAAACACACAGGCAGACAGAATAAGTCCAGACCCCCTCACATGTCACAGGAAGTGATTCCTCTTTTGTCAGGGCTTTGCTTTGCAGGCTTCTCCCCAGGCAGCATGTTTGACTAAGGTGTGAACTATTAAGTCTTGTCATAATGTCAAGCCCACGCCTGCTTTAATCTTTACAGTCACAGATTTCTGCTAACATCCCAAACTCTGAACATGATAAGCATTGAGTAAATATGACCTTAAGGTGGAATTATATGTTTATAAATCAAAATTACAGAGCAACAACTACTACCTCTAAAATAATAAAATGATAATTATTATTATCATAATATTATTGTTTTAAAACTTTCATCTCAGTTAACTTTGGCCAAAGGAAAAAAAACTTTTTGTCAAAGGTTTTTTATTTCTGTACTAACAGTTTCAGATAGTTTGCTGTTGTTGGTAATTACAATATTGAAGTTATTGGATCTTAATGGTTATTTTAGTCATTCATTCTCATTTAAAAACTTCAGTTGTAGTCACTAACTTCTTTGAATGACATTGGGATTCACTGGCTTATTTTCCCATCTAATAAAACACTTTTCTTAGTCATTTCCGAACTGAGGTCAAGAAGTTGAACACGGAAAGCGTTTTTAGAAAAACTAGATAGGTATGAAAAAAAAAAGTGGAGTCCTACCAGGAGTAATGCCTGATGTCTGGAGGAACCTTCTGCAGAAACAGTGGGAACCCGCCTCTCTCTCTCTCTCTCTCTCTCTCTCTCTCTCTCTCTCTCTCTGTCTGTCAGCAGACACTCGCTCAGATCTGGACTGGGATCAGTGTGCAGGTCGCTACTCCGGCGGCTCAGGCGCGTCGCCTTCCAGCACGAAAACTTTTCGTGTTTCTTCTTCTTCTTCTTCTTCTTCTGACAGTAGTCAAATCTCTGCGGCGGAGCCTGATTCAGTTTGCCGGCTACATTTGTCCCACTACTGAGGAAGTTGCATATGAGTCACAAGATCCCGCCCCCCCAAAAAAACATTCCTCCCTCCCTCTTTCCAGCGACTTCAAACGAGAGCAGAGAGGAGTCCGGGCGGTGGAGGCTATGATGGGAGCTCCCGGCAGGGCCCACTGTCTCTGAGCTTTTGTGCCGCATATTTTCAGTTTAATTCAATAGAATAACGTTTTATTCATGAGTTATCGTAAACAGACAAACTAAGATTTTTAAAAAGCGTCTAAATAAGAGAGGGTCGATAACTTTAGCCACTTTGAACTTCCTTTTTATTACGAATCCTGTCATTCAGACAGTAAATGAATCATAAACACAATGGACAGTGGAAAACCTTCAGTTTTAGTTTTAATTGATAAAACAAATGTGTTTGTACATTTGAAGTTTCTGCAACCAAACTAGATTTCAAAATAAAATGTTTTCTTTTAATGTAACTCAATTACAGGAATAATGGTGGAGTTTACTCCTTCATGACCTACAGCTAAATTAAAACGTTAACAATGGGACAATTCATTTTTATTACAACTATTAGCAGTAAGGGTAGTAATAGTATATAAGTAATACTTGCTGGAGTTTTCTTTAAAGATCAATGCTGGTGAATATTTGATTCAAGAACTACTACTTATTAACAACTACAGTATGTAATCACAAATGGAATATTTTGCTTGGAAAGTCTGAACATTATACTATCAAACAGCCTCTTAATGTCAGTAAAATGCCAAAAGCTGAGGTGAATTCTTTTAGATTTTATCTTGTGTAGGTGTTAAATTGAAGAATGAGCACAAATAAGGTCAGGGTCAAAGATTCTGGGCTTTAATGTAGAACATTAATGTTCTTTAGTATAAATGCTACAAGTAAGGTAAACATTTGAGGGCAAACATCCTACATGTGAACATCTGAGCACTGAATTGTTGAAACTAAATGACAGAAAACGACCTCAGGATAAAATGAGACATATTCAAACTTCTATGTCTCTTGTATGTTTGAAATCTCTATAAACTTTGCTCCTAAATGAACTTTGTTGACTAATTTGTTAGCTCTAAAATTACGAAACAGGATAGAGACCAACCAAGCTGTTAAATTTCACTTCCCTATATTTTACAGTGCTGCTCCTATCCTCAGTTCTTTTGTCATGACTCAACATGTTGGAGTGACGTTTTATCCCGGCTGCAGCTGGCTGCCGTTTCGTCACACATAGAATGATTTTTTCACATCAGATCATTTGAGTCATTACTGTTAATCAGTCTGTGCCCACCCTGTTACAGTAATGTTGGCAGAAGCAACACCCTATGTGATAGATAACATTGTTCTGTGATTCTCCTGGCATTAAAGATCATGAGTTGTTGCCAGTATCTAGCCTACCAGTCATCATGAACTTTACGTGGTTGGTCTTTTCAGCCTTATCTGCTGTAACTCAAACAGAGCAACACTCGAGTTTGACCGATATGAGATTTCATATGCTGATACCAAGACTGTATTTAGTAAAAGGGCATGTTTTTGTTCTATGTTTTACAAGGAAACTACAAGAATTCAATGTTTCACAAATAACTGAGTTCACTTACACGACCAATTTGGCTGTTGTCATACATACACTCAAACAAACTAGCTCCAAAGAAAGGCCAGGTGAGAAAAATGCATTTGAGAGAAGAAAAACACAGAAAAATAGTTGAAAATTGGGACAAGGCAATTCACATTTTGACAGTCTCTCCTGGATGTCATAATGAAAATAAAGATTAAAAAGAAACAAGAGCAAGCAACATTTAAACACTGCCTACGTTCTCACTTTTGAACACTTGACAGCCACTGAGTTTGTTGTTTTACACCACTGTTGTTAGATTTCACCTTAAACTTAAATAAAAGTACTAACACACGTGTCTGCATGATTATATGGGTCACAGATGATGGTTTTTCTCTGCCAGAGTGTCTTTATTATTAGTCTAGAGATGTACAAGCAGCTGCAAAATGCTACACGTGACATGTGTCATTATGTGCCAACCTTTTTTGCATAACTGCCCTAACATGTGACTCTTATCTGTTATGGTCCTGTGACAACTGAAAGGGATCTGGTTTTCCACAGAAGCCCCTAATTATAAATTCTAATTTTGCACTCCGAGGCGTGGTCCTGTTTGAGTGCGTGCAACAAATTAGAGGATAAGTTCCTGATAATTCAACATAAAGAGTCCTTCAATAATGGTCTCATTGAAAAAGGGTTAAGAGGAGGCCAATAACTACATAAACATCTTTTTATCTCTGCTTTGGTTTAAAAAAAAAAAAAAACAAGTCAGAGGGTAAATATGATGTTACTAAGTAAAGATTTTTTTGGTGGGAAAGCTAATCAAAGGTAACTTTGTTTATACATGTTTTACATGTATATTATTGGATTTGCTATTTTCTAATCTTGAAAAGAATACAATACATTACAATTTAAACTTTACCCTTTTTAAGCTGCTCAAGAACGGTAATGATGACATCTCACGTGTCTGTCATTACTCTGCTTAGTGAAATTAGTGCTTTGCCGTAAACCTTAAACTAGTTTCTTGGATGTGTGGTTTTGGAACACCTGAGTGAAATTAGCCCTAATGAGCATCGTTGCCCTCAGCAGCAGCCTAATGAGCCAATTAAACTGTTTAAAATCACACTCAAGTAATTGGTAAGTATGACTTGTAACAATATATGTTTATGTTCACTATATAGATGACGACGAGTGGAAAATATGCTGCTCTTATGTAACAAAGAATTCTTTTTTAAAGGGGTTTGATGCAAACAACACAACACAACACAACACAACACAAAGGCATTATCAATGCTTCACAACTGTGAATGTCAAGAGCAATAACAAGGGCTTACTACAACATGCACTTCAAAATTCAAGCAGGGAAAACAAGCAATGTATTGGCACCTAATTGTAGACAATTTTTGTTTTACAAGAGTTTGTGGTCAGAGGACGATGTTAAGAAGCCCACCCAGGAGTGCACCCACTGCATTTTGGGGCATCAAGAGGTAGAGGGGAATATATGGAGGTGAGGCCGGGAATGGAAGAACTGTTGAGATCCTTATAAATTAAGTGATACCCTAATGTGAAAGTATTTTATCACAAGTAAAAGTTCTGCATACAATATTTTGCTTTAGTAAAAGTACAAATTGAGTATCAAAAGTAAAGTTTTTGGGCTTTAATCTGTCTAATGGAAACGTAGAAAATTCTACTTGTTTGGGACTCAAGCATTTATTTAAATTTAACCACCAAGTTTAGAGGCAAAATACTCATGACGCAACACTGCAAATACATCTTAAGTGTGACGCTGGACACAAACTTATCATGGTGTAATCTCAATTGCAGTGTACAGTACTAATGTAGAGAAACAGAAAGTGAAAATTAGTAATGTATTACTGCTCTAAAATTGTATAGTACTGAAATTATTGTATTTAATTACATATGAATTCTGCCAATGATGACCAATTTAGCAGGCTGCCTTCTGAGTCTCTCTGTTTTTTTTATTTTTATTTTTTTGACATGTGTGAATTTTAAGAGATGAAACAAAATAGTACCATACAGGAGGAACTTCTGGCTCATGCATTTTTTAACTGGGTTGGCCTGGCGTCTCGCTGCAGATGAGGACCAACCATGGTCAGGGGAGACATACCAAAGCCCTGAGCTCAGCCCAAGTGCAGCAGTCTTATAATATGTCAGCAGTGTTATTTTTACAGGGTCATATTAGAAAACCAAACGGCTCTGCATCTGCCCCACAAGGGCATTCCTCCATTGCTGACCCTGAGCAAACCCCAACCTCTTGTCCTCCTGCTCTTGCATCAGCTTGTTACAAGCCCCTGATTTCCAAAGTAGTATTTACCCCTGCCGTGGCTCACCAGGCATTTCACTTGTAATCATAAATACTCCCATGAATTAAACAGCGAGGAGCCAACTAAGTCGGAACACAGACATTTAACCCGTAAATCCTGGCTGCCTTCTGTGTCTGCCCAGCTAAACATGTTAGTGGATGAGTGGATGAGTCCGGCCTTGGGCTGAAACCTTCACAGGAATCGGGGTCATTAGCCATCAGACTGATAACACGCCAGTGACATAATGTGGAAACACTGATCCCATTCATAGGTCCACCACCCGCAAAACATTCTGCATGCTGTGCAAATCTAACACATATAAAACAAATTCCTTGTGGTTGGTGGGAGGATAGTGAGCTGCAATGGAGGGAAAATGGCTGTTTAGTGGAATATCACTCTCTGTCCCATGGCCTCATCTTGCATCCCCAAAGAGCTGAGAGTCTGGTCGAGATTAGGAGACCGGTGCTGTTGCGGCTTTGTCTTTGTCTACATTCTATCCAAAATATCATGACAGGAAGTGGATAAACTCTTTCCCTAGAGTCGCATCAGAGCATCTTCCAAGTTCTTACACTACTTTCCCCTCTCAAAATTGAGAGAAATAAACTGCACATGTGTATGGAGCTTTTTGCACATTGTGTGTTTATTGCCTTTGCATGAAATCACATTCTGTTACTTTTACCTGCAGGATACAAAAATAGAAAAATGTTTGAGTTCAAAGAAATAATTGATTTATTTCTATTTTAATGTGTGTGAATGTTTTGACAAATATTAGTTTCTATGTAATCCTTTTTAAGTCTATTGGTTCAAACATAAATTACAACGAGGGTCTGGAACCCCAACAGAAACACGCAGTAATAGTTCATGTTAGAAAAACATGAACTTGTTACATTTAAGTGTTAACCGTGCACTCTGGCAAATACAAGCCCTCATTATAATGACCAAAATCATTTGGTGTCTGAACTGTGGAGCCAAAATGTATTAAGCCAGCGGCGCTGTGATAACCCTCACTTGTTTTAAGTTGTTTTTTGTGCCAAGCCAGGCTTGTATATCAATCCCACTAGAAATCTACTTGGATAAACATAATTAAAGCTATTTCCCTTTGCCAATAAGCCCTACAATGCAACTTTTGTGATCTTGATTATTTAAAATCAAATGAAATATTACAGGGCTTTAAACTTAAGTGACACAAGGTTAATAAAAAAGAAACATCATTAGTTAAATTGGGTGATTAAGTTGTTGGAAAGTTATTGTATTCCCAACCATTTTTTCATTTTCAAATGATTTATCCATATAATAACAGCGACAGCAGAAGTGTCCTGATCCTTGACTTAATAATAGCCCAAATAAAAGCACAAGAAAAGGTTCTGAATTGAAAACCTTTCTTAGATGTATATAAGTATCATGAATGAAAACTCACTTAAAGTGTCATTGCACAGAATAGGCTGTTTTAATGAAATTACAATATGTATCAACCATCAATAAGTATTTTGAGTCTAATAACAGCAAAAGATTCATAATACTGATGCATAAACATATGGCATGCTGGTGAAGATGCAACCAATTTTAACTTCTTCATATTAGTATTTCACACAATAACAATATGTTTTGTTTCCAAGATCTTAACCTGAAATGTAGCCAAACTTGTAACCAGAGAAGTCATGGTCAGTATGGAGCAGCAAAGAAGTTCAATTTCTTTCAGTAAAATGTGTAGTGTGAGTATTAAGTTGTATTAATGTGAAACACTCAAGTACAAGATCATGCATTTAGTTACTTTCCAAAATTGTATAATACTTCTACACTACACGATGAGAGATTAGTGCAGCAGATGTGCAACAGGCTACTTTTAAAATATGTACAACACTACCACCTATTGTTCAATATGCGTTACTACATCAATAAGCATGAAGCTCAAACGCACTACTATAAAGAAAAAAACATTTCTTTTTATTGAAAAAAAAATCCAAATTACACTTTCAGTGTTTTTTTTAAATATTTTTTTTAAATTCGAATTACTTTTACAATTCCCATGATGTTTTTAACGCAGGTTGAGTTGTGAATCTGCGGTGATGAAATGAAAAACACGCTCTGAACGAGGCAGGAAACCACGTGTTCGGCTACAGGAAAGCATTGGACCTGAAGCACTAAGGAGGTTTCAGTATCAATACAGCCAGAAAGCCTCAAATATTTCTGCCTTGTGGTTAACTAGTTTTATATATAGGGCTTAAGCACATTTTATCAGAATGTCTTCGTTTAGGAAGGCGTTGAAATCCCGACAGAAAAACCATCATGAAAGATCTCAGGTGAGCATTTCAGTGTGTTGCTGGTTAGCATGTTAGCTTGCTGTCTTGTTAATGAGTTGTCCCTTTACAGTGACGCTTTTGAGATGTCTTCATGTTTTCACCATGCTGATAAATGGGATGTCATGTTCCTGTGACACATGTTAATAAAAGTGCCTGCTAATGTGAACATCTTGTTTTAACTGTATCATTATTGTTCGTCCAGCCTGGATTTAGGAAACATTTGGGGCTGCTGGAGAAGAAGAAAGATTACAAACTTCGTGCAGAGTGAGTTGAAGACATGTTTTGTGTTTCCAGGCTTTGGGACCTAAATCATGAAACATCTAATACAAAACATGGTTGAGGAATACTTGTTGTAATGAGCTCACTTTGACTTTTTTATAGTGACTACCACAAGAAACAAAACACTCTTGCTGCTCTGCGAAAGAAAGCACTGGAGAAGAACCCAGATGAGTTTTACCATAAGATGATCAACTCTCAGCTGCAGGTGAGATCAGCATCATCACCAGAGCAACAAGACCTTGATCCAAAACAGTATAATAAAGAGAAAATGCTCCTAATCTCTGAGACTTTTAGCAGGTTTGCCTTACTTTGTGGTGTGTTGACAGGATGGAGTTCACGTTGCAAAAAAGGACAAGGCGGAGGAGATGACGGAGGAACAGAAGAAAGTGATGAGGACGCAGGATATTAAATATGTGGAGATGAAAAGAGTTGCAGAGGCTAAGGTAAGCTCATTTTCCATATAATAGGTCATGAACTGGGAATTTCTGAGCCTCACTTACTTAATTTAAGACATTTTTAAAGATTAAACTAGTACTGCACATAATATTTCACTCTGTCTGATAAATAACTTCCTACAAAACATTCATGGTATGAAAAGATTGTTGTGAAGAAACTACTTACACATTGTCACCTCACCAACAATACACTGTCTGTCACATTCACAACTTCTCAAAGTGCTCTGAGCTTTTTCCAAACATTAACAACACAACACGGCCACAACAGGGAAGCAGAGTTTCACACTGAAAGAAATTTCGAGTTCAGCTCTGAACTCAGTTTAACAACATCCCATTCATGTATGTAATAATGTATATCTGGGTATACTTGTATATATTATTATATATGCTGGCATTTATAGGAAGTGTTGCATTCAATAGTGTATTTAAATAAATTAGATGATTGTTTAAACCCCCATTTAAATTTTGATGTCTGCTGCAGTCACCATGTGTTCATCATTTGCTTTCAGAAAATAGAGAGGCTGAAAGGAGAGCTCCACCTTCTGGATGCAGACAGCAAACAAAAAAACAAGCATACATTTTTTGTAGATTCAAAGAAAGAAGGTAAATACAAATGTAGAGGAGATAATTTTGGTAATTTTTTGCAGGCTTTAACAGTTATTAGGTCACATGAGAATCTGTTTTTAATGAAAGTTTTCCTGTTTTCAGTGGATTCATTCGACCTGGCAGAACACCTCAAAACAGCTCCTGAGCTGGTAGATCGAGTGTACAACAGACCAACTCTGGAAACTCTGGAGACTAAGAGCATCCAGGGGGCTGTAGAGCCAAACAGTATGAAGGTCTGTGCTTGTAATGCATGTAGATCAGCCTCGTGTGTTCTGTGACCAGAGCTTCTGTAATCTGTACTGATTTGTATCCACATTTAGAAGTCTAAATGAAATGTGCTTCGTCCATTTAGTGTCAACATAAAGGTTCAGTTTGTGCTGTTCAACCTACTGATGGCTCATGTTTTCTCCTCGTTCTGACTGTAGAAGTTGGCCCGGTTGAGGAAACACCAGTACAAGATCCTGTCCCAGAGGGTTGACAGAGAAAAGAAAATGTTTGTAATCTCACAGAAGATTCAAACCCGCAAGGACCTGCAGGTGATGAGATGCCCTGAAACTCAATAAGCATTTTCGTCTCGTTTCAAACGACTGTATCTGTTACTCTTGATTTTTATTTCCATCTGAACTGTCAAATCAGCACTAAGATCTTTTTTTACTCTGTGCACCAGGACAAGAACAAGAAAGTGAAGGTTAAAAAGGAGACACCCAATGCTGCAGCTATCTACAAGTTTGAGACCAAGAGGAAACGTTGAGAGGGGAGTAGCCCAGTGCTGAGAAGAAATCACCAGCTTTGCCAGTGAAATAATGGTGAAATAATGGACTTCCAGATTCCAGCATTGACCAAGGACATGGAATCATTTTCTTTGCCTTAAATTTTATTGCGGTCATGCAGTTTTGTACATATTTATCTTACACCTTTAGTTTCTTTCCAATAAAAACCATAAGAAAATACTCATTTAAGTGGTTTCTTGACTTGACTATGTAACTTGTGGTTGACCTCTTTTTGTGTTCAGATGATTTTAATTTTTTTTGTGTGTGTATTGCCAATAATGAAACTGAAGTATTTAGAGACATAGACTAATGAAATGGGCCTTAGTCTTTATTTTAAGGGGGAGGGGGGTTGTGTTTGTGCTGGTCAGCTAATCTGACAGAATTGTGACAGTAGGTGTTATTTTGGGTTTGCACCAGTAGGTGGCATTAGTGTTCTTTCTCACTGAAAAAAAAAATCTGTTGGGATCTGAAGACACAGGAACATGCACAGAGAGCAGACTGAGCTGGAAGTCATTCATCAGTATAATCCAACATTTAGATTTGAGAGTGTGATTGTGGTTTTGATGTTTTCTGTCTTTTTGTATCACAAAAATCTTGAACAGTTTGTGATTTGAGGGGCTGAATCCCTCAGTCACATTTCCATGTAAATTTTATACAATTATATATTATCATTATATTTTTCCTGTTTTAAACTGTAAAGGACTGGAACTAATGATCATTTTCAATATGGATTAATCTGATGAAATCACTCAGAAATGCTATCATAGTTCTGGAAAGTCCAAAGTTTTCAGTTCAGACAGTTCAAACCTCAGACTCATTAAAAATATAATAGTTAAAAAGTAGCATATACTCTCATTTGAGAAACTGGGAATATGAAATGATTTTGCATGAAAACTGATTCACAAAATAGTTGTCACTTAATTTTCTGTCAACAGAAAATCAGTTGATCAATCTTTACTTGTACATTCTGATGTGTAGTCTTAATTCATGACGAAACATTTTTGTACAAAAATCTCAATATGCAAAGTAACTAATAGCTAAAGCTGACACAAATGTAGTTAACTGTGGCAGTAAAAAGTTCAGTACTTTCCTCTGAGGTGTAGTAGAGAAAAATTATAAAGTGGCATAGAATTAAAATACTCAAGCAGTACCTCAAATTTGTACTCAAGAACATTTAGTTTTATTCCTCCACTGCCTGTTGTAATAGACCATGATGTTCCATTTTATAGGCTTCTCCAAAAAATTGGCTAAGAAATACATTCTCCTCCTGCCAGAATTTGAAGGACATGATTTTGGCATCCCTCAATATCCCACAGTTCATTGTGAGCGAGCCAGTTGCATTCTGGTTGTCCTCGTCAACCTTTAAAGTCAGGAAACATCACAAGTCACTGCCATATTTGTTAAGTATCACTGTCCATGTGATCATCAGACCTGATGTTAACTGATGAAAATGCACTTCAGGGTGTAAATATTTTAAGCCAGACATGAAGTGATTTTTAATAGCCATGTTTTTAATAACAGGTTTTTTTGAGTTTTAATTTATATGCAGATATTTGTACCAATAACCACTTTACAACCCAGGCTACCAGTTTGTAGCATTTAAGGGTCATTTCCTGGTCATAAACTTTGAAATTCTTGACTTCAGAACCCCACAAATACAAATTTGGTTTAGGAGCCTGTGAGGTTGGACCGTCTTGTGCAGTGGAGGCACAGGTTCGGCTTAAAAGCCTGTGAAGGACACACCTTTGTCGCAGCCCTTGACTTAGTATGCAGCATACACCCAACAGACCCTTTTCACATGTCACAGCAGGGTAGACACAGCTGCAGCTAATAAAATTAAGCATGATTTAGGTGCCAGGTAGCAAGCATTGATAATAATAATTATATAATAGTATTGTCAATGCTTGCTCATTAGCAAACTTTAATCAAAATTACCCATTATTAATCTTATTAGCTGCAGCTGTGCTTATGCAAAAATACCTCTATTAGAGGGTTCCCTTGAGAGGCAAATGTAACTGTTGTTACAGATACGTTTGTTACAGTTTATGTTCACTCAGTTATGTTTTTGCTGTGATGTGACATCAGATTCATTGCAGGTCATCAGATTTATCAGATTTTTTGTTGACTAAATCAGTTAATATATTGAAGTTCACTATACAATAATCAGCTATCAAAGCTATTGCATTGACAATGGCTTTGTTCTATTCAGATGTCCCAGCATGCTTAGTGCCAGGATCCACAAACTGAAGCAGCTAAATGGAATTCAGCCATCATTCATTTTATGAATTAACACCTGTGCTTCTCCTACTGTGACATGTCAATATGTCCTCCATGTGAAAGGCCCATGAGGGCTGTCACTTTCCGTGTCTTCCTCACATCTTTCTGCTTCCACAAGACTCTCCAGCTCATACAGGTTTATGGTCTTTGGCTAATTAGACTTCTCAGAAATTAAGTGTGAGCATGAGCCATGGTAGAGCAGGGATTAGTTCAGATTCCTCTTTATAAGATCCCTGGTTTGGCTTCCACTAAGGCCAAGTTCTCTGTTGATCCCCATGCCATCAGTCCTGCCAAGTCCCTGTCCTGACTATTGAAGTCAAGGCCTTTAGGCTTTTCTGAAGTTTACTAATTCACCATATTGCAGGTGAGGCAAGCACATTCAAATTTCTCTCCTTTTCTAGGTCTTTATGATGCCATGTATGTGCATGTAGTCAGTACTAACAAACTGTATGTGTGGTTCCTCTAGCCGATAGTGTGAAATAGACTGAAGACCTGGCGCCCAGCAGCAGATCACAGTGACCCAGGTTTGATTGATCACTGTGGTGGCAGCAGCTTCATAAACAGGGCTCATCCATCAGCCTCTCCTGGGAGCCACTGGAGGGGAATAGCGGAGAGAGGGAGCCAGGCAGAAATGTCACCAGGCACAGACAGAGGTGGAGGGGCTGGAAGAGGGAGACCAGAGGCCTTGGCCCAAACACTGCTGACCAGAGCAAAGGTGAGCCAACACCTCAGGATGGGCCAGATCAGAGAAAGAGTGATGGTGGGCGTCCACTTGGACTGGTTGTTCTCATTTAAAACACAAGACAGAGGTAATGGCCATTTCCTAATTGCAGTAGAAATGTCAATGAGGATATGAGATATGTAAATATGTGTAAGACTACACGAATACAAATGCAGTATACAGTTTATGCATGTGAGTGTGGATTTCAGAGTAACAAGGTCCGTCAGTGGCATTTCAGTGTTGACCACTCATGTCAGAATTGTGTTGTGCCCAGTTAAAGTGATTGACGTTCTTCGCCAACCCCCCCCCCCACGCCTTCCTCCCACCTTCCTGCCCCCTGATACTGCGTCACAGTCCTGGGAGAGCGTGCGTGCATCAGGCCCCTCAGGCCCAGCGTCTGTAAGCGGAGGGGGTGAAGGTCGCTGAGGAGAGCCCAGGGGTCAAAACACTATGTGCGCGGTTCCGGGACCCCTATCTGACTGTGCGACCCGAGCACAGACCAGCCACTGTTCCCCTTCAAGCCCTCCTTTCATTCCCCCCAGCAACGGGACTCTTACGCCGGGGTACAGTGGCAGTGCTCAGGGGTGGGCAGTGGGCGACCTCCTGATTTTAAAGATATAGACAGGCATTTCTCTATTGTCAAAAGCCTCGTAATTTATTTGACGACTCGCACAGGCCGTCCTGCCAAGTTAGGAAACGGAGTGCTATGCGGTAGTCAAAAAGCTGCAGGGTATGACATTGACCCTCATGTATAGAAACTGTTGGAGAGTAAAAGTGAAGCCTGGTTAAGAACGAGTACAATGACTCTTTGTTCTACAAGTTAAGTTATAAAAAAAGTAGTATGGAAAATAGTTCTGTTTTTAAAAAGAGACAGGTTTTGTGATTAGTTTCTATGATCCCACTGTCTGTCTAATACTCTAAACTGTGCATTTTAATAAACTTGTGTTCTTGCAGCTTTTTAAAACAAGCAACATGAGCTGTGATTTATCGCCACAAATACAAATCACAAATTGCAATGTTTTGTTTCATTTATGTGCTGAAATTTATTAATTTTATTTAAAAAGTCAGTTCACCCAAATTACAAAAAAAACATGTTTTTCTGCATGTTACCGACCTTCACATAGATTTTGTTTGGTTTTCTCCCGATTTTGGATTTCAGCTGCCATTAACATACTGTAGAATTGAACATTTCCTGTTTCTCCTACTTGCAAAAAGTTAAGTTATTCTTGACAATATCCAGACCTTATTGTGAACTGTTTTCATTGTAACTACTTTCTCCTGAAGAAATATCCCTATGACACTGTTGATATTATGTTGTGTGCATTATCTGGAGTGACAGGAACACTGTTTCTGCAAGGTGATACAGCTGTTTAATATTTTAAAACTCAATATTTTAACGCTAAGCTCATTTGGATTGGATGGTAGCAGAAATCTCAGACAGATTTAAAAAAAAGCAAAAAAATAAAAAAAATAATAAAAATACAAATTGTTTTATTTTAATTTTGATTAAATTGTATTTTTTAAGAAATAGCAGATGATTTTGTGGTCAAGTTTCTGTTTTGATACAGAATACAGATGAATTCAAAACCCACTATCCCCTCTCCACATGGTTTTACTGTGGCACTTGATCTTGCAAACCACAAGTGCTGCACCTCCACCCACCTTGTTCATGAACACAGCTCTGCCCTGCTCCAAAGCCAGCCTGCAGAGCCGAGGTTAAGGATGGTTAAGGACAATACTAATCGATCCCCCAATTACGGAGAGCTGGAGAGCGAGAGGTGGGGAGAAGAGAGAGGTAGCCTGGGGATTGAGTGTTGGGAGCGTGTCTCAGAATGCGAGGGGTGGGGGATGAGAGGTAGTCTTTATCTTCGGATCCCTCTCTCCTTTAACTTGAAGCCGGGTGTCATGGGGCTTTTGAAGTAGTGGATAGAGAGGAGGGACAGATAAGGGGGAGGAAGAGGGGATGGGGGGGGGGTGTCGACTGGCGTGCAGGCAGGGTCTCTCTCCATGCCAGGGGGAAGAAGTCTGAAGGAAAATCTTTACAGCCTTGACAGTGCCCCTGACGTGTGTGCGTTTTTTGTGTATCTTTGTGTGAGTATTTGCTTACGTGCGTATATCTAAGCATGCTTGTGTGTGTATGTGTATGTGTATGTGTATGTGTATGTGTATGTGTGTGTATGTGTGTGTGTGTGTGTGTGTGTGTGCCTGAGTTGAATGTCTGGCTCAGGCAATGAGGTGGGGATCACAGAGCCCCCTTTTTAAATTGCTGCTAATGAGCCCTGGCTGGCGAGAGGTACTCGAATTGATTAAATTTGCATGGGAGCCTAAATCATGACGGGGGCCTCGTGCTTGTGCCCCCCAACCTCTAGGTGCACACACTCACACATACACAGCACCTCTGTCCCCCCCCACCACCACCACCAACACACACACACACACACTCACGCATACACACAACCCCCCACCTCCACATTAGGGCCTACAGGGGGTATCTCTCTGCAGGAGAGAGGGACAGGATAGAACAGGGGGAGGGTGCGTGTATGTGTGTGTGGTGTTGAACGGGGCGTGGAGGGCACCCATCTGCCCCAGTATTACTGTCAGTCCATCATTCAGGGGAATGCCAGGCGCGCGCCTCGGGGACGTGTTCATTACGCTTTAACTACCGGATCTGTCCTTGTCTCGCAGCCTCCCAGTGTCATTGTCTGCCTGAGATTGCGTGTGTGTATATTTATGCATGTGTCTGCTTGCATCACAATTGAACACACCCAGTTTCTTGTGTACAGGAAGTGGGGGGGTGGGGGGGCTGTGATTTGAAATTGAACAATATTCTGGCAATACATACACAGGACACTGTACTTGGGTTTTGTACTGTATGTGAAGATTTTTTTTGTATTAAATTACTAATTATATCAGTTTCATCTTTTGTCGAGCTCATTTTTACTTCATAATAATTCTGTCAGCATCTTAATTTCTCCCTCTGTCCGTCACACAAACACACTCCACTCCTGCCTGCGTGTTTATGTATCTCACCTGTGCTACTGTGTTGTTTCTGTAATGGTTACCTCTCTAACGGTAACCGTGACGATTTGAGATGAGAGCTACTTTTTGTGTACTTGTGCGCTTCAGATCAGCTCAACAGTGTTTGGATGAGTGTGCACTTGTGTGTGTGTGTATGTGTGTGTGCTGGTGGGGGACAGTGCTTGTGCGTGGTTAGCCTGGGTGATTGCAGTAATCAGATGGGGGTGTTAATCAGAGTTTGTTCGTCAGTGGCCTGATGAGGGGCGATGAGGGCCGCTGATTGTAATGCGATGCTTCAATCGGTCTCTCTGACGACTACAGAGACAAACTGCCAAGAGAATCATTATCATGCCATGCACTGTTTTTTTTTCCCCCCACTTTTGAAACACCACGACAGTGTAAACAAACAAGCAAAACACGTACGCATCAAAGTATGTCACTGCGAAGATGCAGACTCTATAATTATTATCCCGGATGTTCTCATTCCAGTGGACACAGTGAAGCTCTGTGACATGATGGGTTATACATCACTGTTTAGGTGTCAGTGTCAGCCCCCATTGAATAAGAAGAGCAGGGGGAAGGGATGCGTCGGGGTTAGAGGGGAGAAAAGACGTAGTTGAGAGAAAGGTTGAGGGTTGGGGGAAGGTAAATGTGACCCCGTGGTTTTACAGTTCTGTCTTGTCACAGACAGGTTTGTATCAGATCTTCTTTTTTTTTTTCTTCCTCTTTTCTTTTCTATTTTGCAGGGGGGGAGGTGGGAGGGGTGGGGTGTGAGGCAATTGCTGATGCTATTATGGCTGCCTCATCAGCCAAGTCCCTACAAGGGCTGATACAAATTAATTAACCTAATTAGGGGCTGCGATTGCGGGTGTGATTATAGGGGCTGGAAGGGGAGGGAGGCTGGGATGGAGGGATGAGGCAGAGAGGGATGGTTCATGAAGGTGGGGGTGCGCTGGCAGCCAGGGCCCAGGCGATGATGAGCCGGGAGGTGTGGGAGAGAAGCCAAGATGCTCTGCATGGCTAATGAGGAAGCTAGCCGGCTTCAGCCTTTCCTCTCATTTCTCCTTTTAATTCTTCAGATTCTATTTACTTCTCTTTATGTGTTTTCTTTCCTTCTGTTTTTATATTATACTTCTGATATGCTTCATTTTCCTCCCCCTTTACTGAGGTGGAATTCTATTTTTACTGTACACTTCAAGGTTTGGCTTCTATTTCCACTGAACTACACATGTTTCATTATTATTTCCGCCCTGTTTTGTCCTTGTGCTTTGTTTTGACAACTGACTCAAACTGAGAAAACTGCTGCACCTGTTGCAGTGTACCATTCAACTGAATGTATTAGTGGCTTTTTCCAGCTTGGTGAAAGTCATTTTCCAGTGCAACTGCTGGACCTTCATCTAAGGTTTACCGTTTTGATTGAAGACAACAGCTAAATTCTCATAGTATTTTTGTGAAGTGGGATTTCAGACTCCTCTCTAAAACTCAATTCTGCCTTTTGTTGATGTTCTGTAGTATCACACTGCATAGGGTGCAGTGCAGCACTGCCTATTGTTCACATTAACTGTACTCCACACAAGGAACAGAAATACCCTCTGGGAACACACATAGTGTCTCACACACACACTCACACACACTCACACACAGGCTCACACAATTTCTCATCCTTTCGTATGCACAACCAATCGTGGCTCAACACACAGATGCACACAGTACACTCAAAACTCTCTCTCTCTCTTTCTCTGCCTCCCTCTCTTTCACAACCACACTGGCACACTCCAGAGGAGCAATATTTAAATCCCCTTCTATTTGTATTGGAAACAGAACAAAGATATTCTTCAGACCGAAGCAAAATGTGTTTTCTTGCCGGCATCAGCAATTCTTGTGTTTCTAATGAGTTGCAGGAGAAGACAAGCAACTGGAAGCAGTTAGGTATCAGTAAATAAAAAAAAGAGTCAAAAGCAAAGAAAAAGAAACACCAGCAAAGTTCCTCAGAAGTGCAGTTTTGGGTCTTCTGCCTTCCTGAAAGTGCTGGAACTCACGCCGGCATTGTCCACTGAGTCTAATGTCACCTCTGCATATTGTTGCTGTACCTGCACCATAATAAAAATGCAGTGGATTGTGGCATTTGATTTCCAAGATTGCGCCTTTAGCTGCCTCTCTATCTCTCCTTCCTCTCCTTCTTGCTCAACGTCCCTCTCACGTTCTCTGCCCCAGTATCAGTCGCAGGGATGTGATTAGGGAAGCCACTACCAGACAGTGATCGGGAGGTGTTTATATCATCGTTCTAATCTGGAGCCCCAGGGAAAAAAAAAAAAAAAGCCCCTTCTGTTATTCTCCCCCAAAGATTCTGCATTGTAAATGGCTGCAAGGCTCCTTTTCATGTATGGAAAAGTGCAAGACACAGTTTTTTATTAAGCATAAAGGTTAAGAGTAAAAAGATTCATTTATAAGAAGGTCTATTTAAAGCTGCTGTAATCTAATTAAAATTTTTTATTGGGGCAATAGATAAAATGATGTGATTCTGCAGCTCCCCTCAGTTCTATGCAGCGTTTTAGCCTCTTTAAGCTCATTGTTTTGAGTTTACGGCCACAAAAGAATACAGCTGCGCTTGCTCCATCCTAACCCCATTTTGGGTGAAGCAGCCCCTCTTATTTGGCTACTGGTAAATGCAAATGTTGAGGTCTTTGCTAAATTATTAGCATCATTAAGAATATTTTATTTCTTTCTAGCTACTGGGTCTAAAATCCAACAGCCAGTAATGTAAACAATTGTGTCATTGCAGATTAAAGAAATGTTGTTAGATGGAAAAAAATAAAAGATATAAGACTTGATGAGTTTCCTTTCAGTCTGCCTCCAACATCTGTCACTTCTTCTGTTCTTGAAACACTTCATTTCGCTGTTGTGCTAGTACTGCCAATATGACATAACTAATAAGATAGTCTATTACACCATTTAAAATTAGTACATTAACATTATTATTATAATTAACATACAAAATGGGACATAGCAACATTTTAGGCATTGTTCCACTTGTCTTTTCAGCTTTACCTTGTTTGTTTTTCCTCAAAGAGAGGTTGGATTTTTTTTTTGCACCTGGTAAAAAGTTTCATTTCTGTAACCTACAGTTCTACAACTCATACAGTTAATGTAAGGTATGGATGATTAATTTTCTAACCTTTTCAACAGTAAATTTCCTTCCACTTTTTCCTCTGCTCTGCTGCTCCCTTACCAAACTCAGTCAAATCCTCTAAAGCACACAGGAAGTGAACTGTGACAGCAACAGTAAGAAGACCCTGTTAGTTTACAGCATGAATCGTTACAACCACATGACTAAACATAAATTCTGTTCTTATACATTGTGTTTTTTGTTTTGTTTTAATGAGATGTTATTAATGTTGATTTAGTTAAACTGTCTGTACTCACTGTGTGCTTCATGAGATCATTTAAATTCCTGAAATTAATGGGAACAAAGCATTTGTATTCCATATGCATGCAAACAGGGAGAGATGGGTGATGCGCACACTGAGAAAATGTGTATATCTGCGTGTATGTGTGTGTGTAACTGTGTTGAGGAAGAGGGGCCCGAGCGATTACTCAGGCCTCAGAGTAGTCCCTGTCTCTCGGCTCCAGTACTCTCACCTTACAGATAAGCATGAGCCCTGTCAGAGGGAAGGTAAACACGGCACTTAAGGATTCCTCTCTCATTTTGTAGTCACACTTACGCTTTAATTAAAGCCAGAGAGAGAGAAAACGAGAGAGAGAGCGATAGCCCTGCAATGAGCCGATGCTATCAGGGGGCCAGACAGGTAGAACCATTGGGAGATGTGGGGCTGATATCTGGCCTCTGACCATTATGTGTATGTGTGTGAAAGAGAGAACAATACATATTTAAGCATGCATGTATGTGCACCGGCACGCACGACGCGGTCAAAATATTTATTTGTATATGTGTATGTGTGTGCAAAGCGCTTTACGTTGCACTACCAGCTAAACAGCTGTAGCGAGGCTGCTATCAGATATTTATAAGCAGCTCATGAATATGGATGGGCGGCGAGATGGGACTGATGTTTGTCCTCTAAGAGGGGATGAAAGGAGAATGTGCTCCCTTCCCTGAGAGACCCACTCAGGGCCGCTCATAGAGCAGGGGATGGGAGCTCTGGATCAGGAGTAAGATGGGGATTGGGGTGGGTGCCGGTGGTTCAGGACAGATGGTAAAATTTAATGAAATGTGATTTGGGTACTCAAGGCAAAGCATTTCCCTCATGGATTTCTAAATTAAAAACTTGTAGTAAAGTATTAACGCTACTCAACGGTATGACTGTGGGTTCTTGCTACCTCCTTGCCATATCTATTCAAAATTTTTACATTATTTTTATTACCATATTTCCATTCTTAATTACAAAATATAATGATTACACATCTCAGATGTTTGGTTTCTACATTTAAATGTATATCTTTGGTTATTTTATGTAATAAGGGTGAAACTTCCTCTCCCAATTTCTAACCACAAGTATGTCCATCTGTCCAAATGTAATAGAAGTATATACAGTATATTAGCTCCTCAAGAGAAAAAAAAGTATATTTCTTTGTCATTATTGTAGTGAATAATAAATGTCCCTGTCCATGGCCAAATTCTGATTTCCAGCAGCAAACATTTGGTGAGGGACGAACATAACTGACCTAAGTGTCCACAGTTGAGGTCACCACACTGAGAGACGGGATCAGAGGACGGTAAGCATGGGGGCAAGTGGCCACGCAGCACTGCAATGTACCTTTCAATGCTAATCACTGAGTCATCTATCAGAGCTAATACATGGGCGCTAAGCAACCTGTACATGCATTAGACCTCCCCAATTACCATAATGGGTTGGTTTTTAATATGGCTAATAGGCTGGCACGACCTTGCCCATTTACTCTGCAGGTACATGCACCCAGCTGATGTGAAATGGACATATTTAGAGACTAAATGACCATTAGGGACTTTTAGCTGTTATGGGTCCTTAGTTATGAATCTAAAAAAGGGAGGAATAGATGGATGGGTGGATGTACAGATGGATAGATGACAAACAGGAACATTTGTGGACAAAAGACAATAAAATGAGAGGTAAAAAGCTGAAATGGTGATGTATGCAGAAGAGAATGGATTTTATTGTTGGTTTTGCTCTTTGGGAGCACAAAACACAAAATGACCAATTTATAGGGGGGAGGCATTTCGACCAAGCAGCCTTCATCTCTGAATGTGCCAGTGTAGAAAAGTGCCCCGTGGGCACCACTGGGAAGTACGTCAGTGTGGGTGCAATGTGGTACCGGGAGGGCGGATGGTTAGAGAGGAGGAGAGGAGGCAGAATCTGAAATATGTGCCTCCGCAAAACCCTGGGGGGTTAACATTTTGGTTTTCTCTGAGCCTTTGTGGTAGTGGACAAATGATCCCAGGAGTTGGACAATAATGTTTTTATGGGACTCTAAATGTTGAGCTCAACAAGGTCATTGTGGGAGTGTAATGGCCAACACGTGGCCAGGCTTGAACTCAAGCAGTCTCGCAGTTGGTCCGGGGGCCAGAGGGGAGTGGAGGAGGTGGGAGGGGAGCAGAGACTCACCCCTCTGGGTTTTTCCAACAAGCCCGCACTTTGTTCTTATGGGAGACAAGAGCCACTCAGAACATAAAGTACCTAGATGACCAAACTATGCCCGGCCAGGCCAGACTGGGTCTTGTAAAGTGGCCCAAAGAGATAATGTTTCCCTGTAGCTAATCTGTGCCTGGGTGCCCACGCCTTGGCATCTAGTGAACAATAACCCCTTCCTGATTCAAACAAGAATCCTTTTCTTGGTCTCTCTTACTGTCTGTCTCTCCCCTGTGAGTGTGAGTGTGTGGGTAAGAACTGAGTGATGTATCTGTTTGTTACTCGGGATAAAGGACTTCACTGTAGTCTGCCCGTCCACTTTACTGTCACTTATAAAAGAACGAGATGGGAACTGTGTGTACCTCGAGTTAAACTTACATTTAGATACATAATTGTATTAAACATTTGCCTTGAAACTGTTTAATATCTGCTCCTGTGTATAGACAAACTCTCATTAACTCTAAAAAAGGGGGTTACAGTAGACATACATTGTCTCTCCTTCTGTTGTTTGCAACTGAATATGAGTCATAACATTTCCTCTGAAAATTGCTGATGTGTGACAATAAATTCTAAGATATAAACAGCCTTTAAGTGAAAAAGTGTGTTTGACCAAGCACTGACTTCTTAGATGAACAGATGTTTAATAGGACAGAGCTTGGAGAGGCAGCCTCATCTCATCTCCCCTTTGTTTCATGGCCCTGATCGTGGAATGGAAAATAGATGGACCTGTGTGTCCCTCTGAGGCCCCAGCTTCATGGTCCCCCGAGTGAAGCTGTATGTCTGCTGTTAAAAAGGGCAGGCGCAGCAGACAGCAAATCAATAGATCAATCATAACATTTCCACTTCAAATCAATTATCCTGTGACTTCCTATTCATCTTTGTTCCTTTGTTTTAATAGATTGTTCTTCATCCTCTGAGAGTTATGTGCTTTACATGATGCATTAACACAAATTATTCAATTCTGTTTTATGTTTTTGGTCATATATACAGTAATTTTTGACGCTCAACAACAATGAAGGATTTGCGTTACAATGAAAGCGTCAACACAACGAAAATTACAGCTACATTTACAGAGGGAGGATGATTAAAAGTCAAAGTGGTAAAGATAAAGAGAGACAGAGAAAAAGCAATAAAGGGGGCACATTGTTTCCCGTCTGCACGCATGAGCTTGTCTTTTCGACCATGTTGAATTCCAGCCATTCAGATGACTGGAGTGCGTAGGCCAGGCCTCCGACGCATTTCCCCGTCACCGTCACAACAGCTGCCATTCATGAGGCTCCACTGGCTGTGGGACATCTGCACCACAACTCTTGTCACCTCAGCCACCCCCCCCCCTTCTGCACACAGCCCCACTGACACAAACACACACATGCATACACAGGCACACACATACACTGACACGTATATGTGCACACACACACACACACAAAAACTCTCTAACGAAATGCCAACGGAGAGAATCAGAAGGGCATCAGAGATGGCTGTTGTCTGCGTACGCCCATGTGTGGGTTTGTGTGAATGGGACCCAAGGGTGGGGAGGTCTCTGATACCACAGGGTGCACATTGCTTGGCCCGCTCGGGTGTGTCACGATGGTTGGGGGGTAGAGCGGGTGACAAACCCAAGGTTTTCGACCAGAACGACCCCCTGGCATTCCACACAGGCTTGTTGCACCACAGTGACGTGGGTGGGCCAGGTGACCTTTGAGCCTATGGAGCCCTCTCATATGTGTCCATTGTGCCATGGATTCTGTATCAATTTCACACATCTACACAGTATGGATCTCTCTGGGTTCCTAAGATACCTACAGTTACAGCCAAACCATGACTTGTGAGCTCTGAGTCGATTTGAGATGTTCAGCAATGCAGTCAACCATAGTGTGTAGAGTCAAAATCCCTGAAATACGCCTCAATAAAGGAAAGCCGTTCCATTCATGGTATTTCAAAGCTGGCTCCTCTGTTGGTATTTCACACCATTGGGTACTGGGCGTCAACACAGGGGTTTGTTGGATAAACATCCAACGCTGAGTAGGAGCGCCAAGCATCACTGTTATTGTTACTGCTTAATGCCATGCACCAGCATTGTTGTTTTGCAGCAATCAACACATACATATGTAATAAAGCTGAGAGGCAGCGGCACAATACAAGCTATTGTAACGCCAAACTCAGATCAGCACAAAGGCCCCCACCAGTCTAAGGGCCGAAGCTGACACAAGCTTTGCATAACTGTTTTCCAGGACTGCAAATAACTGTTTTCTAGTTGAGAGTTCAGACTAATGTGATTGATCCCTGTTGAGAGTTACCTGGCATTTGTCATTATATTGGTTTAGAGCCATCTGTTGAGCGTGTTGGCATTTTTGTGAATAATGAGGGTTGATGGATGGTGATGAGGGTTCAATGGAGGGATGGACAAGAGGTGACGGGACATTTTGGAGTGACTGCAAAGATGTTGCGGGTTGTCTATGTGCGCTTCGGTATCTTCGTATGTGTGAGTTTGGGTGTGTGCGACTAAGGGGCAAACGTCGATGACTGTGTCAGAGGTGAGTGATAACCTTGGTCTTTTCAGCACTGCGGGGCGGGTCACATAGATGTGATGGATGGCTAGCAGTCTGGCCCCCTTCTTCACGCCTCTCTCCAGCCCAGTGTCTGGAAATCTGGGCTGGGGTGGAGGGCTGTAGGGTTTGGGTAGATGGGGGTGAACACGTCTGGCCCTCATTAGACAAAGGTTGTCTGAAATCTCAACAAAAAAAGCTTATTCTGTAGTTCCTTTCTAGGCTAAATTGTATTAAATAGAACAATTGTTTGTGGCCAAACCACTAGAATTTTCACTGTCAGTTCTTCGATATAGCAGCTGGAACTGCTCTCAGTTTTGACACTGACAGCTAACAGATACAGGAAGGTGTTTTTCTGCCTCTATTTTGGTTTTACCTCTGCTTAGAAACTGTGAACTATGACACCTGCAACATGTCTATATATATGTGTATATATATATATTTATATATATATATATAAAAGAAAAACAATTGTCACTTTATTGAATCTAGTAGGCTTATATATATCATTTCTTTCACATTTGTCGAACAAAAAGGATAAACTGCAGGACAAAAAAGATTCTTTTATTTTCACAATGTTTACAAGAAGAAATGCCTCATATAGGACAAGTTAATGTGGGGAAAACAGTTTTTTAGCCTGCACGATCAGCATGAAGAAAATTTAGTTTAGCTGAAATAAAAGAAATAAAAGTAAGATCAGTTTAAAATATGATAAAGTCTTTCATCTAAATTCTTTGTTACTCGCATCTACTTCAATCGCCCTTTCTGCTACCTTTCTACTCTTCTTGCTCAGGTTGTAGTCTCTACATTTTATTTAATAGATCTTGTCCTTTCCATTTTTCTCTATCCATCCTTTTTGCCTACTATTGAACCCACTTTTTCTTTCATCACCTGTTTCTTCGTCCTTTCAATAGCATTACTTTCTCCCCTTTTTCCACCCTATTCCTAATTTTCTTTCTTGTTTCCTTCTTTTTCCCATTTCTTCTCCTTTTTCCTTTTTCCTCCCCTTCTGTCCTCATCTGTCTCTTTGCCTTTCTTTTGGCAAAGCCCCAGCGTTTCTCCTCTCTCTTTTCCTCCTTCTCCTACACCTTCTGCAAACATCTCAGGGGTCATTCTTCTTTCTGCACTGGTAGAGGTGACGGTGTATCTGACACAGCCTTCCTTTTCTGACGGAGTTTGGCATCCCATGGCCGGGCTTGTGTTTTCCCTCCTGTGTTTGAAGGCTCTGTGGACACTGTGCTCTGCTGCTTCAGGCCCAGGCAAGCTTACAGAGGGGCAGACAGCAACCAACACCCCAGAGAGGAGCTACAGTAACCTGCCTTGTTTCTTTTCTCAATCTTCAAACACGGGGGAGACAGAGAGATAGGGAGAGAGAGAGAGGCAACAAAGGCTCATGTGAAAGAGCACAAGGCCTTCACACACCCAGGCTCACTAATTGACGGCTGCAGGGAGTGGGAGAGACAGTGGGAGAGATGAGAAAGCCACCAGACCCTGCTTACACTCTGCACATAGTACATTCAAATATTCATACAGAAAGGCACGGACACATACAGCACACACAAACACATGCATACAGCACCAAATTTAAATTACATTTGTTTAAAAACTTAAATCTCCATCATTCACCTTCCATTGGTCTTTGATGCTGAAATATCTGTAACTCCCTCCTCAGTATTCACACCTCATGAAAACAACTTCTGCAGACACACACTGAATTTGTTTCATTTATCTGGTATATGCATCCATATGTGGGCACAAACATGGAGAAAAAGACCCATTTGCTGCTTTTTCAGTTTAATAATGGCAAACTGAGGCCTAGGGCCACTATTTAATTGCTTCGGCCATGTGCACCAAAGAGGTGCCACACCAATTAAGTAGTGTCCTGTCCCACGCCTGCACCCCCTGGTAAAACCATCCCGCAGGGGAGAGGTGGGTGGGATGAAGAGACACAAGGGAACCCCCCTACCAACAATGGGTACCAGATCCATACCCTCTTCTTCACTTCCCCACCATCCCCCCTCAACATCAATCGATCACCTTCCATCTGAATGTGCAAGTAATACAAGCTAATTGTTATGAGAGTGATACCCATTTCACACAATTTGCAACTGCATCATCACCTTTTAATTAAGTGAAATATGGAAAATGCCATTAAAAATTTTCTATTTATTCATATTGCCAACAGTATTAAATAAGTATTCAGATTCTTTATACAAGAAAAGTGGCAATACCACCAGGTAAAAAATATTCAACACTACACACAACATTCTACTTTTCTAAAAGGTCAAAGTGGACAATGACAATTATTTTTTACACTGTTTAGTAATTTAATCCACAACATAGCATTGTACTTTGTAAGTTCACAGATTTGCTATATTTTTTTTCAACTCAATCACCTTTTTAATCAAATTAAAATAAAAATAAGAGTAGCAAAGAATTAAATAGTTTCAGGTAAATACCTTAAAATTAAACCAAAGCAGTATTCAAGTAAGTTTATATGATTATGATCTACAACTGATTGCTTACCAAGAGAAAAAAGTGACACAACGACCTCTATCAACACATTATCCAGCAGGATTTGGAGTGTTTGGATGTGAGGAGAATTTTTTTGCTTGCCAACCCATGGGTCCGTTAACTGTGTGTGTGTGTGTGTGTGAGGAGGGTAACCTCGCCAAGTCTGACCACTGCAGAGAGCAGCAGGTGGACTGACGCAAAGACAGAAGCAGGTTTAAGGAAAAAAAAAAAGAGAGAGTGGATTGGACAGAATTATTTATTTGCCTCTCTACATAAGGAGGAAAGGGTAGGGGGGGGGATGAAGAGGGGAACAGAGGGGTGAAGAGAGGAGGAGGAGGAGGAGGGCTGTGGGTAGATGCAGCATCTGGCTGATATGCAGCCGTGTACTGAGGCGATGAGGCGCCTGCAGCCCAGGAGGAGGTAGGGGAGTTTGCATGAGGCCAACACAGATAGCCGGATAGATAGACAGTGACAACAATAGCCTCCTGTAGCCCACAGCACCAGTCATTTGCGCCACTGACAAACTCTCTCGACCGTATCATTCTGTGAACTTCCCTTTACATCTCACCTAAAACTTTGCTCATCCTTCATTCAGTTTGCAGCAACAAGACAGAAATTAGGATCCGTCATGAATAAAGAGGAACCGTCACATTCAGGGAGAGAGATCACCGTGAAGACAGGTCAGGACGCAGACTGACCTTTTGTCTTATTTAAAAATCAAAAGGGTGCCACTGCCGGCCCACGGGGGAGAGAGGAGAGGTGGGCTGGCAGGAGGAACCAGGGTTATTGGGGGTGTCTGGGTGCTAATCCATGGGACTATTGATGACCCTTGACCCCCCGGGGGCGTGGGGTTGGGCTCTGCTAAAATGTGTCTGTGAAAGTCAGGCCTTCCCTCTGCGCTCGGGGCTAGCCAGACCCTTCCCGGTAATGATTTATGGGGCAGGGTGCGATCGACACACGCTCAGCCCTGGGGATGATCCTAAATGGTAGTTTTGACACCAGTGAGAGACGGGGTTAAAGGTGATCAATAACAAGCCACTGGAGGAGGAGAGACAGAAGGACAGATAGAGCGAGGAGGAGAAAGGGATGTGGTGGATGAGGAGGAGGAGGAGGACGGAGCAGCTCTTTTTAATTGGCCCCTGCTCATTACGGGGGTCTTTATAGACCATCGCCTCTTTTGTTCATGTCCCGGCCTCTCGCTCCAGGGCACATATGTGTTGGGGTTCTAGGTGTTTTTGTTCAATTCTTCTTAAGCTAACCTCAAAATGGGGGGGGGCTCTCAGAAGACTGGTTTGAAGTTTAACCTGAAAGCGACTCAGAGCAGAACACTGAAACATTTCTTTCATGATATACTTGAATCCTACTTCAAGTCAAGTATATTTTCAGTCACTATATATGCTTTTCTCAGATGAGGCTCCTGCCAACTTCTCCTCGTTCTCCATCTTTCTTTGCATTCTCCCCTTGATCTTATCCTCCATCATGCTAGTTTCCTTTACTATGTACACTGAACCCTCTGTTCCTCTCATTCAAAACTTTGTCTTTGACACTGGCTCAGCAGCAAGGGTTCATGACACGTACATACAGTTATAGCTTCCCTCCTCTATCAAGGTGCCCTAATTCATATCATAAACATGCATTGTGTGTTTGCCTTTTCCATATTAAATGTTTACTTAGTGTCTTTCTCCATCTCTGGTTTTCTAACTTTACATGCATTGGTGTTTGTATGCCAGTTTCTCCAGTGTACCCTCCAAGAGTTTAAAGAGAGTGGAGAGATGCTTGGTACTGTGTCACACTCCCTCTACTTCTACCCAGACACACATACACATGCACACACACTGGCAGTCTTGGAGTATCTCTCAGAAGTGAGCTGATTAGGCCTAAGACTGGGGACTGCTTTGCCTAATCATATCGCTGCATCCAAATCATCTGTGTACATTTCTAATTACATAGTAGCACGCGGTGTCCTTGAGCACAGTGGCAGGTCTCCATTTCATCTCTGTGCTGCGTCTAACCCCCCACCTCCCATCCCATTGCTTGTCTTATTTTTTTCCTCTCCTCTCTCCTCTCCTCCATCCTTATTTCTTTATTTCCATCAGCCTTATCTTTGTTGTTGTTTCAGTTGACTGTGCGCTGAGCAACAGCACTCATTTGCCTGCCGATCTTCGTCCTTTGAACTCAGCATCGCAGGGCAGAGCCGACTGTCGGGGGCAGCGGGATCATCTTTGATGATCTGTTTATTGTCCGGCTCCAATTTGCAGGGGTTCACAATATAATATCCATTCCAGCATGCATAACACGAAGGATCAGTCATGGGTAAAGGACAAGAGCAAAGAATTTTGTTTGGGTTTGGAATATAGGGCTGGCACACAAACAGTGTAAAGCAGAGCTGGAACTTCCTTGCTTACTTTTGTACTTTTTTGTGTTTCTGTGTGAGATTTCTATGCCATCTTTTCCTAGACTGTCCATATGTCTTCTTAAAGAAACAATAGAGCCTCTAAGTATATGCAGAAAGATGATCCTTTTGCTGCTGAGCCTATACATTTGTGAACCCTGAATAGCCATGTGGTTTTTTTTTCTTTTTGAATATCCTTGATGAAGGAAGGCCCTGAACATCTTGGTGTGCTCTAGGGTTAGATGGCCTTCCTATTGTTTATTGGTGTGTGTCTCTCCACTGCAAGGCCTTGTCTTTTCTTTCCCTCTCCTCTTCTCTGCAGTAAACCTTGTTATTGAACAGGAGGCATTGCAATGTCATACAGTTGACAAAAGCCAGGCTTGAAGGTGAAGAGAGGGGACAACATTTAACATAGGAATGCCATATCCTCTTAGACGCAACAATTAACTTTGCAACCTTGTGCAGTAGTTTAAAAAGGCTCCTCAGCAGCTGTGCTGTGTGATTTTAGATGTGTCGTCCTGAAAGACCACAAAAAAAATAATAAAACTATTGTAATATGTGCTTCCTTTGGTTAGTGTATTATCTCTAATACTTTTCCTCAGGCTATTTGCAACCTTTTGTCAGACATCCTACAAACTGAAGGCAGCTTGTGCAGTACAGATGATTGCATTTATCTTGCCTTTCCCACTGTGTTCTTATCACCTGTCACAGCCATTGTTTAATACCAACCAGCTCACTAAATCAGTCGTAATTGCTGCTGCTGAATGCCTCTAAAGTATGACTTTCTTCTCATTGTATGCCACCAACAGTAACATCTATGTGCTGCTGCCTGGAGGCAAGCTCCTGAGATATTAGTTCTCCACTCTCAGAACTGTTAGTCACACTGACAGACACCTGAGGCGATATAAAATGTCCCTCAAAGCCATGAAAGAGGGAGACGGGCTACTTCTCTTCTTCAAAACCTCCGAGTGAGGAGCAAAGGGATGCAGAGGGGAGGGGAGAGTGACTTTCTAAAGCTGCACTTAAACCTCTTCGCATATGGGGGCCATACCTTGGAGTACACATAAAGGGGTAACCCATATAGCTACAAGGCCCAATATCATAAATAACACAAGACTTCTCCTCTCCCGTCTCCGTCTCCTCCAGTTCACTGCTGGAGTGTTTCATATGGTAACTAGGTGTTCACTGTGTGGCCACATTGTTGCCCATCTTTCAAGTGGCTCAGAGGAGGAAACCTTGAGGTAGGGGAAGAGAAGGAATTTTTGATGAAAAAATGCATTATTCTGTTCTTTTTCCAGTCTCCGTCCCCCCCTCTTTCTCTGCCACTCACTGTGGGAGTGGAGTATTTATTACATAAACGGTAAAAAGAGGAGAGAAGAACTGAGCTGGAGAAAGAGGTAGTAATAGAGAGTAAGAAATCTACAGGCTCTTTCACCTGTCAGGTTAAAAATGTGGGTTGGATGGAGGGATGAGCACTTTTTTCTCCTCTACATTCTACCTACAGAGCAATACGTGAGTATATGCAGCAGATGTATACTGTATTTGTCCTCTCTATGCAGTTTAATCCATGTCGATTACATCACAGTACTGAGTAATTAGTAAAATTTTAACATTGCCTGCCTTTAAATCTAAAGGAAGCACATATGAAAACAGAAACTGCACGCTGAGCCCGACATTATTTATTTAACACAGTGTAAATGATGCAGCTCAGCTTTTTTTCTGAGCTTGTAACCTGTCACATCAGACTTATGATACTTATGATAAGATAAGCTGTTGTATCTTTATTAATGGGTAATAAATCATTTATTTTAATTAAAAGATCAGCACTATGAAATGAATAAAAACAATTGCCGGGTTGCCAGGTTATGGACTTGCAAGCTGCTCACTTGTTAGGTCATTATAGAGTAAGAATAACATTAATCAAGACTTTTCTCAATACTATAATCTAATAAACTGGGAGTTGTAAGTGAACGGCTTATGGTCATGATGATCTTAAGCTCAAGTGTAAGTGACCAAAGCATCTACTGGAGACTGGAGGAGAATTTACACAAACCAAAAGGGGTTTTCACAGCCTGGCAACCCAAAACTTGTCCTTACAAATGGCTTATTTTTAATCTAAAAAGCATTCATGAATGATTTATTAAAATTAATACGGCTATTAACAACATTTAAACCCCTTAAAGCATGCCTTATTAGAAAGTGGTCCCCTAAAACTGGATGTTTTGCCTCTGCCTATCGGTAGCCCGGCTCTCCAGCATCACCTCACATCTCCGTACATGAGGATGATCTGGAATCCCAAGAATCCCAACCAAGTAAATTATTCAGCCGCTCCCATTATTTCCATAATTGCCAGCATTGTAGTGGTGTTTGTAATGTCATTAATAACAGGCGTTGGCGTATAATACGCTTAATGTTATTTATCTGTTGGCAGATAGCTTGATGCTGCTAATCCTCATTCATTTGCTGTGGATCAATGCAAATCCGCTAGCGTGAGTGAAATCCCCTCCCCCTCCCGGAGACGATGGTTCCTAATGTATTTTCCCACCATTAACCAGCCATAATCCCTGCTAATCATCACTAATCCACATCTCCTGTGTGTGACGATACTTCCCTCATGAAGGAGGCATCAGTGTTTGCGAGCGCCCGGGCACTGCTGAGGCTGGAGCTTCTCTGCGAGTGCTGCTGAGGGCCCACTCAGTGTAGGAGAGATGGCTGCTGAGAGGGGAAGAGAGGGACGGGAGGACGGAGTGAACTGTGGTGATTCGTAGGTCAAATAGCTCGGTTTTGCTGTTTTGTGATGAGTTCTGCTCATGTATTATTGATTTATCAGCATAATGGAGGTTGTGTCCCTCCATACGGTACAGAATAAAAACTGCATATCATCAAAAAATAACAGTTGGTACCAGTCACCACAGTCCCTCTTGTCTGTTGGACTGTGGACTCCTTCTGTTTCTCCATCTATGTTCACTCTGTAGGCCTCTGTGCTTTGCAATGCTTTTCAATCCGTTCCTACTGGTCACTTAGAGGCCCTCTGTGGTTTCAGTGGTGTCCTGATGCTGGGAGCTTTGATGGTTGATCTCTGACTGAGTCACATTAAGATTTTTTAAAGACGGGACCTCAGACAATCTGTTCTCTTTGCTTGGCTCACTACGCTAAATAAGTGACAGATTGTGAACAGGAAGGGTCGACTTGTGTATCCAAATAACTTTAGACAAACATCAGTTCATCACCCAGTGAGACAAATTCAAATGAAATGTAGTTATTAGCTTCATATTTGTTCAAAAGGAAAAACGAGACCAAATCTTTATTATAAGTTTCTTTTAACAGTTATGCAGTGCAAAATTTAGTATTTGAGCCTTTAGAATTATTTGTTCTGCATGTTTGAGTTGTGTTTTGTTTACACAAACATACATAATCAGTTAAAAGGGTGTTGACAATGGCAACATTTTCAGTGCATTGTTGTTTTTTGTTGAGGTTATTGTTAGTTATTTTATCAAACTTAGAGTAAGAGTTTGCAGTATTCGCGTTTTGCCAGCAGGGGGCGCCTGTGACCCGCTGTTCTCTAGCAGCTGGTTTGCTCCTTTGCGTTGGCCTCTTCTCCCACAGTTTGACCACCTCAGCCGGTGCAAAGACACTTTTTCACTTGTACCACAGCAGCACAAAAGGCAGATTTCAGCAGGCTCATGCTGTGTCCTACTTACAGTTTGGCTTTAATTGTGTTTCTTGATGTTTCAACACGTGATTACAGCTGTACAAATTAACCTTTATGAAAAATAAAATCACGCAAAATGAAGAAAAATTTCCGTGGGTTTTTGGTGTCATAGATGTTTATATGTGATGGATATTATAAACACTGTCTGTCTATGAAACCTGAGTTTTCTTTAGGAATTAAACGCTTCTTCAAACTTTATATTGCGTTTTCATGTTTGATAACGGTACACTTTCATTGAGAATGTAGCCTAATAAAATAGAAATGCGCAACTTTTAACTATTTCAAATGACCTGTACACCTATGGTATAATTTAAATAATGGCCTAAAATTAGAAGTTTGCGCTTCTTCAAAAAAACCCGTGATTACAGATTTTTACTGCTGCTGTAGATCTTTTCATTTTGAACTTTTTCTGGTGATTTTAAAAATTTCTACATAAAACAGTGAATTCGGTGGAATGAATTAAAATTTTTCAGCACCTGCAATGAATCTCTCATTGAAGCCCAACTGTGTCCTGGCAAGAAAGCCTGTATGTGAATGTAGAAGTAATGCGCACTGCCGGTGTGGCCCGGGATTAGTATACACGAAAGACAGAAGAACATAACTTGTAAAGAATTAAAATGAATATTTATTTAGGTGCGAGTAAATATAGGCCTGTCTGTACTCTTATTAAACTTCGGGGCCTGCCGTTTTCGTTTATCCAGTGTGTGATTTTCCTCTCTCTATCTGTGGAAAAGAGGCGGATTTTTGCCTGCAGGCACCTCTGTGTCAGATCAAAGATTCGTCACAATTCGCCTTTTAAATGCTTAAAACATCACAAGTGATGGTCGATAGTTTATGTAGGCTAAGTTAAGCAGCTCAAATTTTTAGCATGATTGAAGGAGGTCTTTTTAGGCCACTCTAAATAAATAACACCACCTTGATCATACTATGATACTGGTAATAATTATTGTAACAATAATAAAAAAAATAAGCACCACTCAATGAAAAGACAGTAATTCCGTATTAATATTGCACAATTTAATACTGCGATTATTACACAAAGATGTGAACAACGTCAGAGACTGTGTGAACTTAGCAGGGAATGCCTGAGGTAAAATACTGTTGTTTATTCCCTTTAACAGCACATGAACACAGCTTCTGATTTAAACGACCCCTGTTACATAACGAATCTATTTAAACTGAACACATTGTGTGCTGACCACTTCCCGATGCTCAGCGCACAGAACAGCATTAAACTTTATGATCATGTTTATCTTGTTTGCGTGGTGATGCTACAACAGACAGCAACAAAGGACGAGTGGTTTGGATCTTAATGAAGACAAAAGACCATTTCTTGTATATATGTTTTATGTAAGTAATAAAATATTACTATAACATAAATATAAATGTGACTTTGCAGTCTACATTTAGCAATCAACATACAACCAATGTAGTAAACAAAAAGAAAAACATACTGAAATCCACTGCAACATAACCATTAACAGAGCTAAACAAAAAGCTCCAAACACGTTTAAGAAATAAATATATATATATAAATGGTCAGATTCATAAATGAAATCATATTAAAATATCTTCTTGGAATTAGTAAGTGTACAAAACTGCCCGGAAATAAACAAAAACAAAACAATATCTCAGAACAAATACAAGTTTACATATTGGACATATTTACATATCGGAAATAATCCTGGCAACATTTTCTCTAAAATCTTTTTTTTTTTTAATTATTATTGTTTTTTTCTTGAAAAAAAAAAGTTTCCCTCATCTGTGTTGAATAGCACTGCTGTAGGCTTTTGGACTGGTCCAGCATTGAGAAATGACACACAACGCGTTAGATTTTCAGATTCCTTTTCAGGTCAGAAAAAAAATAAATATATCTTAAGTTAAGTCACTTCATCGCTTTCCTTTAAAGAATTATTATTTTCTATTCTCCGAATCCAGCGTTTTTTTTTATTTTTATACAATGGATCTATGGGACAAAGGAAAACGATGTGGTTGAAACCAGATTCAAACATCTAAAAACACAGAGGAACAAAAAAAATCATGTACAGGCGTGATATTCCGACATGGGGCACTGAAGTTACCTGAGTTATTATTACTTTTCATTTCGTATTTGACCAATCTCTCTTGAAATGTTTGGAATACAACAGGATAACAGGCAGTAAGCAGTGTGAGCTGACAGCGCTCTGTGGTGATAACCAGGAACCTGTAAACATGGGATTTATTGTGTTTAAGCCTATGGAGAATTGCTCCACTCACAATTTTATTAACAAATATAAAATTGTAATAATAATAAATCAACGAAAAAATAAGTGCTACATGCAAAGAAAACAATAATTTGAAAACAATCAACCCCCCCCAAATAAAACAAATGCGTTTTTTTTTTAAATTGTTCTTTTAGCGTCTGGTGTTTGCAAATTTCGACGTGGTAAGCTGTAAAGCTTTAAATATCTTTTTAAGGCATGCAAGCAGGACTTATCCGTCCTGTTGCACTGGACATTTAATGATGTGTTTGAACTTAATTATGAGTGTTTTCGGATGCCATAATTTCCATCACCTTTCGACCATCAACTCCCACTGAGTAAACAGAAAAAATTAAAGGCTGCTCTGATGAGTTACAGTACCTATAGCAAATAATAAAAGAAATCATAGACAGTCTGCAGAAAGAGAGACATTGAAGTTAAAGTATTTCCAAACCAAAACATCACACTTAATATAACAAAGAAAGTATACACTAATATTCAGAAATCTGGTTAATCAGTTTAAGCCTGAAAAAGCAAAATGTTCATTCAGTGTAGGCTATTCATCTCCAGTGTTGATCATTTTCAGGCAACCACCTCATTCTGGTGAGCGCCAACAGTTCATGGTACACCAGGAGGAGATGGCCTCAGTTGCCACATTTAATTACTCCCCATTTGAAACAGCCATGGGATTTCAAATTTACTTTATATGCATGTCTCCTCCATATAATTTTGGTAAATAAAGATCTTTGCTTCACTTTAAATGCGCACGCAATCAGTAATAGCGAATATTTTTTCTTTTTTTTCTTGATTTTTTTTTCTTAACATTTTCCCTCTTGCCATCTATTTGTTGGACACGACGATCTCCGAATACTAAGGGCAAAACTCATCTGTTCAACTTTTCCATGTCTCTTTTCTCTCAAGAAAACAAAAGCCAAACTTAAATACTGTAAACTCCATAGTCCCTTTCCCTTTTCTATCCCCCCGCGGAAATGCTGGGATTGTTCATGAAAACAGTCACTGCACAGGACTCTGTAGTGTGCGGTGTAGAGGAGGGGTCTCTGCTTGAGAATATACGTCCTCCATATTCGGGTGAGGGACCCCCACTGGTGTCATTCTTTTCTCTTTTTGTCTTCTGTTGCAAAACCAAACACGGACAACCTCTTTTTCCAACTGCAGAGTGCCGGCTAAAGTGCTGATTTCGTGAGCAGACGGCTTTGGGCATTTTAAGAAATGATTTTCCAGCGCCCCTTTCACCCCCACTTCAATGGAGGTCCTCTTCTTTCGTTTCCTGCCCTGCGCAGCAATCTTGTCCAAATTGGTGGGACTGCCCGTGTTTGAGTCTGTCTCCTCCAGCCACTTGTTTAGGAGCGGCTTAAGTTTGCACATGTTCTTGAAGCTGAGCTGCAGCGCCTCAAACCTGCAGATTGTGGTTTGAGAAAAGACGTTTCCATACAGGGTGCCCAAGGCCAAGCCCACGTCCGCCTGCGTAAAGCCCAGTTTGATCCGCCGCTGCTTGAACTGCTTGGCGAACTGCTCCAGGTCGTCGGAGCTGGGCGCGTCCTCGTCCGAGTGGTCCTGGTGGTGGCTGAACGCCTGCTGGGGCGACTCCATCTGGTTGTCGTGGCTGCCCGAATCGTCATGAAGCGGGTCCCGCATGCCATGGTGCAGGGACCCGGGCTGGGGACTAAGCATTGCGTTTAGATTTGTGTATCCAGGCTGCGAGTAGACAAGAGACTGGTGGCCGTTGGATGCTGGGGACAGCGGGGACAAGTGATGGGTCGTGGTAGGCGCCCACGAACCATGGTGGCCACTTTGCGTCTGCTGGTGCACCAGGTGAGATCTGTGATGGAAGCCGCTGCTCAGGTCCTCTCGGGTCGCCTGCACGCTGGCTTTGTGCTCCTGCTGTCCGATGTGGGTGCCGCTGGACCAGTCGGTGTTGGAGGTGGGCAGCCACTGGTGGTGCGTCAGGCTCATCGGGTGTCCCGTGTTGGTAGCCGCAAGCCCTTGCAAGTACTCGTGGTGCATCATTTTCTGTACCTCTCTATAGGTCGTCCCCTGATGCATCCTATCCGAATCCGGATGCATGAGCGGGTTAGACGGTAAGGAGTTATTCCTCGGAATATACTGAGCTGTTGTCGCCATGGCTCCTATTCGAAAACTGACGAGCACTTCGGAGGTCTCCAGGCTTTAGAGCCAAAACGCACAACCTGCTCTGGGAGGTCTTGGGGAAGAGCGAAGACACGCCTCCCTTCCGCTTGTATTGGCTCCTCTCCGATTCAAGCCCACTAGGGACATATTCAATAGGCGCAGGGTTTCAAAGCATGGTACAGCGCATTTTTCGCACAGGACGGATAGTGCTACGACTTTACATATGCTATGGAAAAACACATGTTCTATTTATTAAATGCCTCTTTGAGTTTTAACAGTATACCTGCGCATAGATAACCTCCTGTCTGCCTGTTAGATTTCCTTTCTCCAATTCTCTCCAAGGGAGGTGAACGGGGCTGCAGCAGCGGGGTTTGATTAGGTTTCCCTGAGTTTAGATCGGTTGTTTTGCAAATAACCACGTGGGGGAGTACGGAGATCTTTTTGAAGGGTTGCCCCCCCTCTCCAACAGGCACACATGCACTTACAAACGCTCACCCGTGCACCTTTTTATAATAGGTCACCGATGATTATAGCGCTCCTTATTTTAAATAGATTATAAGGCGCGATGCTCCTGCTCTGCAACCACCCACACAACGAGAGGCGTGTAAATAAGCACTATGTGATGCGTCTGTGAATGTCTGTGAATGCTGCTATAGATGTGTGACAAATTTGAAAGTATTTGCTCTATTTCAAAGCCTCCGCGTGTGTCATTTATTTGTATTGTCTCGGTAATTTTCAATGTTGTATGATCTCATCATCACCACCCACTTAGTTATGAGAGGCCAAGATGCTTCTCTCTCTCTCTCTCTCTCTCTGTCTTTCTCTCTCTCTCTCTACACCCTTTTCCATGCGCACAGGCTCACACACACGCGCGCGCGCGCACACACACGTTTATTGCAGGTGACAGATATTACACGCAATTTATTCCCATCATTCAGTATCTTATTTTAAAATCCTGAACGAAATCATACAGCCGTTATCAAGGTTTAGTGCCATATCCGATAATGATCATTTATAATTTATCATAAAACAATCTAATTTATTTTTTATATGACATTTCATCCTCACTGCCAAGCTCCCTCAGTTTTTTTTTTCTGGATTTTTTCCAGTCCTGGAAATTCAGACTTAACCATTCAAAAAAAATAAAATTGGCTATATTCTTATATCATTTACCTCTCGAAGCATTTTACTAAGCAGCAACTTGGAGAGAGAAACCTTGTGTTTCTTCCTCCTGGCTCCTTCCTCACTACCTCTCCCGGTTGATCTGATTATTTTTCCCTTCACGTTTTGTCCCAATAGCAAATTACCAATTCTATGAATTGCAAAGCAGCCTCAGAGACGCTGAGGGGTAGAGAGAGTGGGGGGGAGATGCGAAGATTGAAAGGGATCTTTGCAAACACAATCACGTTCTTAAATGGAAATGCGGGGCTTTAAACAAATCTTACATCTCTCCCGTTCCATTCGCCTAAAACTCTGCAATCAGGCACATGTTCCACTCCTTCTAAAACAGGAGCTTTTTGGAAAGGTTTTCAGGCGCAACAGTCCCATTTTAATCATTTACCTGAAAGCAATGTTTTGCCTTTTTTATCTCTGCCGCGTGTTTGTTTGTTGTCATCTTCCCCATGCGACTATTTTCTTTCTATTTACAGGACGACTCAGCTCTAGTGTTCATTTTAATCCGGGACTACATGACTAAAAGGTAAGTTGTCTCCTCTCTGCTGTGACCGCGTCCTTGCTGTACTTGTCTCAAGCGCTATCAATGTAGTGTGCGTGTGTGTGTGTCTGTGTGTGTCTGTGTGTGTGTGTGTGTGTGTGCGCGCGTATAAAATGTTGTCGGGGTCACAGGTGCTCGTCATCATCTCTTGAAAGGCGTGGTTTTTGTCCGACCATTCTTTATATATTTATTTGGGACGAGTGGGAGACAATCCGCGCGACTTATCTGCGTGTCTTTTTTTGCAGTAATTTAAGAGTAATAAAGTCAGATTAGAAGCTACAGGCCTATGATGATGTTGTTAATGCATACATCTTTTATTGGCGATATTAACAATTTGTATTATTATTAGAGACAATTCTGATGATTAATGTGTTACATTTAACATACATTGTTTTTTTTTTCTTTAATTATCTCATTTGCTTGACTAGATCGTTTTTTAACAGGGAACTGATTAAACAAAAACATCATAATTTTAGAAGATGGAACGTAATTTTTATGTAATTACAGACTGGTAGAATATGCCCGGTGAAATCGTATGAGATGTATAAAAAATGCGTAATACAATGAGGGACAATGGCTCTCTGACGCGACTCGTTAATGGGAAATCCCAGTCAGGACATTTCTTATTGTCTGTGTCTTTTTTCTCTCTGTGCCTTAAACTCCTGAGAGACCTCGGTGGCTGCGAGTCCCTGCTATAAGGGACCGGAGCTCCATGCAGCTCTCAGTTAATGAAGATGCGTTAGCCATTCAGTCATTCTTGTCTCCCAGTCTATAAAAAGCAGTGGTTTCTCCCACACAGACCAAGTCTTGTGCTTTGCCATGCCAGCGAGGAGCGACTGGAAAAGAAAGATCCAGATGCTTTGGCCCTTTTGTAAAGAATATGGCCTTGTGTGCGCTGAGGTGCATTTTTGCCAGGACGCACTAGGTTTCCATGGTGCGCTCGATGAAAGGGATCACACAGAACTTGGTGCTGAATGACAGGCCGTACAGGAAAAGCGGCTGGAAATGAGCACGATATGATGAATTTAAAAAATAGAACGAAAGGGGGGAAAGAAAGTGCGTGGCACAGTGTGCAGAACCGCAGCGATGAGTGTCGAGGAAGTTCGGTGACCTTAAGTGTGTGTACAAGTGTCTTCTTTGTATCACCCTGAAAACACAATTCTCCGATTAATTCTTCACTTTCTCGCGAGTTTCTTCCCTGTGATGTCTAGTGAACATGCAGGAACTGGACAAAAAAAACCAAAAAAAAAACATTAAAACTTTCACACTAAAACACATTAAACATGATGCGTTTGCTGACCAAGCATTATTCCCTTACTGTATGTTTTGGAAGCGATGTTTAAAATGCAGCGCAACTGTGTATCTGTAATTTAGAGGTTTATTTATTAGAATGAAAAGCCCTTTCTTTTTTTCAGCCGGTCACGTGTTAATCTTTCCCTCCTTAATATGCAGCAGTTATTGTCAACCAATAGGACCCCGTCGACCCTTCAATTAACCAAGTTTCCTCCTTTCTCTCCCTCTGACTGGGGAGCCTATCAGCACACTAAGGATGCAGTAAAGAATAAATAATCATCCACGACAAAAGGTTAAAAGAAGAATTGTGAAATTATGTCACTTACTTTTCAATGAGACGATGACGATAATGCAGCAACGAAAATAAGACAGTGTGTTAATAACCAGAAAAAAAATTAAAATAATCGAATTTTTATTTCAAAACATCATTTGCATGTTTTTTTAAAAAAAAAAACAAAATTAGCCTAAGATTTTAAAGCAGGTAATTTTATTCCTTATTCTATATTTGAGCATTTAATTTCTAAATGAAGTTTCGGGTCACAGGGTTTTATTTCCACAGGAAACCTGAAATAACACAATCTCACTCTTTAAAACGGCCTCGGCCTCATATTAGATGTTAAATACAGGTCTTCTTCAATTCCAGGGGGAACATGTCGACCTGCCACAAGCTATGTTTAGATTTTAAAATTCATGTGATGTAACCCCTAACTACAGCGAGGAGAATAATATCCACCAACTCACTCAATCAGATAATTGTATTTCTTTTCCTTTTTTTTTGATAGACATGCGTAATAGGCACTAAATATGCAGTAGTTTAAAAAAAAAGAAAAAAAGAAAAAAAAATCTGTTTGCCCATCCATTTTAAAGACCAAATCGTCCCGTGCTTCTCAGGTAACTTTTTCCCTTTCTTTTTTGGCTAATGAACTTGGGCTATTCTGCCAGCATCCCCCTGAGAATGCGACGGGGGGAAACGCTTCTCTTGTGGTAAAAGGTGCGAGTTTCTTCCTCTATCTCTCGGCTAATTAGGCGGGGTCTGAACGCGCCAGAATGAATATTCATGAAAGGCACCAGCGCGCAATTAGTAGTGGAGAGAGTTCCCAACTTCAATCCCCAAACAACGCAGCTTGCAGAGGAATGGGGGTACCGGTCCCCCCTACTCCATGTGTCTCTGCTTCTGCTCAAGCACTCTTTGAGTCCTCACTTATACTCTCAATTCTTATCAGCCAGTCTCCTGCTCCCATTTTCAAAGCAGCCACCAACATAAGTGATTTGTCCACTTCATGTAAATCTCCATGTTGGGAATAACAGCTAATCCAATTAGATTTCTCAATAACTTCTAAAGTGGCCAAAGGAGATATTTCTCATGTCAGCTGAGGTCTTGGAGTCTTTTGGAGTCATTTTTATGACAAATAAGCCAAATCTCAGTCAGAATTTCAATATCTTTAAGTCAGAATTTCAAAGACTTCGCTGATACAACCGCACTCATTCTATGACGCTGGAGATCTACATTTGCAGGAGTATCTGACACACAGAGGTAAAAGTGCACATGCAGTAATACGGCCTGCGCATGCACCTTCCACCTAATAACGCGTATCATCTAACGACACACAATTTCATAAGCATCACACCTCACTATTCCAACTATTCCAAATCCCCTGAATTGCCAATGGCCTCCGGTGCATACATCTGCTCCCATCCCCTAAAGCCTCCCTCGACCCGTCTCATGGCTTGTGTGTCACGCCGGCGTGAGCCTTAGCCTGTGTGGCTGGCAGCCTGTCCGTCCGCCCGCCGAGGACCCACAATCCTCTGCTTTGAATTCAAGGTGATTCTTATCCCGAACCCCCTCCTGCCCCGGCGCGTTTGCCTCTTGCCTCCATAAAGACGTGTTTATGTATGTATGTATGTGCAGAGGGGAACACGGGGAGGTTTTTCAAGGGTTGGGGGGAGATAAGCAGAGGAATTTGAGGCCGGTGAATATGGATGGGGACCCTGCTTTTAGAGAGCACCGCTGATAGAGAGGTAAACAGCTCCTGGCCAGGAGAAGGGAGAAGTGGGAGAGGTGGAGGGGGCGGGGGGGGTGGCTGATGCATGCACTGGCATACATTTGGGGCCTAACTCCATATCCCTCTCTCTCTCTGTTATTCACTCACCATCTCTGAGGACTATCTATCTTTATTCCTTCACCTTATTCTGTTGTTATATTGTCGAGCTTTTGCTTTTGGACAATCTTGTGGATTTTGACGATGACGCTCCATTATCAATACACAGTGAGTGAGGGTGCTTGCAAACCTGATTTCAGGCTCAGAAGTTTTCGGTTTGTCAGCGCTGATGCTGCAGTTTTAAGAACAGAAAATCAGTGCAGGTTATACGTTACAGGTGGCATTGTTTCTCTGGATATTGACTGTCAGTTATTACTGTAAGTAATGGTAACTGTTGTGATTGTCAGCATCATCATTCAGCATCAACCGTATCTTCAGCAGTCATACTTTCAGCACTTTTGTCTATTCGTTTTCTCTTGTCTTCTCTTATTTTATCTTCTTCTCATGTCCTCTCTCCTCTTTTCTTCTCTTCCCTTCTCTTCTTTCCTAAGCTGTCTGGTTGTTAAAATGATACTCAGACCGGTAACACGATGATCTTAGACTTACATGTTGTTCTTTTCCTCTCTGTTCCTGTCTTTCTCTTCTCCTGACAGATCCTGTGAGGCTGAGCAGCTCACCAACATGAAGGCCACGATCCGAACAGGAAACAGCAGGAGTGAGTCGATGTCTCACGCATATCGTCACAGTGTGGGTGTGAGTCTGTGTGTGTGTGTCTGTTATGGAAAGTCTGTTGTTCATGACTCTGCTCAGCTTCATTTCAGCATCTGTGACCTTTTTTAATTTAAATACAACCAGCATGACTTTAAGCGCGTGTGTGTCTGTGTGTGTGAGTGTTAGAGAAAGAGAGAGAAACGGAATTCATTTTTTAGTGTACAGACATAACATGTCACTGTTTCAACTCCTTTTTTGGTAAAACTCCATTTTGTTGGTTGTTGTCATATGAAGGACTTTATTGTCCTTAATTGTTTAAAAATAGCCTTTAACATTGGGTTGTGGAGGATTTTCCATAGCCAAAAATGCATTTCCATTTAGCAAAAAATATATTTTTCATCCCCAATTCATTGAAAATCTGAAGTTTTTACCACTCTGTGCTTCTGTGCTGCACGTTTTTTCAGACTTGAGAACATTTTTATCAGTTTGAATAGGATTCTGTTTTACTTTTAAAATTATTTTGGGAGGAGACTGTCATGTATTTACTGCAGCACTGGCAGCAGTGAGATTAAATGACATGCAACAAAAGGCCTCAGTGTGATCTGAACCTAGAAGGTTGCAGTTCATGGTTTGCACTTTGCCTCCGAAGGCACAGCAATGCTGATTTCTATTTTGTTTTAAAGTGGTTTCTGCTGTTGCAGAATTAAATGGGGGGTAAAGTTAACTTTATTTGGTGAAGAACATCTTCTTTGCATCTGACTAATTCAGGGTAGTTGTTTTGTCTCACAGGTAAGCCCTCTCAGGCCCTGGCTATCCTTTGGGGCAGCTGCTTAGTTTTATCCCACTTGATTGCTCTCTTGGCCACGACACAACACAGCTACTCTCTCTTTCACACACACACACACACACACTCTCTAGACACACGCACACACACACTCCAGAGAACTTCTACACTAAGGCCCCACCGCAAAGTTATTAATGAGCTGTTTAATTTTAATTAGATAGTAATTCATGTTAATGCCTGCTTAATGGAGCCAAATAATTCCCCTCGGTCACTCGGGGTCTTTATGCTTCGTTTACCAGCCCCTGCAGTTATTCTCCGGCTTTTGTTTTTATATTACATTTCCAAGTCTTTTTTTTTCCCCAGCAATAAGTGAATGATGAAACAGTAAAAGCAGGAAGCATATGGGGTGAGTGAAGCGTGAGTGTTTGTGTGCTAAAGAGTGAATGTGTGTATCAGTGATAGTGTTCATATATTTGTGTCTCAGCTCTTTTTTTTATTTATATTCCATTTTAAGAGCTTTGGTTAATGAACTGTGTTCTTTTTTCCATGAATGTATGTCTGCATGTGTGAAAAGTTGAAATACTACACCACGGACACCACCATACACACACACACACACACACATTCACACACTGACTCCCTTAACACACAAGCCACTACAGTAAATGCCTTAAGTCAGACCAAAGAAAAGGTCAAAGCCAGTATTGAACGCTAAGCAGGGTTAAACCCTCAGGTTGAAGTGCAGGTACCAAGACATTTGTAAGAGAGAGGTCAGGACCTTTCTGTCCAGGCCGGGCCTCGAGGTAAATTGCTGCTGCCTCCTGTCACGTGTGCATCCACTGCGCTGCTTCTTACCTAGGAGGAAGCATTTGTTCGAGACACCCCCCTTGAGGTTCAAACATCGGTAAGGCTGCGTAGGACTGACCACACCGGCTCGGACCACCGTGTGTGTGTTAGTGTGTGTGTGCGTGAGGAGGAGCGGTGGGGTCAATGCTGTTGAGTCTGTCTCGGTTCTGTCTGGGTGCCTCGGCTGTAACAGAGCACTAAGCTGAGTGGTTGAATTGAGTTAGTGGCTACAGACAGGCTTTTAATTGTTGATTGACCAGTCTGAGTGCTTCCTGGGCTGGGGTCATTGCAGAGAGCATGCAGGGAGGTCCCCAGGCCCCAGCGGCAATTTCAGTCACACACACACACACACACACACACACACCCAACAGCCGCAGAGGGGTGGAAAGAGATGGAGAGGGAGGATGATGCAAAGGTACTTAGGACACGGTGAGGAGGATGGAGGAGAGCTTAGAGACTTCAGAAAGTTTGAAAATTTGTTGTGCTTTATTCTTTTTTGTACATGAAGTTTGATCTCGGGATTTACAGGACCCGCACGATCCGAGCAAACAGGAACGCATATTGTCGACAGCGTTACAGTGAGCAGAGCAGGCTTTGAGGTCCGCAGATTAGCAAGTTCAATGTTTACTCCTACACAAAATCTCCGCTCCTTCATCTGTTTGACAATTACAAATTTACTTTGTAGCCATTCCATTCACATCTCCCTCTCTCTCTTTATCCTCTCCTCTTTCTCCCCCCCTTCTCAGCCCTCCTTCCTCTAATTCTGCACGGGGGCCACAAAAGCTCATTCTGCTGTTTTAGCGGGTTAGCTCTTCTCTCCTCTCCTCCCCTCTCCTCCTCCTCCTCCTCCTCCTCCTCCTCCTCTCGGCTCACAGCAGGTGCCCGTCCTCGACTAACATTTGTTATCTCTAATCCTGCAGGTTCGGCGCACAAAAAGAGCGTAGTAAACTCTCTCTCAGACCTAATCCCACCACTCCTTTTTTGATGGCGCTCCCCTCGCCCTCCTCTCCTCTTTTTTCCCTTCACTATCTCTCTTTTAGGCTGCTGGGGGGACACTCCACTTCTCTGATTGCCACATAGCTTTTTATCACCATGGCCTTCAATTTGGGGGGCAGCTGTTGGTGGTGGGGGTGTCCTTTTTTCCCCCCCGTTCTTTATACCTTCAATTCCAACTCTCTTTTTCCCTTTCTCTCTCCCTCTGTCTCCTTTTTTTGCCCCCTTCTTCCTCTCTCTCTGTATCATTTACAGTCATTTTCTGGCAATTAAAATGGAGCGCTGCTGCAGGATTTTCGCCTGCAGTGCAACACTACAGTGCTGATGAATAATTCTTCACCCTGCAAACTGGAAAGCTAGCCTTTCTTTCATGTCGGCCCTTTGTTGATTTACCATTAAAACTTACTGCACCGTGCTATGAGTGGAGGGCCCGGCTCTGCGGGAACTAACAAAAAGCAAAAATGAGGATGAAGCAGATATGTATATATGCTTTGGGGTCAATTTTTTCAGCCTGGGATAAAGAGGTGTCTGAGTTACATATATGAGTCATATATATTTGTGTTGTGATGGTTAGATTTATAGTGCCAGAGCCTTTTCAATAATGTCCACCGTTTGTTTTGCACCACTTAGGTTTTATGATAATTTCTTCTTATCAACGGTTTTCATTATGGGGCTTAACTGTATTGTGTGAGTGATTAGACGGTCATTCATCTCTGTTTTTTCTTCTCGCACACACACACACACACACACAGTAAGCTGGGACTGATGTGTGGACAGAGTGTGTGGAGTGAGGTGGGGTGCTGTTGGATCATATGTCAAATGATGAGGGTCTCCAAGCGAGTGCAGCTCTGCTCTGTTTTCTCTGAGTAAAGCATCACGCTGCAGACTATTTTCGGCTTTGAGTATATTAGTTTAGTAGAACAAGTTTATCGTCCCAGTAGAGAAAAAATAAAAGTTAACACTTTCTGTATTGAGTGTCACAATAATAAATTAAAAAAATACAATAAATTGAATAGACTAGACACAAGAAAACAAAACATACAAGGTAGACAATGAGCTAATTGTATGTGTATGTGAACTGTAAATTGATTGATAAACTGGCCAAAATGACAGTATGTGAGTTTTTTACCTATAGAGTTCTACTGTTGATGTAATCTCAGTCACTGTGGACCGACAGAGGTTTTTCATTCTAGCAAATTAAAAACCTGCGTATGCATTTTCTTGACAACTTGCAATACTGCAAATATCAACTGTCCTTTTTGGAAAATATACAATAGGCTATGGGAATTTTTGTTTTTGAACAGCTTAAAAGAAACAATATTTGAAACACTGACTTCTTAAATAGCTGTTGTCATCAGTCCCATTCTTTTTAAACCGAATCTTTGGCAAAATCTGTCACTAACCTTATCATATAATTTTAATAACTAACTTTATTTAATAGTACCTTTCAAAACGAATATAAAAAAAGTTCTTTACAATATAGCAGATAATACAAGTAAATAAGATCTAATGGATAAATATAAATTCAATAAAACTGTTTCAATATGTAATAAATTGTCATAATTGTCTAAACTTAAAGAATAAAAGCAGTGCAGTGTATTTGTCTGACCACTAGGTGCCAGATCAGCTAATTGCTTATATCACTAAACTCCACTGTCATCCAGTTCTGTCACGAATACTGATACCATTTTTTTAAATTAAATGCAACAATATGTCATAATTTGTGATAAGAAGGCATCAATAATGGGCCAGTCCTAAATACAGTTTTCCATTCAACAACTTATCTGCCAAATATCAAGCGTTGATCCCTCTCAAGTACATTATTCTCCAGTGTTTACTAAGTCTAAAGCATGTTGAAGTGAGAAAAAGTTTTGATCAGTAAATTAATAAAAACTAAAGCTATGAAAGTGAACACAACAGTGGCAAATAAAGCCTGTTCATTTGTCCTCAAAGTGTTTTAAAGTTGGACGAATCAACTGTTTTCTGGGGTTTGTTTGTTTCAGATCACTAGCATCAATACTCCTCCAACAGCAGCAGGTTAAATTCATTTGACAAGAGATGAGCGTGGCTTCGAGAGAAATTTGTGTGCTTTAATAATTTTAATAAATGAAGCAGTTGTCTGAGGGAGAAAGAGTAAAAACTTTAAGGAGCTTTAACCCTGGCTGGAGGGGTTGAATTAGGGCCTTCCCGTCATGTCATCTGGCTCAGTAGTTATCTCCCAGTCAGTTATATGGGCTTCAGCATATTGAACAGCAAATATGAACACACGCTCACTTGGATCCACTGACAGGCACACACATGAGCAAGCAAACACTCGCACACACATACACACAGTAAGTAAACAAGCAAACACTCTATTTTTCACACTGTCACACTCACATGGACACAGTCACGCGCTGAAGAGATAATGGTGGCCAGAGGCAGTCTTAGCACTCTTTCTTTCTCTCTCTCTCTCTCACTCTCTCTTGCTCTCTCTCTATCTCTCTCTCTCGATGTCTCTGAGGCAGAAAGCGTGCTCCGGTCCTCACTGTCTGTTAGATGTGATCACCATCACCCAGCTGCAACGGACAGTGCACAGCTCTACTCAGCTGACGGCTCACTGGCACAAATGCACGCACGAGCAAACACACACACACACACACACACATACACACATGTGCGCACACACAGCTACTGTGCCAGAGGATACTACATGCAGTGTGTGACACCTCTACATAACTGTTTACTGTGTGTATGTGTGTAAGAGCTTGAGTATCTGTGCATGTGTATTTGCATGTTATTTGTCTGTATGGTTGCCTCTCCATCCATAACCCTGTTGATGTGTTTGTGTGTGTGTGTGTGTGAGGGTGTGTGTGTGTGCCAGGCAACAACAGGCCAATGAAATGTATCCTAAATAATCATCACACATTCCCTGCCTCCTCAGCTGTCTCCACCATTAACACAGGCAGCATGTAATTCCTTGAAGTACAACTCCTCATTGAATTGACAATGTCCTTAATATATGTGTAACTGAGTGAAATATAATTTTACTGTATGATGAAAAAGCGAAATAATCTAAATAAAAAATGTGAATGATTTCCCGTCTGATGTGGAGTTTTTTTTTGTTTTTTTAGAGGTCTGGTGTCACGTTTCTTAAAACATGATGTGTAGGTGTGAACATAAACACAATAATTCATCACTCATCTGCATATTTCTCTGGAAGCTCAGACATGCTCTTGTAAAGCTGTGACAGACAAGAAGCAGCAAAATGTGTATGTATATGTATGTGTGTGTGTGGGTGTGTGTGCCTGCACGCACACACGTGCAAAGCATGTATCTCTGTCTGTCTGCAAAGAGGTTTTAATAAGACAGAAAAGAGGGGGTACAGTAAATCCTGAATGTGAGCACGCCCATCTCAAAGACCCGAGGGTGCCATGCTATGATTGACAGGCCTCCTTTCACTGGCGCTGTCGGACGGGGGACGGATTAGGGCCGTCTCGCCCTAAAGGGCCATTGTGGCTCCACGTCTCCCAGCTGCTTCACCATGCACCCCTCTCCTCAACCAAGGGGGGCCCTTGTGAGTGTGTCTGTGCGTCTGTGTAATAGGGTGATGTTGTGTGCACGGCATGGGTGCGCTTGACCTTCTGTCTTAATTCTCTGATCTGTTAAAATAGCAGGATGTTACCATTTAGTCGAAATTGGGTTTTATATCTGTATATGTCTAGATTTTAAATCGAAAGACTTTCAAAATCAAATATAGACGGACCAAATAACCTTTAAGTTTAACTTAATTAAGGGAATCTTATAAATCCTTCAAAATAATTTTCATTCTTAAACAAAGAAAGCTCATGACAAACAAGCTGTTCCACAATGTCAGTTCTCTTTTCAGGATCTCAGAAAAATTTAAGAGTGAAAAACAAAATGTGTCACTTGAGATTTCAGACTTCTTCTGAAGTAGTGGTGATCTGTTGAAACAAAGAAGACTTTTAACTTTGTTGAGTTACTATTTTTTGTCAGTCATCTTTTTTGTCTCTCAGTCTTGTTTCAGAAAAACTATTAGAAATGTAATTATTACATGCTATCACACTGTCATGCTAGATTTAAATAAATGAGTAGTTACACTTGCCAATTCAGAATTTTTTAAGCCAGACAGATTCGAGACACATCTTTTGGTTTTTACGCTTGACTTGAAAATGTTTATGATTCATCTACTTTAAGATTAACTGGTTTTATAGAGCAGGTCCCCATACATGACATGAGTCATAGAGGTAACATATGAGGGGAAAGGTGACGCTCACATGGCTATAAAACACAGGTGTGTTGCTACATTTGCCTGCAGCTCTGCCTTTACTCTGGAAAATCAGAGGGCTGTTATATCCAGACTTATAAAGTACAACAGCCTTAAGTCTTAACACTTTAATCTCATCAACACTGTGATTGAGAGGCCCGTTAAACTGGTTTTGTTCCGTACTCAGAGTATGAAACTTGATTTTTATGCTGGCACCACTTTTTATTCTATCATATTTGAGATAATATTTGAGAGACAAGTACACAGTACTGAAAAAAGTTTTTTTTTAATTTATCTAAAAATATAATAAAATCTTAAATGATATGATTGTTTTTTATGATGTGTGTGCATTTGTGTGTGTGTGTTTTTGGGTGGGTGTGTGAATGTGTGTGTGCAATGGAGAGAGAGGAGAGAGAGAGAGAAAGAAAGAGAGAGAGAGAGAAATGGAAAGTGCACTACATGTGATTGCATGCCAATAAGATGACCTTTCCAACCTTTCTGCTGCCTCCCTGGGGTTTCCCATCCGTTTCCAAAGAGGCCTTGTGGGGAGTGCCCGTAATGGGGGATCCTTCTGGGTTATGAGACCCCTGGCGTGGATGCATGGCAGGGCGGGCGGGCTGGCACTGCGGCAGTACTGGCACGGAGCTTTGCCAGGATTGGGGATGCCAGAGGCCTGCCACACTCCTGCAGAGAACCTCCCAGGCAATTAGACTGCTGCAGTGGTGAACTGCCATCTGAACTGTAAAGCAGAAGAAGAGGGAACAGGACCAGCTATTAGAAATATATAACAGTCGTCTGCTGACACTGTGTTGATCCAGGCTAATCAAATGAGTGTAAACAGACATATGGTTTCAGGTTAAAGTGAGCATATTGTTAACATGCACCCCCAGCCACACTTGGAAGCATTTTGCTCTCAACATGATGAGTCCTTGGAAGAAGAGCCTTGATTTGATATGTGCAAAGGGTGAAAAAAGTTGCCCTCCTTCTATCCATGTCCCTGTCACCCCAGCGGAAAAAGGAGTGGATCGCTCTCACACTTCTGTCTCTCTTCCTTTTTCTCTTCTCCATCTCTCTGTCTGATGAAAGAGGAGCTATGATCGCTTCGACAACAAAGGGCCAAGCCGCATGTGTTTGGATGAGGCTGTCTTTCTTCTCTCCTTCCTCCTCCTCCTCTATCTATCTCTTCTAACCCCCTCTGATCTCACTTACTCTCCCTTTCCTCTATGCTGCCCCCCACCCCCCCACAACTCTTCCCCTCTCCCCCCCTTCCTCCTCTATCTCTCGCTGCCTGGTGCCACTCACTGGTGTTGCTCCTCCGTTCTTCGTTAGGGCCTCGGCGATACAATCAGGGGACGGAATTAAAAATCAGAAAGTGTCCTTGTCGAAGAGACACTCCGGATGGCGCACTTTGATGTCTCCTCGGAAATTTGAAATTCATATGTTGTCACACTTCATTTTATTCTCCCTCTCTCTCTCTCTCTCTCTCTCTCTCTCTCTCTCACACACACTCTTTCTCCTCCTGCTCTCTCCTTTTCTTCGCCTTCCTCCTCCTCTTCTCCGTCAAGTGCCATCATGTACTATTCAGTTAGAAAGAGGGGAAACAGGGGGAACAGAGGAGAACGGAAAATGAATTGAACAAGTGTTTCTGAAAGCCCTTTCTTGTCTTTTATTTTTCATGTTTTTACTTTGCGTTGAAGGCGGGAAGATATAATGAATCATTTAATTTTCTTTTGATTGTAGGTACTGGGGTGCGTAGGCTTAGAGGTAGATGACAGGGAGTAAGGGACCACAGGAAAAGGGTGGAAATGTGGCGGCGGGCCACTTTGATGCCATTTCAGAACCCGCCACCAAGTCAAAGCTGTTTGACAGAGTGAGGAAAGTGTGGCTGCCACACACACTCTGTAGTGCGCACACACACACACACACACACACACACACACACATATTCAGACAGGCACATAAACTCTCTGGCAGAAATCCTCGCCTGGTCCCCAGTGAAAACAAATAAATGCACATGCCGCACAGTTTCTCTCCGCCCATGATTTCAAACCTTCAAAATGAAAGACAGGAGTTTGGACGTAATCCTGTTAGGATTTCAATAAGGAAAACATCAAAACATGTTAATTTTACACTCAATAGCATATGAGTCACTGTGTGAGTGTGTGTGAACACATTGTTGGGATCTGAAGGAATTTCTCTTGTAAGGAGTGTGGAAGAATAATTAGTCTTGAGTCAATGACATTAATAAACAGTAGCCATCCAAAAGACGTCTCATGAGCTGGATTTGAAAGTGACACATTTCTGGACACATTTCTCATTCGCGTCTTCAAGAAAATGAGGCGACACATCACGGGGTCCTTGATGGCCCCTCCCAAGACAGTTACAAATGGGCATGAAGGTGGGGTGGCGAGGGCTGGGGGGGAAGGTGGATGAGCAGGATGGGGATGGAGACGAGGATGGGGAGTCCCACCGGTCCACTATACCCCAGATTCATCATTAATCACTCCTGCTGAGCCCCTCAGACCCTCCTACTGCTCCTTACCACCCCTGTCTTCCACCTATAAGACCCACTCCCAAAGGTGGTGGCAACCCATCCCGCCTGCCGCCTGCCCCCCCCCCCCCCCCCACACACACACCATCAACACCACCCGCAACACTTGCCCCTCCTCAAAACAACAATTTCTGTTATCAAGCACCTCAGGAAAGTCACCCTTCTTTGTCTCCGCATCTCTCTTTATATCTCTCCTCCCTCCTTTTGTCCTTTAGCCTCTCTCACTCTACATCCATGTCTTCACCCCCCCCACTACTTTTCTCTTTCTCCTTTTCGTTTTCTGCCTCTCTCTTTGTGACAAATGGGTTTTAATAAAAGCTGACAGAGCGATGAAATTAAAGGAGTGCATCCCATGGCCAGCTATAGCTCCAGCCTGAGCGTGGCACTGACATATTTAAAACAGGGCCCTTAATTCAGTAGCCTGCCCATGTCTTACATCACCGGGGCTCCTCAGTGTTATCAGGATCATTATTACTGCTTGACAGTGTATTGTTGTTGTAAAAAAAAAAAAAAAAATCATAGTTACAACTGGCACAAGCGGAGACAAGCGTTTAGCGGCCCTTCGTCCTTGTGCCAACAGTGACCCCTATAAAACAGTTTATTCCAGTGACCCTATTAGAAGATATTAGGCCTAATATCCCATGTTGCCATTACAGCCTCGGATCATAAAAAAGGAGGTTGAGATGGAGGAGGTGGTCGGAGACAGAAAGCGAGTGTGCGTCTTTTCCGAGGGGAACCCTCCCATAAGGAATAACTGACATGGAGGACTTACCCACGCCTCAGGAGCTCTCACTCAACGTTAGAAAGCATTGTTTTGTTGGATTACGGGGTTAGGAGGGGAACCTAATCCCCTAATTTTTAATCTCTCCTGATTCCAGAGGGATGCATTAGAGACTGGGGGGCTTCCCTGACACAGCTTGGGTAGGTGGGTTAAAGAGAAGGGGAGGCCAGGGGAGGGGTGAAGGGATAAAAGCAAAAAGGAACGTTTCTTGACAAAGGAGCATATGATGTTATTGGAAGGGCGTGAAGAAACTGTAAGACCAACATGAAAAATCTTGAAATGTAACAAAAAAGGACATTTTATTTTAGTCACTAAGAGTTAAATTTGTGGGATATTAAAAAGTACTACGAAAAGTTCCAAAACTCAAAATATCTAAAGTAAAATCAAGAGTAAAAAGATAACACATTACGAGCGTCTTGTAACAGAAATAATTCCAATCCCATTTGTAGGCTGTGCACTACACAACATTCAAAATCGTTCTGTGACAGTGATAACATATCCTTCTCCCAAAACATTTCTGCTTTGTCATTTCATACCCTCACCACCGTGTGTCTGGGTGTGTGGATAATTTCTTAGACAGCTTACAGTGACAGGCTTTTGGGACGGAAGGATAAGTTGTCTGGGAGCTCATCCCTATAATCTGTGAAGGATATACAGGGTCTCCCCAGGCGGGATACAGGGACTGTTCACCTGCAGCATTAGCTAAATAAGATTAGGAGCTGGACTGGAACCCAAACACTCACTGTGGGTGGATATATATATATATATATATATACTGTATGAGTATATACAAAATCTCACAGAGAAAAATTTCTTTGAAATTTCTAAGCTGGAAACACAGTTAACACCTTTTGCAATGGGAATTTCGAATTTCAGTGGATGCACATAAACGTATGAGGGGAAAGAAGGGACATCAAACCTGCGACTGGGTTCAACCGAAGGCCTCTTTCAAATGTAAAGTTAGCTATGGAGCTGGCGGGAAACGAAGCAGGAAGGATGGAAAAAAAAGGGGGGGTGGAGAGGGGAGGGCGATGGTGGCGGACACAGGGAGTTAGAAATCATTGCGTCCATTGACGAAGTAACCTTGGGCAGCTTCCAGCATGACTGAGAGAGTGAGTGAGCGACGGGGTTTTGGAGACGGGCCAAGCGGAGCCTTTTGTGCCAGCAGCCGCCACATTCCAATCAGCCACGGATATTTATACTCCGGGCCTAATTGAAAGGTTGGCTTGTGAACCATCTGCATGCACCCACACTCCAACTCCCCCTTCGACACAGACACACACACATACATACACTCACACCCACACACACATACACACACACACACTCATGCTCCTTAGTGCTTTACCACCACAGACACAGCCGGCTTTGACCCACAGAAGAGGGAGGCCAGACATGCTGCATCTGTGATGGCAAACATCCCAAGAGGCCAAGAATGCAAAGGGTGACTTATGGCGAAAGCGTTTTTGCCAAAGGTTAAATTCAGTATTTGTTTCTGGATCTTGATATTTGCTTCTCCTTCTGAGAATTATGTGAGAAGATGCTAATAGAAGTAATTGGTCCGAGCCCTGAGCCATTGGACCACAAGTGACATTTACTAGCTTCAAAACACAGCTGCAACAAACCAGTATGTTAAAACTCAGTTAACCTGTCAAGTGGTTATAATTGCATTTCAATAATAATCACATTACATTTCAAATACAGAGTGTAGCTTTCAGAAGGATTAAATTTTTCATAATGACAACATATGGCAGGTAGACATGGAAACTTGACTTTCTATCTAGTAGCCTTTTCTACAAAGTGAGCCAACAAACCTGCAGTCAGTTATACTGTGCAGCTGAGGGACTCTGGCAGTTCATAAAAGGAACTCAGCACCAGCGTGAAATAAATGACTTGATGATTGATTACCGCCTAAAGCAGAAAAATGAGCAAAATACAAAACCAGTCAGTGACGTTTGTGTAATGAACATGTTCTCACAGTTCTTCTCCATATAACACAGCAATGATTGGGTGTTTAGGGATTCTTACTGTATTTCAGGTTGATCTCATGAGAAATCTGTTTAAAAAAAGACTTAATGTCTTCAACGACCTCACACACAATTTTCTATTGTATATTTTCCCTCTGTACTCTAATAAATTCTCATCTTGAAGCAAAAATAAACCCTGTCTACTTCTTATTTGAGTTTCTCTCTTACACACTCACAATCACTGGAATAAAGTCTTTCCCTTGTATTACATGTGTTTAAGTGGTTGTAGAATACACAGAGGGAATTTGGAGTTTACCTGTAATCTCTGGTGTAAAAGTTGTTGAAGACAATAATATTTCAATGACAAAATGCAAAGGAAGGTAGCTGTAGACCTAAAGCCTAAAGCAATCATGACAGAAAAGCGTAACTGATCATAACAAATTGAGTCTAGCATCTGATAATTATTAATAAATTAATTGGTTTTAATTCTAGCCAGCATACATGTCTAATCTTCACTTTAAATCTAATCTGAAAATCTTAACTGCAAGTTTAACCGACTGACTAACCACATGCCAGACAGCGAGCCAAAATCAGCACTCCAGGGAGCCACAGAACAGTTAAACACAAATATCAGACTTCTGTGTCACAGCCACTGAAATGCACCACAGGCTCATGGGATCGGGTAAGTAAACCCACTGATTAATGCACAATTAGTGTTGTGTTGTGTCAGTTAACAGGATGGGCTGATGGAGTTTGCAGCAATGGTGAGGAGTGTGTTAAAGCTCTCGGCGGGCATCCAGCTGGCCCTTCGCTCATCTCTGGGACGAGCTGGGTTCCTCTGCCAGCTGGCACTGGAACACACCGTCATGTTCATTCATGACAGGCTTCTCCAAAAACTTGTGAAAAACCTTGTGATTCTTGAATGCTCCTTTCACAAGATGCTTTCAAAAGGGGGAAATGCGGGGAAAAAAGAGAAAGAAAGAGAGAACACATTTTCATGTGTTGTAAGCCAAGGACATTTGGGACAACTTGGAAAAGTTTAGTCAATATGCTGCCCAAAACATTATTTGTGTGTGTTGTGTATGATGCCTCTCACATTTACATTACCACAAACAGTCAGTCAGAACAAAAACTAAAAGCTTTGCCATATACTCATGCCGTGTCCCTGTCATGTGATTGTGCGAATGCTAATGATATCCACGTTGCGAGTGTGTATGTTTTCTGTTTAAAAAGAGGGAAAATGTCTGAATTATGCATATTTTAAAAAAGCCGCATACTTACCAAAAAAAAAGTATTTGAAATTTGATAATGATCGACACCCATATTGCACAATGAAACTGGAAGAGCTGCTCGAATCTGCTAAAAAAAATTTATAAAAGAGAGCAAAAAATTTTTTTTAAAAATTGTGATCAAATACAAAATTAATAGAGTTTCAAAGTTGGACCTCAGCTTTTCAATACTACCTTTACCTGTTAGCAAAAAAATGATAAAATCAAAAGATCTCTTGCAGGTATTTGTGGTGGTAAAAGAGGTTTTAGAATATCAAGGAAGATAGTCTTAAACCTCCAAAGTTTCAGCCACAACTTGTGCTAAAAATGGAATAGATGTTTAAGTTGTAAATACAAAGAATGACCGGTTTAATAATCTGTAGTGTCAAACTGTTTATTTGTTTAAACATAAGCAGCTTTTTGGTTTTGAATCTAGATAAATTGTTAAGAGCCGAACAAAATCATAACCAAATCAAATTGTAAATTTCTGCAAACTACAGGTATGTTGACATTCAACATTTTTGTATTTTTGTACATAGAAACTTTAAATTTCTGTAGTTATGGTTGATTAAGTTTTAAGCACAATCATCACTTATTTAATTTTGAAAAAAACTTTCCTAGATTTTGCTTAAATGTACCTTGTTTGAGACTAGAAACATGTTTATAAGGTCTCAAGTTGTCTCTCTAATCTACAAACATGCCCTTAAAAATACCTGCAGAAACATTGGTGGAAATTCTCTCATCATCTCCTCAAAGAAACCTGCTTTTGGTCGCCACAAATTATGATTAAATAGTTGTGACTGTCATTTAAATAACCCTGTTGAATCTCTTGACCTTGATGTGATCTCAAAAACTGCTCTCATGCTTGGTAGCCATCAGATAATCACAACTAAGTCCCATTGACATGAACTGTTGAAATATTGACATGCTACATGTGAAATGGACAATTGCTCATATTATTGGTTGCAAAAACATAAACTGTAAACCTAATTTGTTGCACCCAGGCTCCACTCTCTCCAGCAAGTAAAGTCACCTGATGCATTTTTTAATCCCTGGCACACATCCTAGTTAATCAGTTTCTCATATGTGTCATTTGGTAAATTTGTACATGCAATTGAACTTAAGTTGTTAGATTAATGTAGTGGAATAAAAACTACAATGTCTCCCTGTAAAATGTAATGGATTAGATATAAAAAGACTCGCAAAAAACTTAAGTGCTTGAATAAATGTACTTAGTTATAGGTCACAGTACACTGTGTACACTTAAGAGTCTTCTCATACAGTTTAGGACAGAGTTATGGAGCATGTGGACAGAGGAGGCAGCTCAATCTAAGGAACCAAATAACTGAATTTAGGCTTTTCACCAGGAAACAGAACCATTGGCATGCTGCTGGGGAATGAGGACAGCCTGCCAAATGCAAAATCATCCTCTGTTCTCCCTTGGCTTGTGCCTGTGATAAATCAAAATGCCAAACAACAATTAGCACTCTGTTGACACTCCATTCACATCCAACAGTTGATACAGGAAGTGGGCCAAATGATGTAGAACACATCTTATTGTCTTGCCAAGTGCATCTGCTATCATCAGCAGTGGAAATCCATCCACTTGTTATATGAGCCTGTGAAAACATGTCTGCAGATTCCACTTAGCGCCAATGTAAACTGTTATACAATACGTTATTAAGTTACACCGCATACATACTGTGGGAAAGCACAAGGGACGATTAATTCCCCACTGATCATACCACTTCAAGAATATGAACTCACTGCACATGCCTTACAGGTTAAACATACAGTAGCTTCTTTACATTCAATAGGAAATTATTCGCTCAAAGCAATCAAATACACTTCAATAACAACGGAGATAAACAACACTCATCCGGTCTAATCTCTCCGAGGACCATCCAGCTCAATCAATTAATTACCTAGTCTCTGTGTTTTTACTTCGGGGCATTAGTAATGATCTTTAAATATTAATTTGGCTTTGTCCAGGGACTGATACAAAGGCCCTGTTGTTGTCTTCTGGTTTTCTAGTTGTCAAGTCTGAGGTTTTTTGCTTTGGGAGGTAAACCTGAATAGCCAGAGGAAGAGTTCAAGGTTTAGTTTTTGCTACCACAAGCAAAGAGATATTCAGCATTTTGCTTGATGATAAAAACCAAGTGAATTCTTGATTTCTGTGTTGAAGAGATACACTGAGTGGATCTGTGGTGATTTTTGCAGGAAGGTTCTGTGGTGTTTGCTGTGGGTGGCTCATGTTGTGCTGAGTAAGAGAGTGCACCCACCAAAAAACTGTTCAAAGGCCCGAAGTCTGAAATGAGAAAGACCCAATTCAACAATACCCTTTGATCTATCTTATTAGTGTTGTCATGTATTCACAGTTAATTTTAAATACTGATTTGAGGCATTACTGCAGGTGGAAGAAGATTTTTTTTCTCAACACTCTAACCTGTTTGTAAATCGCTTTACTCCACTGTGAGTATCTCTTTATTTGTTGGAAAACGAAGAAAAAAATAGTCAAAATAAAATGGAATAAATATGGGGAATTGTCTCTAGTGAAATAATAAAGATATAGAGACTTATAGTCTCCTGACCACCAGTGAGGCAAACAAACAGGAATCACAACATCTGAGTTAAGATCGGGCTTGTGGAACCACCCAGGCCTTCAGAGGATAGTATCTATCTTCGTTTAGGCTGTCTTTAATAATTAATCCAAATACATTTATTTATTACTCTCCACCACTGAGATACCCAGGTGAGTTGAGTTTCTCTCGGGATGAATGCTCAGGGGAGGGGAGGGAGTGGAAGATTCCTCTCCTTTTTTATCTTCCATCTCTTGCTCTGCATCAGTGTTTGTAGCCCAGAGCAGAGGAAGCCAAGAAAAAGCCCAGATTTGGCCTCTGTCCACCTTACCTGCAAAATATCCAGAATCAGCATGTTTCCCCGATGGGCCAAATGGAAAGAACGGGGAGAAGCTGGAGACATGGCAGCTGTGAAGCTAATTGGCTGACGTATTCTAAATCGAATGATCTCTATTTTATTTTATTCATTATTTATTTGTTTTGAATGGCACATTGATATGAAATCCGTCAACAATATATTTAAATTGTTGCAAAAAATAGTTGCTTTCTTCAGTGTGAGTCAAGTCAGGTAGTAAAGCTGAGGAGTGGCCCAGTGCATGATAGCTCTGCACAGTTTCAATATTTGTTAGATCATAGATCTTTAATCCCGCCGCATGCTGTGATCAAAGACTCCTTTCAACTTCAACCTATATTGAAAACCAGAGCATTTGCAAAGACATATGCATACATTTAAAAATATGTACTCTTGCTGCAAAAATTGTGGGTCAAAAGGTGTGTAAACACAAATGCATCCACAGTGTAACTTGAAATGCTGTCATTGATTTTTATATTTCATGATGCTTTCATTTCTGCTTTGTAAAACATCCTCTGAACCAAATTCAAGCTGAAATATATAATTTTCTAGGACCTTGGTATATCTGGTGCTAATCTTGACATTCGACCACAACTTGACCACACGCCAAGTTGGGGGTAAAACCAGCACAAACAGGGAACAGCTTAACAAATTACCACTACACTGCCAAGTCCTGGGAGTAAAGAAAGAGGCACAGCAGCTTAAAGAAAGAACTAAAACCCCTGCCACAGAGACCAAGAAACCCCAGAGGGTGAGGGGTGAGGAGGAAGAGAGAAAAAAGAGCGAAGGTGGGAAAAGGCATATCGAGGGAGGAAGCGGAGGGTAAAGAAAGAGTGAGATAAAGAGGCAGAGGGAAATGGAAAGAGTGAGAGGCAGAGCAGAGCGAGTACAAAAATGAGGGAACAGAAGAGGCTTGATATGATTTCAATGGAATGTTTGTTGACAGTGCTCCGTGGCCCCGGGCCTTGGGATAAATGATTGAACACTGCGCCTGTCAAAGCCAGAGGATTTCTGTGGGCTTGTGTTTCTCTCTGCGCTCTTTTGCTGGAGGGAAGGTAGCAGTCAACTAATTGACACAGAATTAAGCATGAAACGCACTAAGCGCAGCCCTCTTCTGCCATGGCTGGCCTCTCCACCAAAGAGGGGGCTTCTAGCCAGTTAAAGGCTACAGATGAAACACACATACACACACACACATGTGCGCACACAAACACACACACATACGCTCATATTAAGATGAAATCAGATGTGCAAATATATAAGCATGAATACATCTGCAAAACAGAAAGAGAGAAAATGAAGATAAACATCTGAGCAGATGGCCCACTATTCAATTAGACCAGATCAGTAATTCAACATTTGAACACTCACACATAAGCAAGTGCACACAAGCACATAAGCAGTGGCAAAGAAACGCAGGGTGAAGCAGGATATGCACAGAGTACATTAGCAAACAGTATAGACTTTTCCTGTGACAAATTGCTCCATGAGAAAGTAATCCTTCAAGATTAACAGTGTCATTCTCTGCCACACCTTGCATATTATGCTCAGGGGGCTGCAATCCAGCTGCAGGCTTCTTGAAAATGCCTTACCAGGTGTATATGCCATGTGCTAACTGTTTTTGCCATGCTCTGAGAGGCAAAGCACATGAGAGAGACTGTATACACTGAAAGTCGGACGGAGCTAACAATCAAGATGGACAGTTGGAGAAGGGGGAAAAAATGGAGAGGGAGAGCAGAGCAACAAGAGAACAAACAACATAAAAGTCAAAGAGAATGTGTGTGTGTGGTGGGGGGCGTTATTGGAAAGGTAATCCACAGTACTGTGCACAGGTGTACAGGTGGGCCTTTATTTACCATACACTCGGCTGTGATTGAGCGATGCATGGGTCGATTAAGGTTGAGCGGCGCAGACCTTTAGCTGTAAATAAACACCACCGCCTGCTGTAGCCCAGCCAGTAACGCGGCAGTATACAAGGAGTCTCACCTCATTAAAACTTGGAGCTGCGACAACAAAACAACATGACTAAGCAGCGGGTGTGTGGGATGGGGCACTTTTTAAAAATGGAAAGAGAATGGGAGGGGTTTGTGCACCTCCTACCAAGGTTGTTGTAATGGTCTGGGCAGTGGTGATGTTAGGCAGCTCCCTCTCTACTCATCTCCACTGGCTGCCTCACCATGTGAATGCCCTTGTGGAGATCGAAGAGAAAGGGAGAGGCGCTGAAGCAGGGAAGGGAGGCTGCAGGGTCAAAGGGCCAACCCCATCCTGCTGACTACCAACCAATCAGGAAGTGTCCTGTGCTGTCTTAGAGGTAACAGAGGGGGAGAGAGGAGGAGATGAAGAAGAGAAGATAAGCAAGGAAAGGAGAAGGGTGGGTGGACTGCAAGGCGGATCCCCAGGGTCAATTATCCCCGGGAAGGAGGTACTGTAACCAACACTCTGCATCTCATTTGCAAGGCAGCAGCAAAGGTGCACCTGAGCACGGCTAGTGAGCGTCCTGCCAAAGCACCAAGGCAATTAATGTCTCCTTTCAATGACATGTGCTTCTCAGTGTGACAGTGGCTGGGCAGCTGTGGGTTGGGCCAACTGGCTAAAAGAGAAGGCCTTACCGATGCCTCGTCTTCCCACTGAGACTAATTTCATGTAGAGATCACTGCCTCTGTTTCACAGACAGTCTGAGTTAGAGGGCTTTGGGTTCCAGCCTAAACACACACACACACACACACACACACACACACACACACACACACACACACAAGAAGCAATGCACGCATGCAAAGACATGCATCCTAAAAACGATACACACACACTTAGTCACTCATGTACTAGAACACCAGATAAACACACACAGACATGTTAGTGCATTATCACACATGTACAGTAAATGTTAGTACAACAATAGTAAAAAGTGAGGATAAAGACATCCCCTCTCTCACACATAGATGATTATATATCAAATGAAATGGGGCACTAACACAGAAGAGTCTATGTTTAAGATTCAACCATGACCTGTGATGAAGAGAAATGGGTTCACACACGTCCTCAATACTGCCTTGATTTCTATCTGAAAATATGTTTCCAGGGCAAATTTGTGAGAAGAGTCATAAGATTTTGCTCTTTAGCTCCAAGGGGCTGGTCATGATAGTGAGAAAACTTGTGTTCTTTTTGCTGGAAACTTGTACAGTTACACAACATATGAACAGGAGTCACAACAAAACCAACATACTAGGCCTCTGAAGGCTGCATTATTCTGCATTCTTCTTCAAATTCATTCTGCCATATTATCAAACAACAAACAAAAAAATCTTTCAACATTTTTTTATTCTTAGAACTTCACCACTGTTGTGTCAAAAATGTTATTATTCTTCCTGAGGATAATGCCAAAGGAAAGCTCAAGGAATGTCAGCAAAACAAACAGACCAGTCTCTCCGGAGCATGAAAATATACTCAGTCAATATCATACATACTTATTTCTCATGGATAAGTAAAATTTTTGGCCTCACGGTTGTACTGGAGGAAAGGTCAGGGGTCACGAATAAGAGCTCATTGTCAATGGAGCATGACAAACAAAAACAAGTGTTGGATGGGCTGAATGACCCACAGGACAACATTACCATCAACACGGTAAATATGAACTTAAAACACAAACTAAATGTGAATGTCTGTGCTTTCATAATAAAAGAAATGCATGCTAAAAAAAGAGAAGGGATAAAATTATAGCACAGAATACAATGAGTATAAAAAAATCAATGTTGATGACAGAGAACACAGCGCACCCTCAGGCTCTTTTTTTCCTTTATACCCACAACATTAAATTAAAGACAGAAGACTGAGGAACATTCAGACATGGAAAAGATGTGTCATTTTAAAAAAAAATCTTCTTTGGCTGTTGTTTTTGTAGTACTGCATATGTTAAATGTAATGTGTTAGTAAAAAGAATCTTAAACATGTACAATTAGTTAAAACTTGTGTTTAATGTACATATTATTTTAGAGTAAAATAAACATTTCTTGAGTATTAATGTAACATAAAAAAAACTTCAAAGTAATAAGACATTCTTTGCAATATTAATAGGAAATATTATCAGAGGCTGTATGGTATGTACGCACTGTATAAACTGTATGGAAGATATGTGTTGCTTAAAGGCCGAAGTCAGCAAGAACATTACCATGTAATCAAGTCATGACCTTGTGTGTGACCTTATTGCCGCGGGGCATTGCAGCTAGCAAGGCTAACATGAGGCTAATGAGTGTCATTCATTGCATTTGGCTGCATAGGAAACACACACACACACACACAAACGCACAAAGAAACACATATTCAACAGATCCAACCTTCCGATCACTGCTCCCTATAGCCCTGAAGCTCACAATAAAACCCAGTGTCTCCCTCAGTGGGCAGTCTGTGCTCTCCTCCCTGACCATCCCCACTCATCCGAGACAGAAATAGACATCGCTTTGCTTCCCTGCTCATTCTCCTAGTCAACTTGTGGTTGACACACACTGGATGAATGACTACTTCCTCCTGCTCGCCTCAGCCGACTACTGAGGTGCAGTTCCGAGTTGTCGAGCTTGCCACTGAGAGAGAAAAAGAACAAGGGAAGTTGGATTCAGCTCACAGTGTGGGGGTGAGGGGGGGGTTGGAGGGATGGGCTGGTGGAGGGGGGGTGGGGTGGGGGGGAGTTGTATGTGTGCTAGTTTCAGGAGACACGTCCTGCTCGCACACAAACACACAGACACACACGCGGCACAGACACACACTTACAGCAAAGCTAGCTGGCTTTTGACAGTGGCAGAATTATTATGGTGAGGTGAATATTACCCCCGTGGGACTTCATTTACCTCCAGCATATTCACTGAGTTTCTCTGTGCTTTACTGCTCCTCATAATCCAAGCCTAACCGCACACACACACACACATACACACACACATGCACGCTTGCACTCGTATCACCATATCACACACTATTTTTATGTCCATGAGTGTTGTCAGGGTTATTATTGAGATCATTATGGAATGTGGATGGTATTCAGATGCCCCACCACCACCACCACCACCCCTCACCACCAACCCCACCCATTTTGTTGCAGTTTTGAATCTTGGCGACCACTCATGAAAGGTTACCAAAGCCTTCCCATTCTAGTTTGTATTTATCAATAAAGGATATAGTCATTCATAAACGCATATACACACACACACACAATCACAGAGGCAGTTTTGTATTTTGCAGCTGGTATTATTGTAATTCTCCTCTTAGCATTTAGTTGGTAAAGGTCACTGATGGACTTCTTTTGTTGTGCTTTTTGAGGTCTCTTTTGCCCATTGTGCTAACAAGTCATTAAAAATTGAGGGAAGTAAGACAGGCCAGGAGACATTGCATATGTTTGGAAGCATTATTATTATTAAATAATCATGTTTGTCTCCTAAATTGAGAGTGACTCATGCCACAATATCAGTAATTAGATAAATTATTGATGAGCTAGCGGGTGGGTGAGAGGCTGGTCGGTGGTGGAAATGGAATTGCCAAACCCAATTACTGTCTTTTTCTCAGAGTGGCCCCATTAGGGTTGTCACATCGACCACTAAATGGCGACACTAATAAAACCACAACTTGCACCCAACCAGCTTAATTAATAGTAAGATGATTAATATTTTAATTGCCGCAGCTTAAATACTGCTCGCACTGAGATGCAAGCTTTACGATCACAGACTCTGTGAAAGATGTCCCGTGCTCTCTGCTTTGAATTATCAAACATGTCAAGTTTCACAACCGGTTTCCTCATCGTGAGTTTAATTTAAAACAAGCACACAGTTTAAACATCGAAACAATTGACAGTATTTAAGGTCAAGGTGCACTGATACCTTTGCAGTAATGATGATGATTTAAGTATCACAATTTTTGTAAAGTTTTTGTTAATTGAGAACAAAGTTGCTGAAACACTTACACAAGGTTTTGCATATAAAAAGTTCACGAGAGTCTCAAGGATGCACACAAGGTTGTTCATATATATTTTTTTTTTTTGCCAATTACGATGGTTAATTTTGATGTGTAGACTACCATTTTAATATCTAACAAGAGTTTGTATCCATGAAAATACTTCATATACAAGAATCACTCACCGTTTCATCAGTTTTTTACGTATCTATGAAAAATATTACCTGTGCTATACACTTTCCCTAAGATATAGTTTGAAGATTTATGTTTTTAGATGTCATTAAAAGGCTGAACCAGGTCACTTTAGGTGGCAAATGGCTGCATTTATCTTTACAATCCAAGAGTGAGATACTCAACTTCCATGTTGCCCTCTGAAAAGAAAGAACTTCCACAACACTATACCCTAGGGTCACTGTGTACCACCAGCGCTACAGGGCACATAAGTGCACACTAACACACATACACACACACACAAAAAACTCACATGTGCCACAATAAAAAGCGACTATCCCTCTTCCGCTAATACCAATCAACACGATCTCTCAGGAGGGCATGGTGTCTTCAATCCCCAACATGAATAAAACAAGTTGTTATTCTTTTCTAGATAAACACCCTCCAAGTGCCCGCAAACAAGAGGAGGAAACGACGCCAAGCTTTGGTTTTCCTCAAGCAACTGCAATGGAAACGGGCTCCCCAGACACTTGCTGGGCTCTGCAAAGAGGTCCTACACCATACAAAGTGTCTGCTTTGCCAGAGGCACAGGATGGAACTTCTAAGCACAAACAAAATCTATTTAATACCTAGCAAGGCATGCCTGCCATTTGAACAAAGAATATTATTCATTCACTTTGTCAATTCCTTATGTACATGGTATTATTTAAATTCCCCAGTGAGATTTGAGGTGTTGTTTGTTCATTTGAATCTACAGAAGGACTCTGCTGGTATGTGAATCATTAGGAAGCATCACTTTGGCCCAGATTTGACAAAGAGGCTGGGAAGGTGTACATTAGTCGACGGAAAAGGTTAAGCATGGTAAAATGAGAGGGGAAATGTGGCGGACAAATTGAGAAATTAGCAATATGCGGGTGGGGAAAGTCTCGGAGGACCCGGCAGTGAGGCGAGACCTATTATGGCACATGGCACCAGGCAGCTGGGTGGGTAATTATCATCATGTGTTTAGCAAGGCGCCCTTATCCAGGGCAACATATATGACTTGTGCTTTAACCACTTAGTTGGCCCATTTAGCTCTGTGCCGCCATGTGCATGCATGAGTGGGGGATGAGTGCAAATTTTCACTGCTTTAACAGTAGGCGGCGTTTCCCAGCTGCAGGTGCCGGCAAGTCAACCATAGTTGGCACCTTAGGCTATGATGCAGGTGTGTGACCCATACCACGGTGCCAGGGTGGCTGAGGTGGCCTCGCTGTGAACGAGTGTAGCTTGATGTCCTTGGGGAAGGTGAGAGAGTAACCCCATGAAGATCCAGCTGGGAGCGCAGTGAGCAGGGGGCCCAGATGTGTGTGTGTCTGTGTGAGTGTGTTTACATTTGAGTGTGTGTCTTTTAGTGTCTCCATGTGTGCCCACTGCCAGCTTGGTACAAAACAGCTGGCTCTCACCATCTGCTACTCTTCTCCTCAGCAGCCCCAGAATGTGTATATGTTGTATGTGTGTGTTTTCTATGTGCTGCAGGTCTTTTCCTGCAGTGTAATCTACTACTAGAAGTGCCAGAATTAATGTGATTCAAACCAGTTTAAGAAGTTTCATTGTAACTGCGAGCATGCTATGTGAGTACTATGGTTCCCTTCAAATGAGAGGAAGAAAAATCAGTTTTCCATTTATTTTTGGAAAAAATAATACATAAATAAATGTAAAATCCAGTAAATGTACACTTCTTTTAAAGCTACTCTAAGTCTATCTAGTGCATGTTAGCTTTTCCCTTTGGTTGTTACTCACTTGCTGCAAGCAAGCCTGGTCTATCGAACAGACTCAGGGAAAAGAGAGAAGGATTGGGAGGTTGGGGGGTTAGTATGCTAAAATCCACCCAAAACAAGACACATGAGACATACGGTTCTAGTGTTAATTAGGGAGCCAATATTACAAGATAAATCAGAGATGGAGGGCAGGTTTGGACGAGAGGGAGATGAGGGAGGGGGGATAGAGGAGGAGGAAAGGGAAGGAGGGAAAGGAGAGAGCAAAAAACAGAGAGAGGGACGGCAGGGTGTTGATTTGAGCAGGGCCTGGGGGCAGCCTACAAGGCAGAAAGAGGCATGATAGACTGGCTAACCAGGCGCTGATCAGGCCTGTGCAGCTCTCTTCCTTTCATCAATAGTGAACAACCAAAAGTGGAAAGAGAAAGTCTGTTAGCTGCTCACTTATTTGCTTCAAAGTCAGCATTTAACACCATCAAATGTCACTCGAGTTTAAGCTAATCAATTATGCATTTTGATATACAGAGAGCCGAAACTCTATTTCTATGGATCAGGACTAAAAAAGCATTTTCTTTTATGAAAACTGATGCCATCTGCAACTTGCGCGCACACAATGCCGGCAAGTATCATGTTGCTCGCAGATGACAGTAATGAAAAATGATGTCTCTCCACCTCCCCAAATTTCAAGTCGAACAGCGGCAGCAAAAGTGAGTAATCTGTAATCGGAGCGATGTGGAGGAGTGCAGCGCTGCTAATGCGACCAGACCCCGCTGTTCTCTGAGGAAGACAGCGCTGGAGGGGAGGAAGAAGAGGAGGAGAAGGAGAGGCAGAGGGATGAGCAGGAGGAAGAACACACACCGAGGTAGTTGGGGGATCGCTTGCTCCAAACATGGCAGAAGGTACGGAACAAGGCGCTCTGTGTGGGCCCCATTATTTTTACTCCCCATTCTCTTTTCCCCTCTCTCCTTTTGAAGACGGCGGGATTTTTCTCCTCCTCCCTGACATAAAAGTAAACAACGTTGCCTGCAGGCACAATTTTCCCGGCAACACAATAAAATGTGCAGTGAATTTATGATGGTCATCCATTAGCTCTTACCAAGGAAACATCACCCGTATCTGTCGTCCATCATTATAATAGAGGGTTAATGCAATGAATTTACATAAAAAAGTCATATTGTCTGCATGAATTATTTACACCCTCAGCTGTTTTTTCCAATTTCCCTCTTTTTTTTTCCCTCTCCGTCCTCTCGTTCGTGGCAAGGGGCTTTTTGGTCCAGATTCTTGTGGAGAAAATCTGACAGTAAATTTCGCCGTGAGGTGGTCCTGTCGCCGCCACCTCACTGTCCCAATATTTCTCTTCGTTCCGCCCTCCTTTTGTCCCTCATGCCCACCCTCTCGTCCTTCTTTTCTGTCTTTGTCTACAAGGGACAGTGAAAGCTGGGGGGGCATTGTGATGTGCTTGTTTATGGCCCTTTGGATGTTACCCAGTCAATCAACACCGAAAAGTATGTGATCACACTACATAAGATGATCAACTGGATGCAGTATCGAGAGTAAGTATTTTTAATGAACAAACCTGCATTAAGAGTATGAACAGGACACAATATTGAACAGAAAAAACGTATTTCTTTGATGGCCCAACCTGGTAATGCATACAAAATGATCAAAGTGCCAGTCTTTCTACTGTAAATGAATTATCCTGATATCACTTCCCTGTAATGAAGGCCTCTACAATGCTAACAGTTGCCTTTCAGACCCCGGGGAAAGGCTCAGTGATTGAGCAATTATGACAAGCTCAATTACTGTCATCATATTATCATAGCTAATCCAACTCCGTCATGCTGCGCCTTCCACTGCACTGATCACAGCGCCTTTTTCACTGTCACTGAGGTGAGAAAGTGCTGTCACTGACACTGCTTGTGCTCCCATGAACACGCTCAAATGAATATGTGGCAAATATGTCAATCTACTGGTCCCCATCTCTGTTTCTATCTTACTGCTGGATGTCTCCTGGATGGATGTCTTAATTTTTTCTAATTCAGCCTGACAGTGCCACAGGCGTTCTAAGCTAAATTTGCAATGTGCCTTGACAGACTGCAGGTTCTGTGAGTTATCTTCCCTGATACGGCTAACATGCTTCTAAGCAATGACCACAGAGACGCCTGCTGCCACGACTTGTCAGACTGTGCACTGAAGCAAGTCGAAGCTCACAGGGGCTAGAAGAAGTGAGAGGAGTGGTGTAAGGTAAAGAACTTATACAAATCGGTGACCTCACAGCCCTTCAGATAATCCTCCAGCAGTGGGAGTAACACAGGTCAGTCAAACAGATGTAGATGAGGAGGTCAGTGTTGAGGAAACTTGCACATAGCAGTTGTTTTGCAAAGACACTTCGGACCGATGCCAGAGGTGTGAGGGGAGGTGAATGGATCAATTGAAGCCGAGCCTCAGGTATAACCCATTCTCATCCATATAACATCTCTTTATACCCTCTCCCCCCTCACATACACAGTGCAGACGTGTGTTTTCGTCCCTTCGGCGTCTTGTTCATTCCACTCACTGGTACGCTTCTCCTGAGGGGCTTGATTCCTGCTTGCCTCCAGGCCCATTTCTCAGCCTTGTTAAGGAGGTTGGGATTAGAGGTCAGAAACATGGCCACCTTCACAGCCTGCATTGATCGCTGACCAAATGTTTCAAGAAGTCATGAAGGAAAGGAGCAGCCTGTCGAGGTGTGAGGTTAAGCTAGTGACGTCATGACTTTTGTTTGTAGTCTTTCTTATTTGACATACACTCCTTTCACAAAACTCAAAAGGTACATTGTTTTTCAGTTCTTCACAACTTTTTGTCAGTATGTGGGTACTCAGCTGTATCCGAAAACAACAAATATACTATATATATATATATATATATATATATATATATATGGGGGATGAGCCAGCCAGCTAATATATATTTCTTGCACTACATGACTTTTTTGTAACTCTGAATTTGTCGTGCCCACCTTTGAAAAAATTACATAAATCATGTAATGTTAACTTTAGGTTACAAAAATTTATGATATGTCATAACAAAACCTTTTTGTAGTCTTTGGTTGGCCAATAAGCTTCTCCCTATTTAACACAAGTACCACAAAATTACAACAATTGCAACTACTTTCAAATATTTTTATATTTTTACCAATTTTAATATTATTTAATTTCAATCACTGCATTACAAATGACAAAAAGCCCCACAAGAGCACCAGGGTCCTGAAAGCTGGTAGGGTGATGTTTTATTATTTACTATTTAACAAAATTCAACATTTAACAGAAAAAGTAGAGTTCCATAATTAATTGTATTTATTGAAATTTGTATTGTTTGCAAGGTTGTAAATTTGCTTTGTAAAATGTGATATTTTCTGTTTCTCTGTTTTTTGTGAGTTTTATTTGATTTTTTTTTGTAACAATCATTTGTTTAATTCAATAAGTTTTGATTTTTTTGTTTGTTTGCATGTATTGGTAAAGTTCCATATGCTCAAATGTAGTGTGGTCATTAGATTACGCTATAGTTTATGAAGTGAAGCCATGTCAAGCTTAAAATCTGCTCTGCAAATAGGAAAAAGCAAAGCACAGCTACAACTGGACTCATACTTTACACAACTTGCCAGAAAAGTAAACTAATCACTCACTTTGAAAGAAAGTATCCCATGATGCTGAGAAGTGCTGAGAAGAACGCAAGCAGGTCAGCTTACTGTACAAATAGGGTGGCAAACAAATTTGCATGTCAAAATTAAAAATCAATGTGTTCCACCTCACCTAATGACCAATCTCCCTACTGCTGCTCTTGGGCTCTGATTAACATTCAGGGAGGTTCAGGAGAAAATGTTAGAGCAAAGCATTAATCTCTCTCAGCAAAAAAAGCTTGTATCTTCTGACAGGTGGGTCAAAGTTGCCGTTTAATCTAGCCCATAATTTCGAAAATGTGCTGACAGAGTGTATTTTAATACATTAGATCCTGGCCGTGTTTTAAAAAGCTCAAAGCGCGACACCTCAACAGGAGGTCTGTGTCCCCCGTTTGGAGTTATGGCATGTTGGGAAAAATGGAGAGAATGCAGCAGAATACAGAGGAACACCCCAAAGAAAATTGCATTTGAGAGGAAAAATCTGTTTGTTCTTAAAATACTAAAGACAGATGGGCCTGAGGTAGCAATACAGATTAGTCAGGCTAAACTAATGTAATTACAAAACAGTGGACCCAACCTGCATCTCTAATTTATAGATGAAATTATGTTTCACTTGCAAAAATGTTACTCTTAACTGCTTCTTTTTAAACAGAATACAGAGCAGGGGGGGAAATGAGCATAAGATGTTTACTTGTGTTAAAGTTTCCACTCTGACATTTTTAAAAACCAACGATAAAAACGACTAGATTTTTATCAAGCCCTTAAAGACCGTAAACCTGCTACGACTGTTTATTCGTTCGATGGCCTGCACTTGACTTTATTGGCCACTGGCAGGATGTGTCTTCAGAGGTGTCCTGCTCGCCCATTGAAAAATGCGTCTCTTACCTCTTGCCCAACCTAGTGGAAATAATATCGCTCACACTGAGGGATCATGGTGTCAGGGTCAATTGTCCTGCAAAAGATGAGGGAGATGGGAGACATGTATTGATTTTTCATTTTGTTGGGGTAAGCAAGCATGATGCGGCTGGGCGCGGGTGCAATGAGGCGGACAGAATGTGCTAGACTGCTCTTCAACCTTGTCACCCGTGAACTGTGACTGCTGAGAGACACCTTGAAACAATTATCACAAAAAAACTATAAAAACACAATCGATAACGGGAAAATTTATATTATCGGTCATTTATGGTTATCGGTCAAAAATAGAGCCAGTAGTACAAAGGCATATTGCTTTAGTTGACTTAACAAGCAGAACATCTAGACATGCCGATACAGTTGTTGGTAATATGTACCTTCAAAGCTGGTTTGCTATCTGCCAATAAACACAGTGAAGAAGAAAAAGTAGGAGAAAGAAGAACAAGCTCAGCACCCCGTTGTCACACTCATGACATTGAAGTGTTGCACCTGGCAATCTGGATCAGGGCCAAACATTTTTCGCAAGTGTGAACATTTTTTACAGTTTCAGTGAAGAAAAATACAATTGTAATTTACAGTTCATGTTGTGCAAGGTTTCAGAAGGAGGGAAAAAGTTGTGTTGCAAGTTAGATTTGATAATGTTGGAACTCTGGAATACAAAAACATCAATTTTTTGCTCTCTACACCTTTGGGTTTTTTAACCTCAGAGTGCATAAACTAGAGGTTCTGAACTTTAAAAATGCAAAAATTTTTAAATTATAGGTGATCTTATCAATAGCAGCCATAAGAACCAGGTAAGCTGATGGAGAACATTCAGCTCAGGTACCATAGAGGAAATTCCGAGCCAGAGTTGGTAATCTAACGCCATGCTGGGCTTTGCAGGGCAGAAAAAACTTGACAAACACATGACATGTTGCCACAGGTCACAGATGCATCCAAGCAGTCCAGCCTTTGCCTATCAGCTACAAACAGTGAATGAATTCCAAATCCAAACAACCTCTGTGGACCTTATTTAGCGTGTTCAGCTCAAACCATCTAAAGTAGTTCATCTCTACATACAGAAGATGAGGTTTGATAAAGGAAGCAAGTGATTCCTATCAACTCCTCCGTGTTTCTGCTCTCTCTGACTTTGCAGTAGAGGACACTGATCTCCTTTTTGGGTCATAACCTGCCATGTATCCTTGTAAATGTTCCTGTTGTGGCAGGACACAACAAAATGTCTACAACTCATTCTGGATCATGACAGGGTTTAGGAACCCAGCAGTCAGTTCACTTCCTGAATAAAAATCACCTGTTTGAAGGGGTGTTGTGTGCTTCTCCATCTCTGTTTCGCTCTGTTTTACTCTGTTTCTCACAGTTCCATCGCGGCTCATGCATTTTGTCCATCGTTTCCCTGCTCCTCATTTGCAAAGGCCACGGTCTCGACGGTCAGAGGCATGAGAGACAAAGGGTGGAGAACACAGCGGTCATCTGCTGCCCTCTCTGAGCTCCAGCCACCTAGATGACCGATACACACTGGTCTGGAGCTCTCCACCCCTCTACAGTGCATGACCTTCTCTGCTGTCTGTGATGTGAGGGTCAGAGTTGAATGCAGATAATATAAGCTCATCAGTATACCCAACACCTCGTGTTGAAGTGCTAGCAATGGCCTAAATATTAATGCAATCCATCCTTTGGAATAAGAAACAATAAAACACTGAGTGCAGAGTGGACACATCTGTGACAAGGAGCTGAGTGTCTATCATTTTCTCCAGGTCAAAGTGAAAAATATCTGTGACAGCAACACAAATACAAGAGACACACTTCTTTTCAACTGCATAAGAACTGTGCATGCAGCTCTATGTTTGAGGCCTTTTATCTCAGCACTCCAAACCAAAACATCCACAGGACAACAATGACAACATTAGTATAAAAGGTGCCTGAAGGAAGATTTAAGTTTTTTTTGTTGTTGTTTTTTGTTGTTAATCAAAATGTGCCATCCCTGTTGGTTAACAGTTTACTCACCAATGTGGGGTTAGGGGTTCAGGCTAAATGCCTGAGCCAATTTAGTTTGGACTTGGACCGATACATGATTTTTATTTAGACTCTGTTTTCTTATATTATTTGTAAAGCACATTAGTCAATTCATGTTGTTTTACAGAAATAAATTTTACTTTAATTTGACTTGATAAAATTTCACTTCCTCTTCCAAATAAGTATATAAAACATGTCATACTGTAAGTTTTCTTTGTCTTGTTAAATTCCTGGCGAAGGTGCTGGTTTTTGCATCCCCCACCTCCAGCAAAGTCAAAGTTAGTGTAAAAATGTCATTCTAACCAATAGGACTCATGGCTAAAACTTCAAAAATATGACCGTAGGGAATTTTCCTTTCATAATGATGGGAAAATCAGGCTTTCTGTCTACTTTGTTGAAGCTCGTTCTTATGGAAGGATGGGTGCAAATGAGTCCTTCTCCTTGTTTTTTTAAGAAGAAATTGCCACAAGTCTAGCTGTAAATCAAAATTCAATCACAGTTTATCAAACTCTTAAAGGTCTCAAAGATCACAAGAGCTTCTTCACACACCTGTTAGGCATGTCAGCGTTTGGGTGAGGCTGGGTATGTTATCACTCACACAGACACACACACACACACACACACACATACACACAGAATTACACACATACACCTGTGGTACTACTTGCCACTAATGCTTTAAGTGTTCCAATTTCTTTCAGACAGAGGAGATGTGAGAGGTGAGAGAGGGGGCGAACCAGCAGCTGGTTACCTTGGCTGACTCTCACACCTGTTAAGGAAGGAGCAGATATCACGCTATACAACAGTAATAAATGGCTGATGCAAGCATGCTGTAATGGCCAGCACAGCCTTGGAATCTCATACGCTGATTGTGCTATTAGTGGAAAAATTCATCAACCATTTAATCCAAATGCAGAGACCAGAGAATATCTGCATCACAGGAAGAACTACTCTGCATTCTGTTCGCTAAAACCCACTCGTGTACTGTACGTGTCAAAATCTTACCATTTGATGAATCCTTGCTGTGTTTTTAAATAAAAGATTCTCCTTTTTATTACATAGCAGAGAATGGAAGAGGATATTCTTTAAAAAGTAGTTCACATCCAAAGCTCAGTGTGTTAAACACTTGAGGCTCAATTTGTCAGATTCACTTTCTACAGAGTGACGGGGTATATTACCCCAGTGAGCAGCCAGGCCCAGTACAGAGCAGGGCTTTTAGCATAAAATAAAACTGAAACTAAATAAAAATGATATTCTTAAAGAAAAACTAAATCTCAAGTAAAAAAAATATATTGTTAATATACAATACTAATTAAAATAAAAACACTTTGAAATTGAATTTTGGATATTTTGTGTGATATATGTATTAAAAGGTTTAGAAAACATGAACCATTTTATATGAATATTATACACCTACTAGGTCCCAACAAAAAAAACACTAAAACTACCAAAAACCAACCTAATTTATATATAAAAATTTAAACTACACTTAAACTAGCAAATACGCTGTTAACGCTCACTACAACTGAATTTATTTTAAGTACAGATATTAAGAATAAAATAAGAAAACTGATATGTAAAAGATTCATAGAAGATTAAATTACATAAGGAACTCATATGCTTTTGTCTTAAAGTCCACTTGTACCATGTTGTATAACAGGTCTTGATCCAGATGTGTCCATTGGTAAAAGCTACACTTCAGTGCAAACATACATATCTTGTATTAAAATCTTTAAGTGTGTCATATCAAAAATATTTACTTACAAAAAATAAAAAGTCCTCATTATCAAAATGTGCACGTTTCAGTATTTAATCTTAATACAAAATTATTAATGAATTAACTGATTGAATAAATTCAGTGTTAATTGTCTCCTTGTCTTGCCTGATGTCATTTTACTACACCTTCATATATGAAATGAAATAATGATGATTTAATGATATGTTTTTAGTATGCAGTGTTACTAAATATGCAGGAGTTTGTAAATTCAGTTTTAATGTGGTATATTGTTGAGCCGATGCAGTTTAAGTTGTTATAACTTCCTTAAATACTGTTGGGTAGTTTAATTCATGACAAAAGTTTTCTGGGTTTTTAAAAAAAACTAAATTGTATGTTTTGCATGCAGAACTTAAGTCTACATAGAAGCTAACGGTAGTTTGATGTTCTTTGGCAAAAAAAAAAGTGTACGTTTTTTTTAATATAGCGGAGAAAATGTAGTTTAAAATTGGTAAACTCAAATGGTTACATGGTTTTAGTGTCTACAGTTGTACGTAAGTGCATTACTGAAGTCAGTGTGCTTATTTTCCATGACAGAGGTAGTGTTATACAGTAGCCTACTTAGCCATCATTTGTGTACAGACAGTTCACCAGTGACCTCCATGATGGCGCCAGTGATCATTTTATACTATACCTACATATGTGTATATGAGTGTGTGTATTAAGTTTGGGGTCTTCAATGAATTTCTGAATAAGCCCCAGTGGTGTCTGCCCTTTATCACCTAGTCTATGGTGTTTGCAAATAATGCACTTAGTGTGTGTGTGTGTGTGTGTGTGTGTGTACCTGTCCAGCCAGGCCCTGCAACAAGCCCTTTACTAGTAACTTTGTGTGTGAATGTGTGTGTGTGTGTGTGTGTGTGTGTGGTGCTTGTGTTTAATAATGCATAGCCCCAAGCCCAGGACGGGCCCTTTGATAAAGTACAGCTCTGCGGCACATGCATAAGCAGCTCCAGCCATATGCAGAAAGAAGAAATTGATGGTGGAGATAAAGTCTGTGCTCTGTGTGTGTGTGTCCGTGTGTGCGTGTGTGTGTGTGAAAAAAAGAAAGAGAGTGAGGCAAGAAAAGATTTATGGATTGCATCAATGTCTATGTGCAGTGTTTGATCAGGTGGCATTTTGAAGCTTTTAGGACGAGTCCTTTTCCTGTGTGAACATGTTTGAAAATTGGTACTTTTTACTGTTTGATTAGCTGATACTGGATAAGCATGCAAATACAGAAATGTACATAAAGAACTGAGGCTATGGTATGTGCCTGTATGTGTCTGAGAGACAGAAAAGTATGTGAGCGAAAAAGACGAGTGTGTTTGTATTAAAGAAATGTGTCTTTATGATTTGTGTGTCATGATCAGTCTTGAACTCTGATCTTTGATTCTCTGTTGGTGTGTGTTTCTGAGCATGTATGTACCTCTGTGGAGGAGAGTGTGAATGTATTCTGTCAGAGTGTGGAAGTGTGAGGAGCTGCCAGTCGAAAATGAAGGGGTCAGGAGCCAGTATGGAGGGCCAAGGTCGTTGCCACACTCTCGCCCGTCTCAGCACGCAGCTATATTGCAGGCAGGAAGGCAAAAATGAGGGCGAAGATTCGCAAACAAGCCGGTAAGGTATGCACATACATGCAAAAAAGCCTCTGCCTATTCACTCTCTTTCTAAACAGCATGACCCCTAGACCCTTTCAAAATAATACTGATCTAACATGCACTTTTTTCTGACTTCTCACAACTTCCTCTCATTTCCCTCAAGTGTAGTGTTTTCTTAATAAATTTATTTTCAACTTTTACTCTTTTCTCATGTGTTTTAATAATTCACCTGATCTCGTCTAGTTTTGTGGGTTGAGAAGTTGTCCAGTTCTCCACTGTAGTCCAACGCTGTGACAGCTAAAACCTCTCTATGCCCCAAGTCATTAGACATGTCTTTCGTTCTTTATCTGCCACCCACCTTCCTCACCTCCTTCCCTCTTCCATTCATCCACCCACTCCCTCTCTTTTTCCTCCCTTGCACCGGCTGCCACCCCCTCACCCAGTCATAAAGAAAAGACAGTCAGATATACAGGAAGAGACAGAGAAAACCCTATCTCTTTTTGTTGCAGCTTTAATTTACTTTGTACATTAATATTTCAGGGCCCTCTGCAGGCTTGGTGCGGGAACCAGTGGGAGCTGCTGTGTGTGTGGATGCAAGTGTGTGTATATGGGTGTGTGTGTGTGTCACATTCCAGCTGTAGGAGGGGAAAGGATTAATATTTCAACGGGCCTTATTGGAGACCCCTGTACCGGCTCCACCAAACCACCATGGTATGGGTGCACGCCTCACCTTCCTGCCCCAACCTTTGTGTCTTTGTCTCTACTCCTGCAATTTCTAGTTCATTCACTGTGCTTGTACATATGTGATGTGTCAGTCATCACGTAGGCGTAACTTTTCAAAAAAGCACAACACACATCAGCTCATTGTTATAAAATAATTAAAAATCCAAAGTTAAGACGAATGTCAAATATTAGAATAACAGCCAACTTTAATTGACTGACAAGGTGATGGATATTCTGCAATCATCTATTAACTTTCTTCTGCTAGGTAGCAATGCATCCACTACAAACTCAAACATGGTTTCTGTGAGTATTTCATCCCTTCCCCCATCTTTGCCAGAAAACAGCACAATGAGCAATGTTGATTTACATTCATGCAGTATATTTTGAAAAAAAAAAAACCAAACAGCCTGACCTTCCACCTGTGCAACAGCCACCTTATGAGCTGCAACTCAGCTGCAAACATATTTATATACTGGTAAATGATAAAGCTCCACCTCAGGTCCACCTCAACCATCCACACCATCATAATATACGAGTAAATAATTAAATTCTGTAATAATGCAGAATTTTTTGACTTGCATACCGGTTTTAGTGAGTATGTGCACATACGTATCACGTGATCACATTACTGTCACCATCTGACTTCTTTTAAGCAATGTCACAGTCCAAGCACTGAGCAATTAACTGCTGATTATAATTTTGATCATCAAGAACAACTAAAACTATTAACAATAAGATATAATGCAAATATTTAAAAAAAACAAATTATTAAGAGGGGCATTTAAAGAAGCAAGTATGAGGCAGAATGTGACCTCAAACAAATGAATGAATGTGTTCTCGTCCATGGAGGTGCAGTGTACCAAAAAAAAAAAAAGACCCAATAAGCAATTTGGAGGAGTTGGAATTGGATTTTGAAGTTGGAAGAGGATGATGAGGATGCAGTGGCAGCTTTTATCACAGATCAGTGGGTCTCTGAGCGGGGGTCTCCCGGTCGTTGCATCAGGGGCACCCAGCAGGAGGCCATATTGAAATGAGGTGCCTTCCTCCAGGCTCTTAGCCACCCCTGACATTTGGGTGTGCTCGTGTGTGTTTGTGTGTGTTTTTGTGCGTGTGTGTGGAGTGTTTATGGTGAAGGGTGGGGGCTTGTGTTTCCGCCCAGAGACCCAATTGCCTCCGCTCCCCTGCTACTTGTTTCCCCCCTCTTCTACCCCTACCCTCCCTCACCCTCCTTCGATTGGACCCTGTTTCTCATTTGCCTATTCATTTAAAAGCAGAAAATGCCTACTGAGATCCAATATGGGGTTGAGGCAGGGGGGCGCGAGTGGGCCCTCAGCAGGGGTGGAAAACACAGCAACAACACGATGAAGAGAAGGAGGAGGTGGAGAGTGAAGGAGAGAGGTGTGGGATGCCCAGACCTCCGACAGGAGATGGCTTCAAATGACTTCCAGGCTCCCTCTCTTCTTTCCATTCCTCATCTTCCCTCCATGTCTCTCCCTCGTTGATTTCAGTCTTTTTTGTGGCTTTTTTCCCTCTGTTTCTCTGTTTTTCCTCACTGATGCTTTGCTCACTCGGGTGGTGCTGAGATTGGGATGTGCAGCTCGCTTGACCCTGCTGCTGAGACGATGCAGGGGTTCGAACCAGGCCCAGTGTGTGTGATGGTGTGTGTGGGGGTCTGCTTTTCAAAGAAAGCACCCTCTGTCCACCTGTCATTATTTCACACTTTCTCTTTCCCTTTTTTGTAGCTCACCTAAGAGACCTCCGCGGCTCTAAAAGCAAAAGCAGAGTCCAACTTCTGAAAGTTCTTTCTTTGGGTTTGAAAAGTCAAAGAAGAAGGCACTTTGTATAAATGCTAAAGGAAAACGTGGTTAGCCCTGAGTAGCAGCGAGAGCACTGTATGACATGTTTTATGCATGGCCGCTGGGTCTCTCAGGTCGAGGAGTTTCACATCAACAAAGTGCGGAGGGTGGCTAAAGGTGAGAGGCATACTGGCAGAGGGCGTTGGGGGGTGGGGAGGGAGGAAAAGAGATGAGAAGTGGGGCGAGAGGAAGAGGAGTAAACAATTGTAGATTCGAGCTGAATTCAGCCGGTAAGGAGAGAAAAGGCACTTAGTCGGCCGAGTGTAGACAAAAAACGATCCAAGGAAGTTTAAACATTAACAGATAAAAGTAGAAAATTAACATTAAACGTTCTTATTTCTCACTATCTAAAACAACTGTTTTGTCAGACATACTTGACAACCATCACTTACCCATGATTCAATTGATCTATGTGACATTTAATTTGAGGACCATGAGGAAGCAAGCAAAGATGACGCAGCACACATAACTAAAACCAGCTAGTGACCTCTGATGTTCCAATACTGGTGGCACAGAAGGGAAAAAAACAGCCCGACTTTTCAATGAGGAGACTGATTTAGCTTTAAATTATCCTTTAATTTAGTGCAAGGATTCGAGATTGTAAGGAAAGTGATTAATTGCACATTAAATGCTGTTTTATTTTTATGTGTGCCACTAAACTGTCTTTACGGCAGAGGATGATCAATTTGTCATTTGTGGGTTGCTTCCATTACTCTGAACACGACACAGAGCACCTGTTAAGCATATTCCTTATAAACATCATGATTAGAGTTCAAGCTGCTCAGATATTACCAGGTCTGCCCTAAAGATAAGTGTGGCATTTTAGCAAGTGTAACAGCAGAGGAACATGGTGATGGTTGTGAAAGTGTCTTTTCTGATAAAAACATAGAAGAACAGGAAATATCGGCTGGGTAGCGGCTCTTCTGACAATGCTGAGAACACTTAAACACCCTCTTCTCTGATCTCTCACCTTATTCTTTTATCTGCTGAAGCACATATAAACACAGGCTCACACACTGCACTGGGCTAATTGCAAAGGCGATGCAATTTCCAGAACATAAACAATATCAAAGGGAGTTGCACTTCCTCCACGTTCTCGCTTTAATGTTATTCAGCAAGTAAATTTAGGTCCACCTCACAGAAACACCTCTCCCTGTAAAAAAATAACATATTGTTCTCCTTTGCTAGAGGAAACCATAATGGAAGCTGTTTAAGAACCCAAATTACCATTAACCAGCTTTCATTGCAGCTCTTCTAGAGATGGTAGATCAGCATCAAAACTAAAAACTGTAATTTAAATGGTGATTTAATTGCTTGCAAAAATCGGAACCATTTCAAAAGTGAAAGTTCGCTACAGCATTTTACATTTCTTTTATTCCTCCCTGCAATATGTACTTCAATGCTTTTATTAATGGTGTTTCTTGTGTTTGAATTCCATGCGAATATGTAAAGTGTCGAAATGGTGAAAGTGCAGCATTTAGAACTACATTGTCCCAAAACACTGCAATCAGGAGATGATCTCACGTATGCAAAAAAGGAAATACAAGCGAACCCCCTTTGCTTTCACGTTTGACTGAGTACCTTTCCTTGTTGAATACATTAGAGGACCTGTAGAATGAGAGCAAATGAATGCCTGCTCACTTCCACAGCAGCCCGGCCTCATGGTAGCTGGGATGGAAAACAACAATTTCTCCCCATTACATTTTTCATCAAACCTGCGTGAGCGACTATTCACCGCTGAAACACATATCTCCTACCTATTGTAGCTACCTACACACAACATTTGTGCCTACACATAAAGATCCTGAATAATAAGCGCTGGTTTTAAGATTCAAAGCCTTGCACGTGCAGGATCCTCAGGAGCGAAACAGGGGAGAAAAAAAAAACATGGGAGACAGCCAGCAACAAACACAAGGAGTGATGATGTGGGGGCGGGAGGGGGGCAAGAAGGACATCTATCCTCCTTTAAGCCCACCTTATTGGCGAGTGATGACCCTGGACTAGGGGCTATTGTCTAGGCTCCTTATCATAATGTAGGCTGTGTTGTCTTCTCCATTACACCTCGGCCATTCAATTAGCCTCCATTACCATAGTAATAGAGCGCTGTATTGCTGGGGTCAGGACTGACAAGGGGAGGAGGAGAGCGGTCAGAGGGAGAGAGAGGGAGACAGAGAAAGAGATGTGGGTATACCTGTAGGTATACCAATGTCAGTTTCCATCATGGCCAAAAAAAGGGGTATGTTGGAAGGTAAAATCATACAGGTTTGACTGAAGAGCAGTGAGGGACGCTGCCAGAAGGGAGGGATCTCACTGAGAAAACATTTGGAAGCATTCTAAGATAACAAGGACCAAATAAGTCTATGTGCTTTTTTAAAACACTCCCTTGGACTTCAGAAAGATGAAATGACCTTGTGAGGCATTGTGCATTTTAAAAAAGCCATACATTTTATCATTCGAATTAAAGGAAAATCAGAAGATGAATGTTCATTTTGATGTGGCAAACTTCCACAGTGACTACCAACAACAGGCTCTGAGTGGTAGTGATTACCAATGATGATGTTGGGGAAACAACAGCTAAATGATAAGACCCCTGTAGCACTTTTCCATGTAATTTAACTGATGATGCTCTTATAAAAGCAACCCCCTCTTCAGCGCTGTTTACTGTTGCACTGTGCAGTGGCTGTTGATAGCCAGTTTCATATCATCATGGATTTCCAGGCTGTCAGATTTAGCTTGGCATCTATCGCTTAGCGCTTGAATGTAAGACACTGAATGACAAAAAAGATCTAGATGAAAAAAAGGACGCTCCTTAAAAGATGGAGTAGCTCATCTGACCTCATAGCAGTCTGCTTGGAGGTGGTCAGGTGGAGATGATCCATCTTTGGCGCGACTTGGCGTGTTTAAATCAGTACCGGAAATGCAAATCAGCATGGCATGGCTTGACTCAATGAGGACAAAAGTGCCAATGGAAGAGCTGTACTGTTGATTTGACATTTTTCAAACAGGGAGAAAGAGGTGAAGATGATAAAACTGAGATAGTGTGAATATCAGCCTGAGAGTGCTTCGTCTTGTTTCATTGTTTGTTTGGTTGGTTGCTCAGCACAGAGTAGGGATAACAGATTAGAAGCTGATCCAGAAGAACAGATCTACGTGAACTAGGCAAAGATGGTAAGAAAATCTCAAAATATTAATAGGGAAGCATGAAGATTTACATGTGGTTAAAGTGTTCAACATTTTCTTCTCACTTCTTCTCCTGCTCCTCTCTCTGTATTTTAACCAATCATTGCCATCACTTGTCCCTTTATCTCTCAATCTGCCAAAACTGAATAATGTCTCTCAATTACATGTCCTTTATACCATTCTTTACCTGGATTTTCATATTTTATCTATTCTCTCAATCACAAAACTCTTTCAAACTAACTTTCCCATCATTTTCCCCTTTTTTTCCTCCTGTCAGTGGCCGTGCCAGGGCGCGTGCCAAGCACCCAGTGCCTCTCTCTTGTCCTGGTCTGCATGTTGCCCTGTTGTCACTGCCACTTTCTGGCATTGAACCCATGTGACTAAAAGAGGAAGAGAGATGTTGAGAGAGGGAGAGACAGAGAGAAAGGCGAGGGGCAAAGAAGAAAGGCAAGGAAACAAGGGAATGCATGCAGATGCAGAGCCCATCTCGTTTACAAATATGCAAATGCTGTTGCCTTTGTGATATGCAAATGAGAGATTACAGAGCGCTAATTAGGGTCAAAAGAACTGTTCACGTCAATTAGGGGAGAATGAAAAAACGATCCCCACTTTTGCTGGCCCCCAGCCCCCAAACCCTGCCACGGATATCCTCAGCTTTTGTCTTAAAAAATGGAGACATGAAAAAGATAAATAATGAGAGACATGTGTACAAGGGGCGGGGCACCAGCATTTGGATAACCAGCATGCATTCTGAAAAGGGCAGAGGTCCAGATTGGTTTCAGTGGAAGGACATGGTTGGGTCTGTTTTAGTATAAACACAATAAGCACAACTGACAAATCAATCTTGTTTCCGTCTGCAGTGAAATGCAGTTTCGATAAAATATGGTTCTGCAATTTCACTCCCTAGTCCTTTGTCTCCGAAGCAATGTTTAGCCTTAGATTCCAAAATTGTACATTTTTATTTAAAAAATCCAATGTCAGCACTTGCTGAGTTACACTGAATCATGTAATTTTAAAAGTAGATATGAATATATTCCAAAAAACCTTGGTATCTCGTTTGAAATATCTAGATATATTTTTCTTATAACATATTACACTTCTCCTACACTTGCTCTCTATTCCTTTTGATTTGCTGCACAATCCCAAAATGACATAATAACAACATCATCCCAAATCTGGCATAAATTACCTATGAATTCCTCTATTCCTCTAAATTAACTCATAATTCCTCTAAAATAAATTAACTCTATTTGAGATATTTGTACGTTAACTTCCCTATAAAAGTTTTCTTTATCCCACATTAAAAAAATTGTCAAGTCAAAATTCATCAACACCTTGGTAGTATACTGGGATTAGAATACATACTGGTGGTGCCATATCTGCAATTCTCATCGTCATCTGAACCCACCACCTGCCAGTTATTGTCTATTTATCTTAATAAAATGTATTGCCCTGGTTTGGTGTGAGAAAGAATCTCTTCACCTAATCAAGATAGCAACAAATTTATAAGAACAAGAAAAAAGATGACATCTTAATGTACAGTCAGTAATTCAAAATAAAAGTGAAAAAAAAAGATTAGAAGGTGAATGACAGAAATAGGTAGACTCTGTGTTTCAGTTTTCTCCCTGTCCCTCTTCTTTCTATCACTCCCTCATTTGTAAGTGTGTCTGTCTAGTGTATGCAGGAGAAACACACTGTTATATTTGCATCCTAATGACCCCTCCAGTGGCCCCCGAGGCTGGGCCCTCTGCATTACCCAGAGATCAATTAGGGCCAGGGCCCGGTGTCTGCTGTGCCCCATTATAAACCCCAACCAACTCTCTCTCTCACTGTCGCTTCCCTTTTTCTCCCACACATGTCCTTCATCTCCACCTCCACCTTCTCATATCACCTACATGGCCACCACATCTTGCACATAAGAGTGCCGACACACACACATATGTCTGATATACAAACAAAACCCCATCAACCACCCTTTATACAATCACACACGCACAAAAATGCATTTTGTTAAAAAAAAAAAAAAAACGCACAAAGTCACATATGCTCACATGTGCACATACTGCTGTCACTCTCTGCAGGAGCCTCCGTGGTGTAGTGGTGAGGTGAAGGATGAGTAGGATCGGTCCACAGAGTTTTCTGTCCGTGTGATTCCATCTCAGGCTTGTTGCCGGGCAAAGCCGCACAAGGACCAGGTTGTGAAATGTACATCCAGCTGACAGAGCCGGGTGTTCTTCAGGCTCTTGTGGCTGCCAATCACACCGTCATAAAAGCACAGTGATTCAACTTGGGCATGAAGAATCTGACTGAGGATAAACAGTACTGCACTGCAAAGCACCTTGCTTATCCTTCCTTCGCTCCACATGTTGAATGTGAGTTTGCTTGTTATTTGTTTTTTTTTTAAAAGATGTAGAGCTGTTTCAGTAACAGTTAACTCGTGTAGCTCCAGATAAAATGTTTAGATGTCTGTCAAGTTTGGTCTTAACAAAATACAGCACGTAAAATCACACAAATATATCACATAAGTGTGTATGTAACATATATTGTCTGAAAAAAATTAAGATTAACGATCCCTAAATAACCTTTAAATCTTTATTCACATAGTTGCACGCTGGACTGTTTAGGCTACTGAGCTTGATTCTTGATAAGCATAACATTGTTTAACACTAGTATTTTGTAATTGTTGGTATAATACACACCTCTTAGTACTGTGTCACTTTAAATATTAAAATGCAAATGACGTAGGTAGGTTCTGTAAGTAGGTAAATGTTAACAGAGCCACGACCAATAAAATCTAAAATTATTTTGGTAGGGTAGGTTTTGCCAGTTATTGAGCTTTGAAGATAGTCAACAGTATTGGTGTTGCAAAGATGGTAGAGGGGCCCAAAAATTAAACTCTACAAAGGGCCCCATAAAGGCTGGGGTCGGCCCTGCTCAGCTTCTTTAGTCAATGCTTATTTTCAGACAGTTAGAGGGGGTGCAGGCAGCCAAAACTGGTGAGTCAGCGTTTTCAGGTTTCATTAGATTGGCCTGGCATCTGGCAGAAAGAATGCAAAACATTTCCTCTGATGTATTGTGAGCTCTTGAGATTCAGTTGCTAAAGATGGCATCTATCCTTCTCAGAAAGGCTTTAGTAAATGCCACAGCTTCCACACTGTTCCTCCTGCTTCTATTTCACTAGGAGGAGTTTTCACCTCAAACTCCACCTTCTTCTGCAGCAGTTAACATGCAGATCAGTAAATGCATGTGGCATAACTACAAAAGCCATCTTAATTAATCAAATCAAATCAATCAAATGAAATCCTTTGTGGCTTGTCCTTTGGATGACTCATCTCAATTGCTTTTCTTCTGCTTGAAACGCAGGTAATACTAGTGTCACTGTGCTTTGCAGAACCATTTGGTCAGTGTTGTTTCATGCAGGTGTGTAGGATTTATTGGCATCTAGTGGTGAGGTTGCAGATTGCAGCCAACTATTAAACCATCGCTTTCAAGCACATGGAAGAGCCTAAAAGTGCTTTTTAAAAAATGCACAAGGTTCTCTCTGGAGCCAGTGTTTGGTTTGTCCACTCAGGGCTACTGCACTACCATGTCAGCCCACTGCTATTGCTCATGTTCTCACATCTTCATCCATGACTGCGAGGACCTATTTCATTTGACTTGGATGCATACAAAAGTAGTCTTGGTAACGACTGTTATCCAGATATTTCACCAGGTGGTGAGAAGTCCCCTTGTTATTTCCTCCTGAGATTAACTGGGTGTGCACAGATTCTGTACACTGGTGCCTCAGCTGCAATGTAACCACCCTCCTGCAATATTCATGCACATATCTGGGCCCTGCTGATACAAGATTAAACCTCTTAGGGAATAATACAGTCTTCTACAGGCAGTTTAAAGGGTCACAAAAGAAAAACAATAGATTTCAAAATTTGAAGAAAACGTTTGATTGTGCTGCAGCTGCACTAAATAGAGATAGCCCCTCCCCAAGCAGGCTGGTTATGATCGTTTGGGTTAGACTGTAACTATGAATCATTTTGATTTTGGTCAGTTATTATTCAGTATTTTTTAAGCTGTTGTTGATTTTTAAGTTGTTTGATTACTGCTGATTAAGCTACTATTATCAATTCCATTTTAAAAGGTAAAAATCAGTGAAATTTAACATTTAACACATTATACTGAGAGCCTGTGCTTATGATGATTGCATATTATAGATCTTCCACACAGTATCTTTACCGCTATCTATTTACATTAACTGCATTGTCACAAAAAGTTACAGCTGAGCATGTGGCCTCAGAGTTGTGAAATGAGTATGAATAAATTAGGAAGTGCATGTATGGATTTGGCACTGTCCGTAGTACTGAAATGAAGCCAATGAGATCAATAAACAGAGACAGATAGACAGAACAGATCACTTAGTTTCTTAGTCTGATTGCTTTTTGTTGTTGTAAATAGGAGTTTCGGTCCTAACTTAATTTTCTTTCTGTTGTAGGAAGCCATGTGTTTTTTTGTGTGTCTGTGTTAGTCTTTATGGGATGGCATTGGTACAAGAAGAAAAACTCTCTTGTAGAGAGACACAAGCTGACGGAAAAAATTAAGCAAAAGTCACTAAACAAAGACTGTACACTAGACTGAATTGAATGTGTTCTGGAAAGACCTTATCTGATCAATGGCTGCTGACCATGCTCATATCCTAATTCTTCTTCTTATGCTGCCCTAAATAGAAGTATTTTTTCACAATACAAGCACCAGTGAAACCTCTAACTAAAGAATAAAGCCAATAAGGAAGTGCCTTAAACTGCAAATCCTCAAAAAGTCACTAAAGGCTGACTTCAAAAACAAGTCAACTTCCTTAGGCCTTAATAATAAAAGCATAAATAAATAAATAAATAACAAGCATTACCAAAGTTTAAAGTTTACATCCTGGAACAAAGCACAACTTTGTTCTCTATTTTCTGTATACCTAACTTCTTGTTCAAAACAACTGCAGAAGGTGAGAATTTTTATTTAACTCACTTTGTTAAGGCTTAAATGCAAATAATTAGAAAAGTAGCTGCTTTGATTGACAGCTAGCTGCTAGTTGATGGCTAGGAGTTAGCATCTAGACTAATAACTAGCTGCACACATGCTATAACTCCTTAGATTAGTTAGAAGATAGGCATAGTGAGGCACTGCCAAGGTGGCAATGGCTGGAGCCTCCACAGTGAGCTTAACAATGATTCTTAGGTTATTTCACAGACACTCCATCCATGTTTTATACAGTTTATGGACCTGATTAGTGGGTTATGTACTGTGGTTATCTCACGTTTGGCAACATTGGACAAGTCAGCGTATTCTCATCAGAAGTCTCATCTTTTACAGCAGACAGCTCCATTTCAGCTGAGGGACAGATTTAGAGTAGCAGTAATAGAGTGAATGCCTCTCTGTTTATGTGTTTCATGTAAATGTGCCACTCAGACAAATTGCTACACCATAAGTACATTTGCGCACACCTTTCCAGAGGACATTTTTATGTGTATGTGTTTGTCACTTACACTTCCCAAAACATGTCACAACACCATTTGACTTTTTAGCTTTGACATGCGAGGGCCCCAAAGACAATGCAGGTTTCCGATCGGCATCTCTCGGCCCCTGCACCGGCCCCACAGCCTGCAACAGAGGTGGAGGAGGAGGCAAGCCCCAGGGGCCCAGAGACTCGACCCCTGCAGCCTGCCGCCTCATCTCTCCATGAAGGGTCCCTTGTCAGCAGCTGTCAATCAAAAGCCACAGATAGAAAGTATGGGAAAAAAACATAATGAAGGCTAGACAAATTATGTGTTTAAGTATGTTTTAAACAGAAATTAAGTATTTACCTTTTAATGAGTGTTTGTTTATGTGTGAGACTGACACAACTGACTCAAAAATTCTTATTTAAAATAGACTGTTTTCTCATAATTTGGTAAAGCTTACCCACTGAAAATATTTACATGAAACCTTGAACAGGGGCGAGTGCCATAAAAACTTATAATAACGGTGATGAAGGGTTAACTTCTAAGTAAGCTCAGGTATCAGTTACATTATCATTTTGTGTAAAATATAATTCATGTAATGTATGCATAGTTTTTTGTATTTTTGGGTTTATTCTGAGAAACTGATCTGTTTAACTTTGATAAGTTAAATTTAAGCTTTTGCATCAAATTTATGAAAAGTAAAATAAATAAACAAGACTGTTAAAGCTATATCTGATTTCTCATGTTTCTGAGGCCTCAACATAAAGGTAATAGACTTACAGCTTAAACATGAGGAAAATATAAGTGTTTTGGTTTTTATATGTTTATGGGCTTTAGCTTTAGGTCACAATTTACTGTCTAAGTGAACAAAGGAAAAAAAAGTGTTGATACTACTTTATGACGTCCATTATTCTATTCACAAACAGTTGCACTGAGGTCAAACCTGTGCCTTCAGTGAGAGCTAAAAAGACCAACATCTGGTTAGCTTGAGAAGTTAAGTCATTGTGCAAATTATTGGACTTCAGGGGCCCGCTGATCACTGGCATTGATTCCTGCCTCTTCAGTCAATTAGATCAATGGGGCATCTTTAGGCCCTTCTTAGCCATGTGTCAACTGTCACACTCTACTATCCCCTTCATTTGTACTGCGGCACATGCTCCCATTGCACAGATGGTAACCTTTGCAGTCCACTACAGCCTATAAAACAATGATCTGAAACCAATGAAGGAAAAATATGGTCAGAATTGAAAGAAACTGCTTAAAAAGAGAAACATATCTCTAGCATGAAGGCTTAAATGTCAGCAAAATAATTACAGTGTTTACAACTTATAGAACAAATTATCATCAGTGTGCCATTGGTTCACTTTTCATGTACTGCAAGTTATATATTTAAAAACAAATAACAGTTTTGGACCAAATACTAGCAAAAAAAGGTCTAAAAATGCATTGCAGTTTGAACACACACCAGGAATATGTTTAAAAAGACACTTAAACAACTATTGACAACTACTGACCTTGCAGTATTTCTTAAGGGCAATATCTGACAAGTGTTGTCAACTGCTGCCCTTGCTCAAGGCCACACTAGACATCTAAGTCCTTAAGTGAAGCTACTCATGTTTTTTTAAGGACACGAAATTCTTTTATTTCCACTGAGTACATATTGTCACAGATATTTTTTAATATGATTTCTGTAACTATCTCAAAATTTCAAGTTTTGTAAGGGCAGAAGCTCTCCATCAGCTCACAATAGACAGATTTCAGTTGAGGCCAGAGATTTATGTTTTTCAAGTATCTTTTAACAGAAAAATAAGTTGAGGTAGTACACTAAAGGATCGGTGCAGTAATGAGTTTCCAAAACACACTTACAAATGTGGACCACATGCCAACGCTGGAGTGCTGCTACCTTGTGACCTCCTTGCCCCTCAGAAGCCAACCTGTGTGCATGCACACCAACACACACACGCACATTTCGACCCCCTCCCAACAGCGGCCTGCGTCAAGACCCTGGGAGACTGACCCCCCTCTGCACACCCCTTTCCCCTCTTCCCTCTCCACTCCCACTGACCCCCTCAGCGACGGACCATTGTTTACTTTCACTCTCCTCCATGGCCCTGCTGGTCCGGGGGGCCGGCCGAATCGTTACATTATTGTCTGGTCCTCCCTTGCAACCCCCCTCCCCTCCCGACCCGGCCTGACCCCATTCACAGTCCTCAAAAGCACCATCTGTATCACCCAACAGTCAGGGAGTGAGAGAGAGGGAGAGATGGGGCAAGAAGGGGAAGAAAACAAGGCGGGGAGAAAGGAGATGACGGCAGAGGAGGGAGGGAAGGGAAGGGAGAGAAAAGGGAGAGAGAACGAGAGGCATCTGAATGGGTGTTGCGCTGTCTGTCGGAAAGTATCTGTCAAATAGTTTTCACAGTGTGAAGGCTTCCCTGCTGCTTTCCTTTCTTCAAACATGGTGCTTATTGATTTTTTTTACTGCCTCCTTTTATATCTTTCTTCAATTTCTACTTTTCACAATCTTCTAATCCTTCATGCTTTTTCCCACTCCCTTAAACTTTTCTCAGACTATCCTACATCCCTGTTCCCTTGACCCGCTTTTCTGCTTTCCCTCTCTCCCGTCACCATCCTTCCTTTCACCCCTCCTCCTCCTCGGAGTACATCCTTCATCTTGCTGTAGTGTTGCACAAGCATTCCAGGGCCTCTTGTATGGCCGCATGTGTGAGGAAGGCGGATTTTTCCCATGGGGCCGCAGGTGAAAACTGGGACTCACTCTGTCCGCCGAGGGACGCCATCTGTCCCTGTCGCCGCACTTGCTAGAGGGGAGTCCCGTCACCCCTCCTCCCGTCCCCCCTTCATCCATCCATCCCACCCTCTGTCCGTCCACTCGCCATCCCCTCCCTCACGCTGGTCTACCGTGCTGAATCACCCAGGAATGCGCTCCCCTCTTTCCCTCCCCCCTTTCTCTTTTCTTCCCCCCTCGTTCTCCCTCCGTCCCATCACTAATTCATCCCTCGCTCCCCCTTCCTTTCCCTCCCACCTTCCCTCCCACTCAGCCTGCTTTCAGCTAGCATCCACCCATCTCTCTCCCCTTTCTATCCAGCTCTAATCAATCATCCATATATGACACCAGTGGCAAAATTATTAAATTATCATACATTTGTGATGAGCCCATTGAGAACAAGGGATACTGTTTTAATTGCCAGCCCATGACCTCTAATTATGCGTATCAGTGTATTAGTTTGATATTTTGTGTAAATGATGTCAACTAAGTTTGACATTTTCCAGCAGATAAAGCAATAATATGCATACAATGACTGAGATTTATTTAACAAGTTGCTACACATTAGTACAATAGCATGACATCACATTACCTGTGAGACTCCGAAAGTCTTACTTTAGAAAATTTGTCACAGCAATGCAGGCTTTGCCTTATTAAAGTAAACAGTAAAGATGATGCATTTTTTAAAAAGAGGATTTTGTTTGCAGTGTTTTGCATGTATTGTGATTTCAACAGTAAAACGTAAAAAAAATAGACTATTTCAGTTTTGATTACACTGTAGCCACAAAATGGCATGCAATGTAATTAGTCCTTCAGACGCAAGTAAACAAACTCATGAGGTTGCAAAGTGGGCTGCGTGCATGGGAACCAGAGGGAGTCCCTCGGAGGTGCTGCATGCGCTGCGTCTGCAGACCTGAGCCCAGCTGTCAGTGTCTGTATGTGTCCGTCTCAGGTCTGGTTCTGACTGCTGTGATGCTCAACGGTCAGATGAGTGCAAGAGGACAGTGAGAGCGCACTTTCACGTGGGAACTTGGTCGAGGCGCGCAGACAAACAAGCGCGGGGCAGCTAAGTGTGAAACCTCCAAACTGTCACGGAGAGGGTGAGAGAATGAGTGGATGAACCCCCCCTTTCCTCCTCTCCCCTCACCCTCACACTTCTGCCCCTCGACTCTCTCATCCTGCCATCAACCCTCCTCCCCTCTCCCACTTTCGGCCTGAAAACTCCCACACGCCCCGCCACACACACAAAGTGTCCAGACAGACATGCACAGAGACACACACAGTCACTTTGCCTCCCCCCTCCTGAACACACAGACACACGCACGCACACACCTCCACGCCCCCTGTCAATCAGAGGCCCGAGTGTCATGCAGTCATAGACACTGCTGCAGAGAAACAGAAGATGAAAAAAAATGAGAGGAAAAGTGGCCCGTCAGTTACTTTATCACTCTCTGCCCCCACTGTTCCCCCTCTGAGGGCAATGGCACAAAGAGGGGCAAGAAAAGAGTGTGAGGGGAAGCAAATGTGAAGGCGATGGGGACGGAAAAGAGACTGGTGGGGCTGTTGGAGAGAGGTGGAAGCAAAGGAAAGTTAAAGTGTCCCTATTTTCTCACTGGCTGACAGTAACAAAGACCCAGGCGGGGCACTTTACTGGGGTGGCGGTTTTTTTGCCTGGGCCTCCCTTCGATCCCTGCCCCCCTACCCTCTGAGGTCACCCCTCCAATGACCCCGCCTCGATTGTTTCCCGTCGCTCTGTCAGCTCTGATTGTTGCTGACTGGTTAAATGGCTGAAAACCAAAATGGAGGGGCTGGGGGTGGAAAAAAAAGTGGAAAAGAAAGAGAAGGAGGGTGAGGATTTGGGAAAAGGGATAGCAAGGGGTGGAAGACGCCCCCTCTTCTTTTTCCCTGAGATAACTGACTATTTGACCCAAATAAACAATCTCTCTCCACCAAGAGAAGTGGCAGGAAAGGGAGGAGGAGGAAGAGGGTTCAGAGGGTTTGAGGTTCGAGTTGTTGGGTGAAGATGGCTAGATAGCGCCCCCCAGTAGGGGGGAGAGGAGGGACTGTCATGAATGGGGGCATGAGGAGTCCGACATGCCTAGTGACTAAATATTATCAGGAGCCCCAGGGACTAAATACAGGAATTAAGCCTCTCCTCAAGTGATCCATGTTTATGTTTCCTCTGAAGCACCATGAAAATCAAACTAATTAGATCAATAAAACATAAAAAACAATGTTTTCGTTAGACACATTGGTTTTACACATGATAAGAAAACAACAAGGAAGTTTGAGGATGTTAAATTGGCCACAGAGTTCATGTTAAACAAAAGTTAGACAAAATATTTTTGTTTTATTCACTTTTCTAATGGCACGGATGCACAATATCAAGGAAACATCCAGACCACTACAAGCTCTAGCTGCTAAGTAATGTACTGTGATTTGGGTGGTGCTTAGCTTTGTCCCATCACTTTTCAAAATGGATGCCGGGTCATGAATCAAAATATATTTTAACATCACTGCCTAGTTTTAAATTTTGGTCGAGGATAACTCATGATTCTGCAAATTAACATCTGACAACATGCTGTACCGCATCGATTATACACTGCGAGCCCAAAAAAAAGCCCAATAAGACTTGACGAGGGGTTGATAGTGGTAGTTGTTGAAAGACACCAACAGTAACTATTAGCAGAAAATGCAATGTCAACAGTCCCATTTGTCAGAGTGCAGTTTTATTGAATCCGATCTCCTTCTCCTTTAAACTTTGATGCTGTACAACACTGTCAAACTATCCCTCACTTCTGAAATACAAGAGTAATAATCCCTACAACTGCTTAAAGGACAACAAAACAAATGTCAGGATTATAAAAATTAACAATGGAGAGAAAAATCTAATGTTAAGGTCATCTTGAAATTGATATGCTTACATCTAAGTGGCACATTCAAAAGATGGACCAGATCTTGATTCATCAGCCCTTAAAACTAACATGCAGCCCCATCTATCATGTATAAATACAGCAACCTGCTCAGCAAATGCCTCAGTACGACACACAATGATTTGAAAATATAAAAAACTATTTGATTTCCATTATAAGATATAGATTTCCTTCATAGCAAACCTGGATGGCCTACCTAACCATCTGACATGGATGAGATAAGTGTTTAAAGACCTGGTCCTGATCAATTATGCAAGCATATCAATTCCCTCTGTTCCCCTCCAATCAAACAGCTAAGTAAGCCACGGCCTGAATGGACCCTTTGCTCTAATTGGACAAATGGCTTGCTTAATTGATCATTGATTGATGATCAATAGGGAACATGTGTTCGTGTTCTTTACAAGGCAGGTGATTGAAAGCCAGCTATAAAATCAGCCAGATAGCCTGACAGAAGCCAATGGGCTCTCATCACCTTACTATAAGAAAAAAAAACAGAGCGGAAGGAGACAGAGAGACATAGGAAGGTTTCTTTTTCTTCTCTAAGCTCAGTTTACATTCCCCCTCTCCAAAAAATACACTGATCTAAAGTATTCAATTATGAAATGAGTAAAAGAGACACTGTAAAGTGAGGAGGGGGGGACTAAATACTGAATGCTAGTAGAGGAAGGATGAACAAAGATGAAGATTAAAGAGAGGACCTGCACTCATTTTTTTGTTTCCCCTTGCCACTCCATATATGTATCAATTATCAGTCAAGACACCTGTTTAAAAGTGGGCGAGTGTGTCTCTGTGCACACTCGCATGGGGTGGGGGGTGGGGGGTATCAACGACTATGCAGTCCTGATAGAATAGGGGGGACATCATTGTGCATCCCTTTGATCTGGTGCTCATAGATTCTCTTGAAAGGATCATGGGCAAGAGAGACAGTGAGGGAGAGAGAGAGAGAGAGAGAAATGTAGACAGAGGGACAGAGAGAGAGAGAGAGGAGACACTTCACCCAGGCATCAGTAGGCCTTCGCCCTCAGCCTCAGGTACCTATCTTTGCTCTGTTTCTGAGCCAGCTCTATTAAATATGAAACGCTAAGACAAAAGGAGGGAGAGTGAAAAGGGAGGGAGCGGGGGCCACAAAGGGCACCACTCAATACCTTTGAAGAGGCACCGAGACAAGGGGTGTCGTGAGCACAAATGCATGCACCTTGCACACATACACAAACACACACACACACACACATATATACACCAACCCTCCAACTGATGTGGGCGGATGGGATGGCAGATATCCACATTTGCATCTTGTGTTTTTTAGATAATTTCTCATGGGTGCATCACAAAAGGAACATCGTCAATGAAATCAGACCTAAAAGCTTCTGTTTGCAGATAATAATACATGCATACATGTGTTTGGAGTGGTGTATGTGTTTTAAGAGATATTAAAGCAGCTGAGATTAAAGCATCTTTAAAGACTGAAAAAGGATGGGATGTGAACTCTCAAAGATAGATGAGTTTTTTCTTTTTTACATGGCAACTCAACAGAAATTAATCATCTAATTGCATTGAATAGCTTCCCACTTAAAAAGGGGGACATTCTTAATATATTGAAAGGGCTAATTGGTCAGGGTATTTTCTATATGGAACAATGCGAAGCTGTATTCCAATATCATTTTATTTAAATTTGTTTACTAACTACTTTCTGTTAAATCAACTTCTTGTTTATGTCATGTGGTGTTTTTACTTGATAATTAATTTTCAGCCAAAGAATAACATTTTAATTTCAAGGCCTCAAATGCTTTTTTTTTTTGCTCATTTTAATAATGACGTAGAAACTCAAGAGATGTTGTGAAAATCTCAGTTTTAAGTGAAAGATTGGTGTTCTGCATCTGCAGAGGTTGTGTCTGAAAACTCAGAGGGTTCTTTAATTAACACATTTATTATATCACATGTGTACTTGTAAATGCAATACAAGATTATCATTGTCCATTATCATCATCATGGTTTGACTGTACACAAAGTTACGTTTTGCACCAGGACTTTTACAGTGTCTTTCCACATTCAACTTTAGAGAGAAAAAGACAGTGCAGCTGTAATAGAGGGAAGATACTACAATATCTAACAGCAATTATGACGACATGACTGTGATGACTGTCTGTTATGTCTTAGTCGTGATAAATGCATGCTCTCTTCAACACATCCCTTATGAAATTACAGTGTTATTTCTTTCAGTGACAGAACTACAACTAATGCTCTAATGCAAAATTATAGGTTATTGACACATCAGTGCAAGATATCATTGCCTCTACAATATTAATCCATCAATTTGACAGGAAACAACATGATAGACAACCTGTTCATTTTTCAGTGACAGTTAAAAGCCATGATAATAATTAGTCTTTAATTCTGATAAGAATTTACATAATTTAAATGATTACAAATCCAACAAAGCTGAAAGTTTAATTTAGCTAAAACGGTGGGACAAAAATCCTTCATTTTCAAGTAAACAGCACTGTTAGAGGAGGGAGCATCGGTGACACAGACTGATAACTTAGCCTCTGAGCGTGTCTTAAACTAAATGACCCCTATCAGACAAACTTCAATGGGCTGTCGTTGGAAAACAATCAGCGATGTGCTCCTCCCTGACCTTTAGCGACTCAGCAGGCTCAGTCCAATCACAGAGTATTGACATTATCCACCACACGCCATTTATAACGTCAGCCGCTGCTCGCCTCAAAGGTCCAGTCGAAATACCAGCACAGTCATGTTCTGTTTTGGTTGTGTTGAGTTTGAAGAAGAAGAGTGGGGTGTGCGGGTAATTCAGGTAATTTTATGAGCCAGATTGGGTGATTAGATTGATTGTTTCAGGTTCATGTCAGCTTAGCTTCACTTTTTATGCTCTCTGTCCTCCATTTTAACACATTAACATATAGAATCACTGAAAATGAGATACACATACAGGTGAGCAAATGGACTTATGTATACATAAACCCTGAAATGCACGTATAAGAAGACCCATTACACACCCTATCCATCTCTCATTCAGTCAAACCCTGTAGCAGTGAGACGGTCCTCCAAATCCATGTCCCCCCATCTACCCGCCTCCACCCAGTCCATGCAGCTTACACAAAATGTAGACCAATGAGGAAAGGCGGAGGTTTTTGGGTGTCTAACTTTGGTCACTAGGTCCTCATAAAGCACCTCAAGGCCTCGTCAATCCTGCCAGATCACCCATTTCATCCCCATCTGGGTGTGATCTATCTCGGCGGACCCAGCCAGGCTCCATTACCCCCAGACGAGCTATGAAATGGCCATTATGTGTGTGCAGGCATGTGGGGGGAATGGGCCTCTATGTCAGCCGTCAGCCTTTGCCAGCCAACAATGGGCCTCATATATGTGGTTGAATACCCCACTAAGGCGACTAAATACAAATACAATGAAATCGTATTGGCTCACTGTTTAGGAATACGGAGAAAAACAAGGAACGGCAGCATCTGCTGGTGTGGTTGATGTTTGAATTCTGTTATAATCAAAAAATGTATGCTTAATTTTTGCCCTTTATGAATCAAGATAGGCACATATGGATGAAAAATTGATAAAAGAAACCTGACAGGTCAGCAATCAGTTTGCTGGGTTTTGAATGATGTGAAAGAAAAAAGAGGGCAAGGAATTCTTTTGAAAGAATTTTATTAAGATTTCATTCATGAACTAACATTTCCTGAACACTTTCCACTGGCATTTTATGATTGTTTCGCTTTGATTTGTCTCCCACAAGTATCCTGTGTTGATTTATGATTCTGCTTTTATGTTTAAGTGATTTAAAGGTGCGCATATGTTACTTTTTTAATAAAATTTTCAGTCATTTAGTCTAAGTGGGCGAGTGCTCTTCTGAGCTGTAATAAACACCGATATAAACACATGTATTTGTATTGGAAGGACGCTCAGTAACTATCAAGTTTTTCTGTTTCAATGACCTGACTTGTACTTTTAATCACCTTTTTTGAGTTTGCTGGATGTTCTTGGTCCTCACAGTGACTCAATAAAAGTAGGACCTTACAGATACATGACAATTTTTTGACTGTAACTCACAAGTAATCTCCAGTGAACATAAAAAGTTGTGTCTTTAAAAAACAATTTCCTGCACCAGTGATAGTATGGGTGTGTCCCATTAAAAAAGAATGAATACTTATGCAATTCCATTTGTAAATTTTTAAAGCTCCATTTTAACCATGTTTCTGATGCTCAGTGTAAAAAAGACAATAAATATACTTTAGTGAGTAATTTTATGGACTGTAATTTGGAAAATTAGGGTACAAATTAGTATACTGCATCACAGCAACTGACCACAGTTTTAATTATTCATTACTTCATCTATTTTTGTTCAATATTGGTCTTTTTTCCAATGAAACTACTCCATTTACCAAGAGTTTTTCAACATAATACTCCCTTGTCTAACATATCCAGGATGGCATATCATTACCCAGTCACAGTATCAAGGATTACATGACACCAATAACATGAGGGAGGTGATAAAGACAAAGACAGGGGAGACGACAAGAAAAAGAGAGCCACTTCCCCTGAGAGCCTTCTCGTTAGCACTGAAACAATGTAGGTTTAATGCCAGGACCAAGGGCTTGCTTGTCACACCTAAAGTGCTTTGCATTAATTACATCCCATATACACTCTATTAATACGACTTCCATAAGGCCTCAGCGCGTGGTCTATGAGTGCATTTGCGGATCTTGTGGTGTCTGTACGGATGTCACATCTTCACCAGAGGGTCAGGGCAGATGACAAGTTAGAAATTATTATAAAGAGTAATAATTTCATGTTTAATGGTTCAATATTATCTTGTCCTTTGTGAGATGCACCGATTTGGTTCTACAAGCTTGCCAAGCATTAGAATTTAAAAATAAGAAATTGCCTAATTTAGAAATGTACATTACAAATGTTCTTGTGATTGTTCATACACTGCTGTAATCACAAATCGGATGTTCAATGATTAAGGCTAGGGCTGAATTTTCACTAATAGGTCTGACAATTATTTTCTCATTTCAATCAGAAATATAGTAAACAGATTCCTTTTACCATTCCATAAGGCAATTGAAAACAGCAAAATTCTTATAACTGTGGAGCTGCCAATGTTCGTTTTTTTTTAAAAAAAATTATATTAAAATAATTATTGGGTGCAGCTCTAGTTCAATGTCTATCATTAACTGAGCTGACCTGTGGTGAAAGCACCAAAGAGGACTGATTTTTAATCCAAAATCATGTCATGTACATTTGAGTGGCAAAGAGCGCATGCATGTGTGCAAGAGCATCATTCATATTTGTTAGCACACACACTGTACATAGATATTGTTGTAACTGCATCTGTGTGTATGTTTCTGTGTGCCAGTGTGCAGTGTGTGTGTGTGTGTGATGTATCTTTTAGCTGTGGATAGATAAACAGTGGAGACAAACATACGCTGCATCAGTTTAATGACCCATCCCTGTAGAGTCTCTCTACATTCAATTAGCAGGAAGATAATTAATCGGGCCAAGTCTCTGGCTGCTGAGCTGGCTGGCGGACTGGCAGCAGGAAGCCAGGTGGTCTTACAGGAAAAGGGTTGTGTGTGCATGTGTATGTGTATTCTTGTATGTGTTGCGCTGCACAAAGGAATAAAAAAATTAAGACCGATTCGGAGAAAGACTCTTCTTTCCCCTCCTCTCCCTAACAACTGTCAAAAAAGAGAAAACATGTGAATAGTTTTTAAGCCTTAACGAGAATGACTGGTTGTTTTGACTGACGTGCATATTGCTGTCTATTTCTATCTCTTGGTCTCTGTCTGTCTTTCATAGTGTTCCTACTGTTCTGTCACTCTATTCCCCTCCTCTCTCTCTATCTCTCTCTCACACACAAATACTCGAACACATACACACACACATGCACACACAGAGGCAGGCAACATTGTGATCAGTAAGCCCCTGGTGGCCATATGCCGTCACTGCACAAACATCAGTGCGCTTAGGGAGCGTGTGGCTCTCCATCAATCTTCTGCCGTCTGAAGGACAAGTCTGAGGTAAACACACCGCAGGGGTTTTGCTGGGGCATCAAACACCTGTATTCTCACACAATGGAAACAGGGTAAACAGTGTGTCACGTTTCTATAGCTTTCTGTTCTTATGTTAATCAAGACAACAATTAAATTTTTTAGGCAGTTGTTTTTATCCACAGGGAGCCGAAACTAAACATTAAGAGGACAAAGGGTCTGTAATCATCAATCAATAATTGCGGTTACAAGCACAATTGTAGGAATGGAAAATTTAATAAATACGAGTCAGGGGAACACTCTCTTTTATTTGAAAGTAATGACTTAGGCAGAATATAGCAGTAAAATTATTTTTACCCCCCCTGTTTTAATCTGCAGACAGGCAGGATTTACTGCAGCAGACTAATTCAAGTATTTTGGTTGAGCTATCAATCACACAGAAATTGATTATATTGACTTTCAAATATTTCCCTGTGATTGATGAAACTTCATGGCACTGACTTTACTGTTGGCACCTACTGAATATAGTTAAAAAACAACCTAATTTACTGAAAGTGTTTTGCAAACACTGTTACCTGCAGAACTGATGAGTCCCACCATGTCTGATGGTTCTAGTCTAAGAGAAAAAGTCAAATCAAAGCCAACATTGTGCACTTTTGTGCTGACAATCTATGTCATGCATTGTTTAACTCCACAATTTTTTAGTCGGCAAAAATGTAGAATTTGTTTTTATCTAGGCAGTATTTTAAAAAAACTATTTCAGTTGTATGGTTGACATGGAAGCTGTCTGTGTGTTTACAGTTCTTTCTGGATGATTTCATGAGATACTGTCCAGTTTGTGTTTTTAAATCAGGTGTAATTACACGTATTTTATCACTCACTGGCTGTCTTGGTTTTGTCTTACGTGCCCCCTCAAACACACACAAACACACACAGGCTGTCCCCTTTTCAGAACACTGCCTTCATCTTTCTCATACTCTTCTTCCTTTTCATCCTTTCTTTCCCAGCTTGTTATGCAGATTCCCAGATTTACCTCCTTCAACACTCAGACACTCTCTCTCTCTCACACACACACACACACACACAAACACACACACACACACACACAGTTCTGTCTGTACCTCCCCAGGGGCACCGGGGAAGGGCAGAGCGAAGATGGAAATGAATTCAGCCATGTTGCAAGTGGCAACGCAAATCTGCATCTGTAATTACCCCCAGAAATACACGGGGAGCTTTCTTTCTTTCTCCGCCTCATGCCTTCTGCCCTCCCTCTCTTCCCGATCTCCTCCTTCTCTCCACGACCCTATCGCTTTCCCTTTTCTGTTTGCGTCTCTGAACTCCCCCCTTCTCCTCCTCCATGTCTATCTCACACTCTCTCTGTCTCAAAGACTTCTTAAGTGATGCTTGGTGGGCCAATTAAGGTGAGTGGAAGTATGGGCCTGCGTGTGTGTGAGTGTACGGGTGTGAGTGTGTGTGTGTGTGTTTTCACGTATGCATGAGTGTATTTATGCATGCATCAAACACATTGCACAGTCTTGCTTATGTCCACACTGTCTGTGTTTGTGTCTGTCTTTCCACACATATCTGTGTGTGTGCACATATGTCAGTGTGTGTTTGTGTATGGTGTCATCTCTTTGTGTCTGGGTCGGGGCATATTCATGTGTTTATAAGTGTCCCCTCAGGCCAAATACGCCTAAGCTGTCTCTTGAAACAGGACAATATTCCAAATACTAAACTAAGAACAACCGTCTGTATCTGCCTTTTAATACACAGCTACACAACCAAAATTATATTTTAGCCTGTTTTATCACCAAAAATGTGCCATGAATAAAAGGTGTCTGAACTATGACCTCCAGTGATTATGAAGCATTGTAACCAAATATGTATATAAATGAATATTCTTGACAAACCATTTAAAAACTTTTCTTTTAAAAGACCAGTTCTGTTACTTATATAATGCTGCTTACATTGATGAATATAAATATATGTAAATGTTAAAAGATTATGTCAGTCTAAGCGGTTTTATATCACATCCCTGAAGAAAATAAAGAATAAAGGACTTATTCTCACTTCATTATTTACATAAATTTATATAATATAGTTTTTTAACACCTAGTTTGGTCTGATCACCAAATCATTAATACTTAAAGGTTGAACAAAAGCCACATATAAGTGTCATATTTTTGCCCAAGGAAAAGTGATGAGGGGTAGGGAATAAACAAAGGCTTTCTGAGAGAGGGTGAGAGTAAAGGGGTGATGGGGTGAGGCAGAGGAGGAAAAGAAGGATGGAGGGATGAAGGAAGCAAGAGAGAGAGAGACAGAGTCTTTGTCAGTTGAAAAGGAGCCAATTAGGGGAAGGCAGGACACAAGGGGGCTGAGTACACCAACCCTGCCGTGACTGGGCCAGTGTGTGTGCCACTTCAAGTGTTTTTGTGTGTGTGTGTGTGTGTGTGTGTGTGTGAACATGTATTTTAACCTGTCATTGTTTTCCCGTCAAGTCAAGGGCACAGAAACACACTGACTGTAACATTCCTGTTTTTAGTTTGTTTCAGTGTTTGTTTCAAATCAGAATTCAATCTATTTTTTGAAAAACTACATTTAACAAATTGTTTATGTATCCAACAAGTACAGTAGAAAAAGTCAAATTCCACATAAAGAATAGTGACTTAATGTGTTTTAACGATGCAGTAGAGTTTTTAAGAAGAGCTCTAAAAAAAGAGTTAAATAATGTCAATTTAAACATCAATAAAAAAAAGCAGTGATTCAGGAATAATTAAATGTCTTTTATCTGTTATCACTTAAGTCTGTCAGTCTCTTCATTGCTCAAATCCTTCAGATTATTTTACTAATAGCTCTGTTAATGAATACTTAATGTGACTGTAATTAGTGCTTCATACACTACAGGATGATGGAAAGTGTATTGTGGAGTGATGTACAGATACATATGAGAGGAAAGAGACTTACAGATACAAATGTCGAGCAGGTTTTCACATGTCTCTTTGTACTATCAACAGCATATCAGAGAGGAACTGTTTTGATGTGATCTATTTTGTTTAAGATTAAAATGTGACATAAATGACTCAATATCAACCAAATTAATGAATACTTATAGTTTATAAACATCTACTAGATTCTAGCAAAGGGTTTTTGTTAAATGCTGCATGAAAAACACCAAAGTTAATAGAATGTGGGAATTCAGTTTTGACCAAAGGAATCATTGAATTAGCTCAAGTGGGCTAATTCAATCAAAACAGAGATACATATCAATTATTTGAATTACATCAGAATCCCTTCTGACTGGTAGTAAGACCAATATAAAGCTAGCAGTGTGTGTGTGTGTGTGTGTGTGCGCGTGTGTGCACTTTACAAACATTAGTGCAAATGAGCATGTGTGTGTAAGTGAACATTGTTGAGGTTGTGCGTTATGAAAAAAATGGAAGTCTGAATAATGCATGAGTCTTTTGGTCAATGCATTGTGATTTGCTTTAAGGAGGCCTTTCTCTCAGCCATTATAAGATTAAACCCAACCTTGGTTTGTCTAGAGGGGCCAGGACATGCAAGAGACCTGTCAACACTGCAGGAACTTAGACCTGTCTCTCTCTCTCTCTCTCTCTCTCAAACACTCAAACACACACACACACACACACACACACACACATGCACTATCATATACAGTACATATAACAACTACATATTCCACCACAAACACCAACATTCTCAGACACTGTACTACAGATACAGTAACATATAAACTTAGGGTGATGGAAAGAAAAAAAGAGTGAAGAAAAAGAGTGCTAAGAAGGAAAGAAGAGTTAATAAAGAGGAAAAAAATCTGGAAAGAAGGAATAAAAGGAGAAAGGGATGAAGCGGAGAATGAAAGCAATCTGTCAGGTCCGGTGGGGATGTAGGTAAATTGTGGTCCCTCTCTGTTTCGATTCCTGTCCAGCCAATATGCCTGCTGTGTGACATGCTTCAATCACTCTTTATTGAGCCTTCAGTCTCCCTTCTGCTCTTTCTCTCCCTCTGTCTGTCTTTCTCTCTCTCCACCATCAAACAGGTCTGTTGTTGTTCCCAATCAATAATCAATTTCCTTGAGAAATAATGGGCCGCTGCTGTTTTGGGTCTTGCCCATAGGCCTTGACCTTATGATAGGCAAACAGCAAATTCAAGGAGGCTGGGATGAAAGACTGGTCCTGGCCCATTAAGAGTCATGACCCTGGAACACTGGAACAAAAGGGAGATGGAGGGCTCTAAAATACCTCTCAATGTCTTTACAACACAGAAAATATATTCAGGATTGTGTATGTCCACCTAGAAAGAAAAAAATTTTTAGTACAGGGAGATTGTTGATCATTTTGTTAGGACACTGCACAAACACAAGAGTTGTGAAGTATTACTTGACAGGAAATCCCCCACTGAATTCTACCAAATTGTGTATTAAAATCAAGTTACAAATTAGATTCTCAATCATACGAACTGCAAAATACAACTTATTTGTGATCAAATTCAAATCAAAACCACAAACAAAAAGATGCTTCAGGATGACATGCTCTTTCAAAAAACAACCAAAAAATGCTGTTTAGAAAGTGACAAAAATGTGCAGAGCTAACAGCCTCCTGTGCACAACAAAGGGAATGACAGCAACAGAATTATGTGGGAAAAGCATTGATATAGATTATTCTCTGTCCACCCCTTTTATGCCAAAATAATACATTTTTTTGTTTTGCAATAATATACTGTACATGTATGTGCAGACTTACATGATAAGAAAGAGATGTCCCCAAATGGAATATCAGTTTAGCTCAAATCACTTTTTTCCCCTCTAGATTTGTTTAAACATCCTTGAGAAAAACGCTGCAAGTCCACGGAGGATTTCTTTGGTCTTGCTTTTTTTAAAAACCAAAACCTTCCTCAAACAAGAGTGTTTAACCTTCCTAAAACCCATTAATTTATATTCATTTAAAAGTCTAAATTTAAAGCTGCAACCCTTTTTTTTAACTAATTAATCTGCAGCTAAGTTTCTTATCAAACTCATTTATTGTGTTGTCTATTAAATGTTGTAAAACACTACAAAATGTTCATTTTAATTACCCATAGTCTACATGAATGAATTGTTTTGCCAGTTCAAGAGCAAAAGACATTTAGTTTGTGATAATATATGACAGAGAAAAGCTTCGACCCCCTTAAAATTTAAGTAGCTGAGCAGTATGAATTGTTTATGGTCATTTAAACACAGCACAGACACTGCTCTGTTAAAAAGATATTTTTACTCTAAATTGATGTGTGGCAACTTTAAAGAGGCATGTAAAAAACAAGCAAAGAGAGAGAGAGGTGAAACTGTGACTGACATTAGCTCAAGCTCAGCTGATCAGTTGCACGGCCTTTAAATCTGCCCCCACCCATTGTAGAAACGTTAGCCGCAGCAGAGAAAGTTAAATATTCACGATACAAGGCAAGCTACTCAGTGTTCAAACAAAGTGCTCTGCCAAGTTCGCCCATGTATGCAGAGGTGCTGTGACGGGAGAGAGTGTGGCAGGAAGAGAGAGAGGGTTAGAAAAAAAGAGGAGAGAGAGTTAGAGAAAAAGGGAAACGGGAGGAGAGAGAGAGAGGGGGTATTTTATTATTCACACAAGGCATAATAAACCAGGCACGCTCGGTTAGCAACACTTAAACTCCCTGTGCTGTAGCGGTTAGCTGCTAATGCGACAGCAGTGATTTGGACATGTCCTATTAATAGTGCAGGGGAGGTTTCCATGCATGCTAATGCTGGTGTGTATTAGCTATTAATAGAATCACATAGGGGGTCCTGAGATAGGAGAAACGTTCTGTGTTAATTGTCTTCAGAGTGTGTGTGTGAGAGTGTGTGTGTGGGTGTGTGTGTGTGTGAGGGTAAGTATCCACGCTGTATCTTTTCTGAGTATTTAGCAGTGATGCAAAGTCAGTGTTTGGAAGTCCATTCAGAGGGAGGGGCTGCAGAACGGGAGAGTGAGACCCTCGGTTGAATGTGTAAGGATTTCAGCTGAGGTATGATTTTGTGGTTGTGAAGTAGTGTTTTTTGTCAGAGTGGGTGAATTACTGCCTGTGTGCGTCTCCAGAGGTTGCAGGAAGGTGTGTGCGCATCTGTGTGTGTGAGGGAGAGTGTGAGCATGGAAAGAGGGGAAGGTGAGGGAAAACAGGGAGGCATGTACAAGACGGTGAGTAGATTTGTGGTTTCGAAGCTGGTGTGATGCAGTGTGATGCAGCTGGAAGTTTGGGAGTGTTGAGAGCTCCTCCTCAGCATGGATATTTAATGACCTGAGACCCCAACCAGGCCCTGAGATTCTTCCTCTCCCCTCTCTCCATTCCACATCCTTCTGGTTCTCCACCCCCTACATTGCGATGAGGAGATGAAGCTTCCCTTCTCTGCACAGAATCTATGTGAGTGGCAAAAGCTTACAAACATCAAGCAGAATATAGAGAAGAAACCCCGAAGCACCCACTTTCTCGTCAGATAAATTTTTATCAGATTTTTTGTTGAATAAAAAGAGTATTTTATGCATTCTGTCTAACCAAATATCAGAAACTATGATATTTTTTTGTAACTGTTTTCCTGATTGTTAGTTTACACTATAAGAAGTAAGTTATTATATTTCAGATTAAAACATATTGTTCAACCTTTTAATTTTTTATCATGACTTATAATCACAAATTTGTGTAAATACAGTTTTATAAAGCCTCATTATATGGCCTAATACTATGTATTTTAACACCATGTGAGACTCTTCTGTCTCACTCAGAAATGTTTCTGCTTTTATTAACTCTGTAGCATTTTCCAAGTTTGCCTCGACCCGAGCATATGGTCATATTTAAACAGAAAAAAAAGAAGTGTAAAAACAAAATGCCTTAGAATAATGACTTAAGCTTGAAAACAACAAATGTTTAGGTAATGTTTAGGTCAATCACATTTTTTCCTGCCTGAGAAAGAAAGTATTTAAACCAAGCTGCACCTCAGGTGCTGAAAAGTTGAGGAGGTTACCAAAAAACAGTTCTTGCTCCAAAAGCAAGAAAACCTCCCCTGTCCATTGTTTATTAGACAATCTAAGATTTAAATGTGCTGATAAAATATATACATTGCACTTTGCCCCCGTCCCTTTACATACATACACACACTCTTAACTATGTTCAGCGCAACAATATAGTCAACATGAAAATTTTCAAGGACATTAAACTAATCACACTTCTGGAAAAAGACATAATATACTTGAGCTCGTCACATCAGTCCTGACATTCATACATGTATGAACAGCATAAACAAGGTTTCACATTACAGGCGAAGCCCAAAAAGAGGAAATAATAATTTTATCATTTGACATTTTTTAAAAAAGAAATGTATTTATTCAGTTGTGGGAAGAGAAAATCTTACAACCTTGGAAAGTGAACATGCAGACTGACATGAGACTCTTCATAATAAGTGACATCAGCAGGTCAATGTCATCGACCTCTCATACAATGGATGGAGGCATTATTTGATTATTTGGGTATTATTGCACTATGCATTTACTTTGTATGGTTCAAAAAGCAAAGCAGTACATAAGAAAACACATTTGCAACTGGAGAATTCAGTGCAAAGATACACAACATTAGGTCTGGCACTGGTTTTCAAAAAGGCACATCAGTTAGACCTTAATAACTTACTTTGCAGAAGTGAATTTGTGATATTTTCATTTTCTCCTCTCCAGAAAGATAAAGAAATTTACTCAACTAGCTTTTCCCAAGCAGCGGTTGTATATAATGTTGTGATATCAAAGTAATCACAAAGAGTATCATGGCAGTGAAAGAAGGGGGTGAGCATGCATGTGTGCATGTGTGTGTTTTGTGTGTTGTGATATCAAAATAATCACAGAGAGTATCATGGCAGTGAAAGAGGGGGGTGAGCATGCATGTGTGCATGTGTGTGTTTTGTGTGTATTTCTGTGCATGCGAGTTCATGCTCTGGGCAGGTGTGTGTTGACAGAGGTGACTGTTTTCTCTCTCCATATTTTTACACATAACCATATCACTCCCTTATTAAAAACAGACACATACGTGTGTAACACACAAGCACACACTCTGACACTCTTCTTCTCTCTTTATTTCAAATTTGGATCCTGAAATCGCTGCGACTCTGACTGCTCAGACACACAATCCATTCTCATGTGCACGTGTGTGCTAGTTTGTGCGGGCATGCGTGTCAGTGAACACGCTCATGCATGCATGTGTACGCATCATGCTGCTGAATAGGTATTGTTTTCTTCTGCGCTTCTGATCAGGCAATTTGGCAGCGGGCTCAGGGAGGGGAAGCTAATGCGGATCTAATGAGTCCAGCAGGCCGGCAGGATTGAGAAGTGTATCGGCGCAGTAATGTGAGGAGATGGGCTCATGCCCCCCTGAGGGATTAAGATTTTGAGCTGTGGTGGATGGGGGACCCCAACATGGGCACATCCTTGCATCTCTTCCCCCCTCCCACCTTGTAGGCCTACCTTTCCTTCTGTCATCCTAAACAACTCCCCTAGTGGATATATGGGCTCTTGCCCAAAGCCCGCCTTTGGAGTAATTGATTTCCCCAGTGCTCCCTGTTGTGGTGTTGGTGGTGGTGGCAACGGTAAAAGAAGCCCTCAGTCTTTGTGTGTTGTCTGTACACAGGCACACATGGCAATGATGCATGGGAGAATTAAACCAGGATTGACGGATTACATTGCAAGTGAGATGGTTCCTGTTAGCCACAGTGGACAATCACTGTCTTTACTAGTGATAGTGGGAAAAGACTGGTAGGGAGAGAGGGGAGGATCACATGATTATATGTGGGAAGGTTATATGATCTGAAGTCATGAATGTAGACTATGTGACTGTTTCATGCACAGAATTTAAGACTTCTTTATCAAAAACACAGGAAAAAGTGTTTTCTCATAGAGACACAGATGTTCAGATGTTGAGATATTCACCTCTGAGATTTCAGTTTCCATCCAAACACAACAGAGGTGAAAGGTGCTTAACGTGTTGAAAAATACATTAAAAAATGAGCAATGCCTGAAATACTATTCCTGTCACTTTAGGTAATCCACAAAATCCACTGTCAAAGCTCATGTTCACTTTCTCTGCAGTGCTGTAGCGGGTCTGTACATTTGACAGATGACTGATGTGCTTGATCAAGGCTCTTCCCCTTGTACCGCACCTCCAAAGGTTTGCTAATAGTCCGTGTGCTTGTGGTGTGGGTGTGACGGCAAGTGTGTGTGTGTGTGTGTGCGTGCGTGCGTGCGTGCGTGCGTGCGTGTGTGTGGTCAGGCAGTTCTACTGGAGTGATCATGTCTCTGCACTGATATTCAAATACAAACCTTTATGTCAGGGATCAAGGACTCGCCTGGTTTCGACACAATCACTTCACTGTGGATGCTTCTCTCATAAATAAAGGAGCAGCGCTCTACTTCATAGCTCTGTGTTTTAATTATTAAAATAGAACCACGGAGGTTATCTCACTGTTCACTGACAGCAACAAGAGAGAGGAAAAATTAGAATTTTTGCCAGCATTAGTACTTAGAGAGCCACACTTTAAGGTGGCATAATTGAAGGACAACAGAATTGAATAAAAAAAAAAGAAGGGTCAAGAAGACAAAAAAAGGAAAACCAACTAAATAGAGCATAAAATGCCTCTAATTTTATGGTAAGAATGTTATATAAGACTTAAACAGCCGTATAATACAAAAAATGGATAACCATTAGCGTACAATATTTGCTTTGGCTACAACTCTCACCATAATGAAATAAACATTGTGTGACATATGTGTTGATATATATTTATCCTTTGTGTTGTAATGTTGGAGAAATACACCAGAGAAATCATGAGCCACAGGTGAGGACATAGATTTATCTTGATGTGCGAGGCTACATGAAGTGAATTATCATTATGGCGAACACCCACATACATGCTGTAAAGCCGGTCAGCATTGTAAAAAACGAACGTTAGGCGAGGCGCATTTCCTCTCTCATTAATTTAACTGGGGGGCCATTATTTTTTTTCCCAGCATTCATTAGTCAGGTGAGGCTGACATGGCAGGCCACCACAGTTGGGAGGCGAGGACATTTCCTCCGTTTGTAACCATGCAGACAGGAGGTGTGTCTTTGTGTTTAGAAGTACATAACATACAGCCCGTTTCCAACGAGGGGAGGTAGTTGGTAGAAAAGGTAAATGGTAGAGGGAGAGGGGCTCTGAGGGGGGCAGAGAGGGAAAAAAGGCGAGGTGGTTATGTGGTAGTTTCACCCGCATCGATTGCCTGTTTTTAAGCAGGCATAACAAAAATAACTTCCCTTGAATCAAATTCCCTGGGTAAACCGTTATAAAACTAACCTTGTTATATTTATTGACAGGACATTTAAATAAATATTAGAGCCTTGTGGAAGAAAGGGGAAGGTTCCAATCCATTGATTTTTGTGAAAAAAAAAACAAAATATAATACCACGGTCGTCATCTAACAAAGCGCACCTCTGCTGCTCCTCTCCCTCCCTCCATCTTCTTTTTTATTTTTTCCATCCCCCCTACCCACTCTCCTTAGCATATTAGGTGGAGAATAATGTGAAAAAATGCTTAGCACACGGGAACGAGGCCGGTGAGTGCAGACGTGGAAGTGGGTCCCCCGAGGGTGCGGTGGAGCCCCTATCCCATAAATCCCGGCTCTGGTGCAAACAATCAATTTTCAATTTTAATTATTTACCATGGCCTGCCGGACAGAGGCATTTATTTTCCCGCTCTGTCCGGATTAAAAATTAAAAATTAGGAGATTAATATTTGGTAGACTGGGCAGAAAACGAAAAAGGCCCACTCAAAAAATTCTTTATTATCTTTCTCCTTTTTCCCTTATGTGACTGGCGAAGGTTAGTGATAGCCGAACGAGTCAATCAATACCTTTATAAATTTTCACGGACCTCCATCGCTCGGCCCCTGCCACCCTTACACCCACTGCTTTTTTAGCTGGGCTCCATCTGTCGGAGACCACTAACGTTGAGCCGGCGTGAGGGAGGAAAATAACAAAATGTGCTTCTCAGCACTTTCTGTCCAGGCTCTCCAGGTTTTGGCCTCTACTCTCACATGATTTCTTATATATTATCTGTAGATTAAATTACAGAACCTGGAGCAATAGAGCCGTGGTATCCCCTGTCAAGCCCTCATTCACACAGAACTGGTATTACAAAGTGGCGACCCGCAATAAAAAGCAGTGTGAAAAACACTCTGTAGGCAAATTCAAGAGGACCACAACAATTTCTTTAGACAATCTAAATAAAACTGGTGAAGATTTACAACATTAGCTGTCTGTTGCAATAACATACGACCACACGGAAATAACATTTTTCACGTGCCTCTCACGTGCATTTCCAGACACCATATTTTCTTACAGCGTGGCATAAACAAGCAATGTCACCTTTCAACAAAGCCAGCTAAAAGAAAAAAACAGCTACACATCATCAATTAGCAAACAACAATTAGGGTCCATAGCTCACATTTCTGGCGCTGTTGTACAGAAGTGAAAAGCAACACACCGACACTTTATTGTCACACTCTTCACCATGATGTATCCAGTGGTCAATAGGAGGGGCTCTAATGTGTCCATAAATTTTAGCAACTGAGCAAAGCAGCTTCTCCGGAGTGAAGCCTTTAATGCCGATCAATGTGGTGCTCCTGATGATCTCATACACACGCTCGAAAATTGTGGTGAATACATTGAGTTCTTAAACATTGACCTGGAATGACTTTGTTAACTGACAACCCCTGGAATAACATGCATTTTCAAGTATCATTTAACTGTGCTGTAGTATTATGTACTGTGATTCAGTACGGACATAAATGTCTCCGTATGTTTTCGTATGAAGACATCAATAAGTGCCACAGCCGTTGAAAAATGCAAGATCAAACTATTTTTGGCAAGTGCTGTTTAATGTGGGACCCACAGCATTAAAAAACTATAAACAAAAGGTTAAAACATGCTCGGCAAGCCATGTTATCACTTTTGAAAATCAATTATTCTTTTTATTATTTCCTCTTTTAAGCACTGTGGGCTTCCTGCATGCATTAATTCAAAAATATTCAAATGTATTTGAGGGCAAGATTTCATTTATAAAACAATGTTTTGTTAAGGCCAAAAAAAAGAGGCCCAGATGAACTCATATGATAACTATTCATCTGATAATGGGAAGTAAAAGCCACAGGAATTTTAAGAAGGCATGCAGGCCACGTTGGGAGACAAGCTTTTCATGGCTATCTGGACAAAATAATATCTTACAAGTGCAAAAAAATAAATGTTTGTGAATTAATTCTTTTGAAAAACTGAATTTCAAACTTGGTTCTTTCAAGTCCAGGTAATCTGAAGACAACGTGGGGCATGTGACTGGTTTTACACTGTAACACTTTATCTATATCCCGGATATACACTCTTCTTTGTCATCTTGTCAGAAGACTAGGAGTGCATATAAGGAAAGGGCCAAAAAAGACATTAACATGAACGAACTGCTTCTCTGCTGCAGCTAAATATATAAGCATGTGAATCAATCCCAGTTTTCTTAGCAGACTTTGAATTGAAACTTTGCATGTTTATTTACATATTACTTTTTTATAATTCCTGAAAAACACCAATTTTGCAGATATGTGGTCTTTTATAAACAACACAAGTGAGTCAGACAGGCAGCAAAACCATGTGAGGAGGAGATATTACAATTCACTGAGGAGGAAAGAAACAGCTAGCCTCTGGCTGTGTGAGTAGCTGCAGACAGGTAGATGTAGAGAGCAACAAAGATACAAATAACTGTCAAGGCGCAGAAAGAGACAAAGCAAGCGATAGAGGCGGTGGGGGAAAGGAAGATCAGAGCAAGAAAGAGACCAAGAGACAGAGGGAGACAGAGAGTGTTTTAGTTCAGAGCAGAATGTTGTTATTTATCTGGTGGCTGCTAAACAAATAAGGAGGCTCCCAGTTCTGTGATTGTGTCAGTGGGGTGCTGTCAGATTTAGGCGCATATCTTCCCCTCAGCATGCAACGAACTCTCAAAACTCCTGCTGTGCTCTCTCTGCTCTCTCAACATGTTCGCCAAACATTCTCCAAATGTGTCGTGTCTGTTGTAACGTTCCTCACTGTCCTCCGCGGTGTTCCTCAAGAATTCCTTTGAAATCTTCCTTGTGTGTTCTTCAGGTTTGCACTAAAACTGCAGCTGTTACTGAACAAAGTCCCCTCAGTGTCAATAACTGCTTAAATTCTACACTTGCAAGTTTTAAGTTTTCAAGTTTATGTATGCAAAGAATAGATGAGCAATTAGTATAAGAGAATTTAGGTCTTTAACACTGACTTCAGGGCAGGTTTTCTTAGCAAACATTATATGGATTTGACAGAACATCATCCACAATGTTAAGCACTTAAACTCATGCACCTAAATCTCCAGCACCTGCTAAAACCGTGCTGATAGTGCCTGTTGTATCTCTAGCAGCAGTTCATCATGGCCTGATCCAAAACATTAAAGTGAACCCCCTACTGCACTGAGACCTCTGACCTTTGGCTAGGACTTGGGACTCTGACACCTGTGTGGCCAGAGGAAGCGGAGGTGAAAGCAGAGGTGGAGAGGGTTTGACCTCTCTTTCTGCCTCTCTCTTAAGTGTCCGGCCATAGCTGAGGTCAAGGGTCTGACCTCTGGGCCGGTGGGGTTATTCAGAGCTGTTGACCCCTGCGACAGGCCACTTGACCCTGCTTACCCATGGGTTCAGGGAGCTTTCCTCGGTCCAGGCCCCTGTAGCTGTAGCTCACCTTCCACCGCAAGCCCGGAGTAAGAAACGGTCAGGGCCGAACAAACGAGGTCAGGGCAGCAGTGCTGGGAGATTTATGTCCCTCTGCAGCTCCAACAGCCTTCTGGCTGGGAGACTAAGCTGAGAGCTACAGCTTGTATGTTCCTGATGAATGATGAATTTGCACTGCCTTGGCATGTTGTTTTTGTATTGCCATGGTATCGATATTGTTGCAAAAGAAGAGGATAAACTGTAAAATAGGAAGAAAATGACCTTGTCAACCGCTGCAGAGTATACTGTATGCTGAACATTAAGTTATCACTGTATTTTCTCTTGTGACACTGAAAAGAGATACCTGCACTTGTCTTGACATGAATCTACCTACAGGATAAACAAGCTACGAGAGCAAATGCTCAGTTCAGGATGTTAAGAATGTACAAGTTTATGATGTAGAGCTTAAGGGCATCTGATGTAACTGTTGAGACACAGCGCAGAGTTATGGACAGGAGCAGAAACTAAGAACTGGGAGAAAAACAACAATTTTCTGTTCTTAGTTCTTTCTTTAATTATTGTATGCATTGAACTGCAGTTTCAGATTCATGGTTTCCAACTTGTTTTTTAGGTCACTGGGAAGGAGGAACAGCAGGCAAAGATAATGACCTCACACTGCTGATCACACCAACTCTCCACAAGCAATAAAGTAACAATAAGTCACCCTGCAACACTAAAACTTACTAATTCTCCCTCATTCTTCCTCGAGTCCCATAAGATATAAATAAATAAGTGCAGAACACACATATCAATCTATCTCCCTTTCCCTGTGCACGGCCCTCTTTTAAAGCGGTGCTGTGGGCTTTTACCCAAATGGCGTCAGGGCCACCGGTATCATTTATAACGGGACGGCAGCGCTAATGCAGCGCGTGGTTCAGCCAGGATGTTTTATTCATGCTGTTTTATTATTAGGGCCCCACTTAAAAAGGTGAGGCGCTCTCCTCTCCTCTGGCCGCCTCTTGCCGGAGCTGACTGAGGCGCGAGCTTTATCTATCACCCTGACAAGAGCGTCTTCCCTGGGAAGTCTTTCAGAAAACTTCAAACACCCTCACTATTGATTTCTCCCCCTCTCCACCTGGGCACCGGCATACATCTTCCCCCCATCGTTCAGAGAGACAGGGAGGGTGGAAGGAGGTGGTAGTGGAGGTAGAAAGAGAAGTAAGGAAGAAAAAAAAAAGGATGGAAAGTAAAAGAGACTCAGAGAGATAAAAGTAAAAGAGAGGAAGCCTGGCCACTGCATAACAATATGGGTGACCTCACTTTGCTTCATTGCTTCAGTTCTACTAGCTTTAGATAACCAGACAAGCGCGGTGATTACAACACCCAGATAATGCTAATCATTCATTCAAACAGCGTTCTGTGATACATGATTGATTCAAACAGAGAGATCATACACATATTGTTCACTCTGTACCAAGTGATTGTTGTCAAAGCCTTTGTGTACCATCAAAGATTCTTGATTTTGAAAGTAACACCTTAAAAAATGACAACATCAATGCATCCCTAAAACAATAAAGTCACTACGACAATATGAAACACAAAAAAGGTTGCAATTTCTTCTCGAATTAATGACACCACCACAGCTTGTGCCCCTTAATACCTTTTCAAGCTACATCTTTACAATAACTGTCTTGGGCCTTTGCTATCTCTGGTGCCAGAAAGAAAGAAAGAGGGAGAGAGGAAATCAGGGCAGACACTGCACAATTATATGGTAAGAAAGACAACCTTCATGTCATCTGCAGAAGAGTCTTGTCTCTTGTATCTTTTTGTTCTACTTTCAAGGAAGGAATAAGAAGGTTTTTTTTAATCCCTCTAATCAATGTCTCTCCTTGATAACAAACAGACGCCACAGTAACTATGATGTGAGGTGGTTTGATGATGGGATTTATTACCTTACCCATTTGTTGGCAGAAGAGAAGGCTCGCTGATACGGAAGGAGATATGATTTAATGAGTTGTTAATGATTTGTCCTCAGATGGTTAATGAGAAACGGTGGGCCTATGAACTTTTTGAAAGTGCAGCCATATTTAAAGATTGTTTTAATGCCCTAGACTCATTCAAAGGGCCACACATAAATTAAATAATAGACTTTAGATGACAAGCAAGTAATTAACACAAAGCAGAAAGCCAAAGACAGTTTGAAAGGAAGCATTTAAAAGCATGGGATCAATTAAATTCCTGGCATGTCACCGGGCATCCTTCCTGATGGACACATTTGCGGGAAGTTTTAACTCTTAAAACATCTTTAATTGTGGTGTTTCTCTGTTTAATACACTGCAACTATACCATTAATCCGTTAATTTGCTTGGGTGATAGAGAGCTTACAGCTGATGTTCAGAGGATCTATTTTTCAGTGGTGTGAATCTTCTGCGTGGTTGTAGAGACCCCATGGCACTCTAACACACTCTGAAATCAATAGCACAAGGCCCCATAGGAGAAGCAGGGAGGAAGCCATTGATTGACACGTTACTCTCATGTCAAACAGTAAAACATGGCATGCCAGCAACCACCTGCCGTCTCCTCCACCTGCCACGCTCACCTCTCTACTAGACAAAAAAGAAGTGTGTGTGCATGCTGTTTTTTAATTACAGGATTAGTTTAAAAATATAGTGACATAGTGTTATGTTAGTATTACTTTTTCTTCCTCTCTTTTCATTTTTTTTGGAACTGTCAGATTTAATTGTTTAGCTGTAGTACACATCCTCATCAGAGGCAGTGAATGCCTCACTACAAACAAACTGTCACTAAACCTGACTTGTAGCAAACGTCTTTATCGCTTCAAAGTATTTCTGGATCCCCGACGGGCCCATCAGAGCGATGCTGTTCTGCTGCAGGTGAGGCAAAGAAAATTTACAGACTCAGTTTTTTTGTTGTGTTAGCTCTGACATCCACCCCTCTCTAACATCCATGAAGCTGATCGCCTCCAGTCATCTCACCCCGACCTAGGTGACTTGTTTGTCTTTACAGCAGAGCTCACATCTCTTTTTAATTCCATTGATTCTCGTTTGCACTTTGGTCAGAGAGAGAGAGAGGGGGAGAGAGAGAGAGAGAAAAAGAGAGGAAGTGCACCTGAATGTTTACCCATGCTGTGATGTTTGCAGTACCTAGTGTTTGGGTGCCCTGAAAGACGCATAAATTAGCGCCCTCTACAATGGCACCCTGAAGCAACCCCCTGGTGCGCGACATCAATATGGAGCGAGAAGTAAGCTGCGAGCGCATACTATCAGAGGCCAAATGGTTGGGAGGAGATGTCACTAGTCAGCAGATGCTAGACAAAGGCCTGCTATCACCAACTCTCACACGTATTTACTGAAATGGACACATAAGCATCGGTACATGCACCCAAATGTAGGTGCAAACACATTTAAGTTGGTCGTTATAAACAGGTACACATTCACACAGACATGCCAATTAAGTTTATCCCTGAGGGCTTCCTCTTTCATTTAGAATTTGCATAGATACTTATTAATTTGCAAACACATGCACATATCTCCTCCCTGAGTTCTTCATCTTTCACTCATGACACTCTTTTTTGCTACAAATAGAAAACAAATAATGGTCCTGAAACGATCAAATTTCAGTATCAAATTGCTGTATTATACACAGGAAAGTGATAAGAAAATGTAGGAAAAACAGGCCAATGACAGATAAAAAGAAAAAAGGCCCAAATTAATATTTCATCATAAGTGAAATATTCATACCTTATTGTCAAGCTAGGACCTCTTATCAACCATTTGTGTTGAATTTGACTGTTTGAGTGTGAAGGATGAGCAAGAGGAGGGGGGCATCTGGGCATCTAATATGTTCAACAAATATGACAAACACCAAGACAGAAGACAAAGGAGACTCCTAAGCATTCAGAAGGGACCCTCCTACACATGAGTGAGACGGAGGGTAAACGGGGTGGCAGGGATATTTGTCCAAAGTATGTTCAAAAGAAGTGCGGTTTGCTTCTGTATGTAAAAGAGGCAGCAATGCTTCATGTTGTCCACGATGTGAAAAAGCCTTTAAAAACACAAAACAAAAAGGTGTGTAATTTAAAAATTCTGGTTTTTTTCGTTTTTTTTTCATAGAAGTAATAAACAAGAAGACAGTGTTGATTTTTGTGACTCTTTCACGCTCTTTCCACTCGAACACTGCTATCACTTCAAAATGTTTTGCACAAAAGAAGACCATTTCATTAACTTTGATAAGGAAAAAGTGAATCAAAGTGTAAACTGTGTATTCAATAAGCATTTGTCATTAAAAAATATGGACAGAGATTTCAAAATCTTTAATGATTGCCATGTTTTTGTTGGTAACTGGAAATACACACCATGTAAACTGAGAAATGTTAAGCCAAAGAAATGGTGGTTAAGCTATTGTACATATTGTGCTCTGTAGAGTGAGTGAGCTCCGCGGTATGAGGTAAATGCTTGCTGTCGTCTTGAAAATCAATTCCCCCTCTCTTCCTTTAAGTGGTCAATATTTTTTGTTTCTCGCTGCGAGCTCCACCTCGGCCCCTTTAATTCAATGGGCCAATTAGAGATACCGTCATGTCTAATTCTGACTGCAGGGACGCTTGTTTGTGTTGTTACCTCATCCCTGGTGAGAGAGTCGGGAGGGGCACGGTGAGGGAGTGAATGGTACACTCTGTCCAGTTTAACCCTGGCACTCACAGGCCCATCCCCCCCTCTTTATTTCTTCTTCACCCCCCCCTTTCTCCGTTCTTCCCGGAGTCAAGGACGTAAGCAATTGATGCGAAACTTTCAAAAATGAATTTGGCCACGTGTGTCACTTACGGAGCTGGAAGGAGGGGTGGCTGGGGCCAGGCCACCACCACTCCACCGGGATCATTTGTTACTCAGCCCTGATTGGCCCTGACAAAACAATACCCTAAAAACTCACCAAAGTAAATTATGGTCCCGGTAAATGGCCAGTGAGGGTGGGGCGGAGAGGAAGGAAGGAAACGGACGTCGGTCGGTACAGGGCCCTCGAGCTGCCTTGGCCCGCTGCCAGACGCAAAACAAAGTAATGTGCTTTTGATATTAATAACGGAGATGATATTGATCCATACTGGGGCCAGAGTCACTCTGCCTCCCTCCAGGGTGGGTCCCCATCGAGAGGGAGAAGGAGGGAGCTAACGAGGAGGGGTGCTCCTTGAAGAACCAATACCCCACTTCCAGCTCTCTGCCTCTCATCCACCTCCTCCTTCACAACCCTCCTCCTCGCTGAAAGCCACTTTTCCTGAGGGTCCATTTCATTTGAGTGTCTTTAATTATGTGAAATGGATTCCATGGGAAAAAGAGAAATGATGGTGGTGGGCACAGTCAGAGAGTGGTAAAGGGATGGCTGGTGGCTGCACGCTCCCATTTCCGTTGTGAGGTTTACATTTCTGTCAGCAGCTGTGTCTGTTTCATCTGCTTCTTTTTTTTTTTTGTTTGGATGGATTTTTCTTTCTGTGTCCTCAAGAAGATCGTGTGTGTGTGTGTCCCGTCCTTTCAGGACAAATGCAGTGTGCAAAAAACAGAAAAACAGAAAATGGGCAACATGCTAGGGTAGAATAAGAACATATTAAGAATTTGTTGCTTGAATGAAGGGTTACCGAATTCTCCAAACTGTGCTATATATTTTTTTGGTGAGATAATGAACGAGTGAGGCTCCTCTCTTGCTTAGCTACCTGAGCTCAATTGTCCTTGAGTAACCTTCTGAAACCTCTATTGAATTGGAGTTTCTCCTCAAAAAAAAAAAAACACTTACAGCTTATATTGGAAGCTCAAAGCAACAGCTCCACTTGACAAAGAAGAAAGAGCAAAAAAGTCTCAAGATGGGTGAAGGTCATGTGCAGAGTGTTGGGTCACAAGCAGAACCTTAAACTAGGAGACTGGAGTTTCAAGCCCAAGTGAAAGCAAAAATTAACAATCCTCTCCTAAACCAAACCAAGTACTTGTGGTGTATAAACCTTATCAGACAGCATCAATTTAACAATGTTAGAAACTTGTTCAAAGCAGCAACCATTTTACAAGGTTAACCATATGTGAGGAAGGTTGTGCACATTGAACAAACATGCAAAAGGGGCAGTGCAGTAAGCCAAAAAGGTCTGCACCAAATGTCCATATTTGATGATTTGGGAGTTAAAATGTGTTGGCAACAGATAAAAAAAGGCAGCTAAAGAGAGGAAGTGTGATAAAAGCACAAAAATGTCCTCTGGGTTACTGTTCAGTTTGCAATCATTCAACATGGAAACAATGTAAACAAACAGTGCATTAAATAATTAGTGGGTCCACACTAACAGCTTTGACTCCGCCGGCAACAGTGTTGTTTAGAGCAGTGGAACAGCCAAGCACTAACACACTGAAGTCATAAATTCCCACCAAACACAAACATGTGTGCAAATACAGACACGCGCACACACACACAAACAAAACGGCTGTGCAATGCTGTAGGCTGGCTTAATTTTTTAATGGAGTTTTTATTTTTTTATTTTTCTTCCCCTTTGTAGTTTTTGTTTGCTGTCTCTGATGACAGCCATCAGTGTTGTCAGTTTATGAAGCAGTGCCATTTTCTTTACTGGGGGGGAATTCTTCTGACAAAAAGAGAAAAATTCACACATTCAAAGTTGAAAGGAAACTGCTGTGAAGTCACATTATTTCCTTCTAGAAAAGGAACCCAGAGAGTTATACAAGGAGAGTTGGTCAGACAGCATCTTTCTAGGTAATTTATATCATTTCCGACAAAGGGATTTTTACACAACCTGAAAAATGACACTGCCTGAGGAGTTTTTTCACGAAGTGATGTAACTCGATAATGTAAGAGCAGCATTTTGCTGTTGTACAACCTCCGAAATGACAAGGTAAGTTGTGCAATGTCTCCGCAGACATGAGAAAAACATTTGAGTGACCTTTTTTGTAATTTAATGCCTCTGTGAACTAGTCAAGTCACAGTCCACGCTAATATAATATATGGAGTAAAGACTTAGAAGTTTTTGGAGAACATTATGATATTAAAGTAAAGTTGACCTTTAACCTTTTTGATACAAAATGTCATCTACATCTCATCCTTGTACACATTTGCATGAGAATTTGTATTTGTAGAATAAGCCTCAGAATTATTGGGTAAAGGCCAAAAACATGTTTTGTGAAGTCACAGTTGCACTGATTTTGACCACAAAACCCTAGTCAGTTAATCTTTGAGTCTAAATTAATGTTTGTACCAATTTAAAGAAATCCTCTCAAGGTGTTTCTAGGACATCAAGAGAAAGGGACACATGAATGGACAGACAGACTGACAGATAACCCAAAGCATAGTGCCTGCAGCCATGACTGTCACGGGTGCTCGAACATAAAAACAGGCAGGGAACACGGTAAGGTGAGAGGAAAACATAAGAGAGCAGGGACAGCATCAATAAAGAAATGTTTGGGACAGAGAGATGAAGGGAGTGACTGACTTACCGAGTGATTTGACAAGAAACTGCAAGGTACACACACTGAGACTGAGCATCATTTGCATCTAGCTTCCACATGGACGCTGCCTGAGCTTTATTTACATTGGCTAGTGGTTTTCCCACAGGAGTCCAAAGGCAAACCAGAGAACAAGCCTCCTTCACTCTCTCTCTCTCTCTCTCTCTTTCTTTCTCCACATCTCCCTGCCTGTATCACTCTCTCTGTTTCCTTGCTCTCTCTCTCTTGTCAGGGGGGACAAAGGTGAGCCCTGACAAGCCAGGGCCAACTATTTGCATATAAAGAGTCTGCATTCTCCACATGTCCTTCCCTTCCTTTAGCTGCAACTAATGATACACAGGCGTGACATGTCTGCCAGGTTAAAAAACACTGGTCTTAAGCCAACAGCTGCCCAGTGTGTCACACCAGACAGTGATTAAAGCACACATATACTGTATGTGCGGGTGAGTATCCACTCTCAAACATGCACACTCATATATATGCATGTATGGGTGCACTGTACATATATTTTCACATGCTTAGACGAGTTTCATGAATACATAAATACACATGGACAGGCAGAAAAACAGAGGCAGGAAACCTCTTTCACTTGCAGTTAATTGAAGATTCATTACCTTCAATAAAAGGTCATTTAATGTTTGATTTATAACCACATGAATTGGAACCGTTTTTAAACTCAATCTAAAAAGTCTAACTCAGTCTAAAAAATTTCCTTTTAATGTCTGTTGGCAAAGGCAGTTTTTTTCTTGACCATCTTGCAACACTGTTGGTCACAAAACACCTCACACCTTTCATTAGTGCACTTGTGTTGTATTTAATCTCGGTTTGCGAACAGTAATCGATACTGTTAATAAACAATAACATTATTTTCATTCCTTTGGCAATACTATTGATTACAGAATAGTGGACGATGAAAATAAATGTGAAAGGCAGTCATGTATGTGAATTTTTTTGATTATAAATCCATTATCTTGAGATGCCGTTTAGCTCAATCGGTAGCGCAGGCGTCCCATGTACGGAGGCTCAGCCCTCTACGCAGCGGTCGCGAGTTCGACTCCAGCTCTGACCATTTGCTGCATGTCATGACCCTCTCTCTCTATCTCCCCCTTTCTAATCTGTCTGATCAAATAAAGGCAAAAAAGCCAGAAAAATATTGAAAAAAATAAAAAAATTAATCCATTATCTCTTTCATTTTTAAAAAAGAGGATTGTATGCTCTATTTAAATGTGTGGTGCTCCACATGTCATAGCTTTAATACTTAACCTTCAACATGAAATTAGAATTTAAATTCTAAGTGGCTAATGAGATGAAAATATACTTTCAATTTAATTACATTGCCAATAGCAATTTCCATTTTCAATTTCATTTTAACTTTAGGTTAGTATATTTTTGAAACAAGAAAATCATCTGAAAGTGTTCTGCACATGCATCTTCTCTTAGATCTACGTCATGCAGGCAGTGCAGTATTTCTGGTGCACCTTCTTTTGCACTGTAAACAAAAATGTTTGTTTGTTTGTTTGTTTGGTCTGTTTGGGTCCTGTCAAACAGCTGAACAGGATCAAAGGGTGTAAAATAACCTACAATTCTACAATTCTACAATTTCATTTAGCAGACGCTTTTGTCCAAAGCGACGTACAACACAAGCAAGTAGTAAGTGCAAAAAGTGCTTCAGATGTGATTGGTCACAGGTATTGCTATCTAGTGGTAGAAGAAGAGCGGCCCCT
>JAQMCX010000057.1:1022614-1046213 GCA_029814765.1 Acanthurus leucopareius | reverse complement strand
TTGTTTTACAGCGCAGAGTGACATCATGTCCCTCCATCACAGGGAGGGCGGGGCTCTGCAGCATCACCTGAGAATCTAAACACAGAGACAAAAATCAACAAGAAGAGAATTTTTTTCTCACAAGGACGTTTTATCTTCTCAGGAAAGTCTGTCAGTTCTCCTGCTTTGGTTTGGACCAAATACAGAGGTGATTGTTTTTGTTTGGTGCAGTTCGCTTTCATTCTCCTTTTTGCAGGTGAACCAACGTTTGTAAAAAAAAAAAAAAAACAGGTGTGCTGAGGTCATTCATTGGTTGGACAGACAGTCTGAGGCGGAGGCAGGACGTGATAAATGAAAGCAGGCTGAACAGTCATGGAGATCTTCCCTGCTGCGATTGTTTTCATTATACTGGTACTGATTTGGTCGAATCAGCACTTATGAGCGTCTTCAACATTTAATGAGATGTCATTTATACGATGTTGTGAGGAAGATTTTAATTTTAATGCGACGCTGACTATGAGGCCTGCTAACTCCAAAAAGGTGCAGTTCCTCCTGCATTCAGTTGGATCCGGGTTGGTCCTTGAATGAACCGAACCTCTTCTGTCTCAGTCCGGTTGTTCGTTCTGCCTTTGTTGTGCACCTGAGTGTGTTTTCTGTTTTCACAGCTGCCCAAACAAACCACACCAAGGGATAAGACGAACTCTGGTGCCACTCAACCAAACTAAAAGAGGCAGGTGTGAAAGCACCTGAGGAGATGTAGATCTGTTTAATGCGTTTTCACACCTGTTGTTTGTTTGTTTAGGTCTGAATCACGCAGGCAAAATGTCAAGTGAATCAGAATCTATCAACAAAAAATCACATGAGAGCTGTTGTCCATTCAGTGGTCACAGATCAGTGGAGAGAGGAGAACGTTAGTCAAAATGGACCGGCAGAATTTGCATCTCCTCAATCATTTTGGCCGGATATCAAGCAAAGATAATCGAGCAAAATGGCACCTTTAAAAGACCTTCGAGGCATCGTCTCATGAACAACATGTTGCCTGCAGGCTACAGGAGCTGGTTTAGTCAAACAAGGTGGGATGCTCACTGCATTTGGGTTGGATTGAGGTCGGATCAAGTTCATACCACAAAGAAACCACACCAGAGTCCGTTTTAACCAAACAGCTCTGGTGTGAAACGCCCCAAATGTCTTGTAGTTGTGATAATCTAGTGAAAATGTGCCCAGAGACTTTCCTCAGAAGTCGAAATAACATGTCAAAGTAGTTCATTTATTTTTTCTGTTATTTCCTGTTATTATTTCTGGTATGTTACAAACACAAGGTTAGAAATGTTCTGAATTATTTATAAAATCATCTTCTGTGAGTGGGCATACTACCGTGAACGGTGATGTTGATGGAGTTGCTGCGCCGCTTTGCTGGAGACTCACACCAGTAAATGCCGCTGTCAGACTTCTTCAGCGTCTGCAGGGTGCAGCCGGAGCGAGAAGCAACCCCCCATTTGTCTCCACAGCTCTGCAGGAGCAACTTGTCTTTGGGCTCCTCTGTTTTCGTTGCTCTGATGACCCTCCACCCATCGGAGCTGCTGTTGTCACTGCAGCTCAGGACCAGATTCTCATACTCAAACTGCTGTGGCGAATCAGGAAAAACTGTGAACACGGCCGGCGCAGAGTCAGCTGGACACAAACACACACACACACACACACACACAGACACACACACACAAAAGCACAGAATCAGCTCAAATGCACTAAGCTGCAGTTCCTGCACTGTCCACTAGGGGCACTAGAGTTTGTCCTCTCAGTAAATAATTTAAATTTCATGTGACTGTGAAAAATGTCTGTGTTGTAAAGTTTCATTTGTCTGTTCAACATTGTGAACATTATTTAAAGATAAAAGTCAAAAGTTTCCCTGGTTCGTTCTTTGTTCTCCATAGAACCAAAACTGAGAAAGTCCAAAGTCATAAAGTGAGTGAAGCTGAATTAAACCACAGTAGATCCATGTCTTTACCTTCCATCAGCAGCCAGCTGGACGGAGAGTCTCTTTGGTTGATGCGACACCTGTAGGGGCCTTCATCAGACTTGGAGAAATTGTAGATGGTCATGTGACTTGCAGGCTTTGTCCTGATGAGGGAGCCGTTTTTATAGAACTCAGCCTCATATGGAGGATTCTCTCTTTTACACTGCAGAGTGACGTTTTGTCCCATTACCACCGGGCGGACAGGACTCTGCAGCATCACCGATCCATCTCAACACAGAGACAGACAACAAGGTTTCATCCATTCACACACAGATCCATCAGCACATGGAGAGAGACGGAAAATGTGTCTGCGTCTAAAAGCAGAGCGTTTGATCAGAGGCTGCTGATGTCAGAACCTCTGAGGATCACAGCTGTGTTTCTGATGCTGTAAACTGAATCAGAGTTGCATTTGTTTGCAGCTGTCACACAGGCAGCAGCGTCCACTGAGCACCAGCATGAGAAAAAATGTGTCCATGCTTCTTTGTTTGTTTTAATCAGAGCTTTTTTCGGTTTTAGCAGTGAAAGCAAAGACACAGCGAGCAGGTTAATGCTGTGATACGACTCTCAGTGTCTCATACAGACACACAAAAAACCCTTCAGGCTTTAGACAAACTGCAATATAAACTCCTCTGCTTGTAGCAAAAAGAGGCAGAGGTCAAAGTCACTCAGGACGCCAAAGTTTGTGCAAAACAAAAAAGAGAAACCTAAAGCAGAAAACCCTGAAAGTCTTTTCTTAAACTTGACAAACTACCTCACAATGTTAGCCATGAGTTTAAGGGTTTCTGTCAGGAAGGTTTTGTGCGTCGCACGCAGACATCAAATGGTGTGACAACAACGTCATTCAACAGCTTTGTGCAGCTTTGCCTTCTGAATCATCTGTCTCACCATGATTCACTTCCCTTTGCTGTCGCTGGTTCCCTTTGAAACAATCTCTGTGCAGCCTGTCAGTCAAACTGTTCACAATTACACTTGTTTTATTTTCCGACACATCAACTCCACATGCTGCCAGAGTTTATTTTAAAAACAGCGCAGAGACTCATCAGAGATGTGAATGGGTGTGAAAACAGGAGGAAGAGGAAGTGTGTGTGAAGTTACTCACCAGTCTTATCAGTGACAGTGATGTTGATGATGTCGCTGCTGTCTCTGTGTTTAGATTCACACCAGTAAACTCCACTGTCACTCGGTTTCACCGTCTTTATGTGGCAGCTGGAGGGGGGAGTCTGGATGCCCCAGCCCGATCCACACTGGGATAAAAGTTCCGGACTGGAAAAACATCATCTCAGCTTATTTTCCACCAAGTTAGTGATCTAAATGTGAACTCTAAGGTTCATGTTCAATGTCAGCATTTGACACACTGATAAACCTTTCAGAGAGTAATAAAGAGAAGTAATGTGATCGATTCAAGTGCAGAACAAAACCAGAAAACCCAAGAAAACACTGGATGGGTTGAAGAAAGAACTTCAGAAATCTGAAGTTCTTTCTTCACTGATATATTGTTGCGATGTTAGAAGAACACTGACCTGTTTGTGGTGTATCTCCACACTGTCCAGTCACCAGGCCGAAATTCCTCGCAGCTCAAAATCATGTTTTCATACTGGACAAAGTGAAGCCTGCTGGGAGAAACTGTCATAGAGGCTGGGACAGAGAGAGAGACGTGACATCACAAGACATGACCATCCAACTCCTCTCGTTCACATCCCCTGATCATCCTCACCTACCTCGATTTATCTAAAGCAACTACCTACTGTTGCAGCCATCAGCGCCTGACTTCCTGTCTGAATCACCTGCCTGCTATCGTCTTCCTGTTTGCGATCTGCCTGCCTCTTCAACCGTGAGCGAGTTAGTTTGACGAGTGTTTTACGAAGTCCTTCACTCTTTCACCGGTTCTGGTTCAGTTTCTGCACCTGAATCCTCCATCTAAACCTCAGTCCTTGTATAACAGGACCTGCCTGAGATGGACCCAGCACATCTTATTCTTTTCATGGATGAACATATTGAGGAGAGCCATGATACTGACTTTCTGCTAAAACGCCTCCAGTACAGAGCAGAAGGATGCAGCTGTGTCAGTCTGGGAGGCAGAAACCATCTCTACACATAGGAGGAGCTGAAAATTTTCCTCTTTGATGAGGCTTATAGTCGGGGCTGGCTCAGCCTGCATTGGATCAGCCCATAGTCCATAGTCATACAGGTTTAGGCTGCTGGGGGGGTGATGACACTGAGCTCCTGCCTCCTCTTCTGTCTCTCCATCTGCTTTGTCTTCATGTTCCTTTGATGTTTGTTTCTAACTTGCTACCTTCCCTTGAGTCTTTCTGTTTTCAGAAGGATTCCCACAGATGGCTGATCATGACAGCACCTCCTGCTGTGCTCCTGTCCATGTTTATAACCACCGACAGTGTCTCTGTGTGCTCACATGGACGTTGTCCGGTCTCTGAGAAGAACAAACTGTGGTCTAAACCTGCTTCATTTGAAAAGAGTCTTGAAACATTGTGTGCTGTAATTTATATAAATGTAGTTAAGATGAATTGCATCGCAATAAATATTCTGTCTGTTGTGGTTTATGGAACTTCGTCATCATGGCGGCTCAAACCACTTTGCTTTGTGATGATAAGTGAACTAAGCTTTGTCTGTTCGGGGGAAACAGGAAGTGAACAGTGGTCTTGAGTGGTTAACTGTTATGTGCTGTTGACCTTCCCATCACCGCCCCCCCTAACCCCCCCAAATGATGCAGAGTTTTAGTCAACGAAGGACAGACAACCGAGCAAGTCGTCACACACAAAGGAAGTGGCGAGCGCTGCACACACATCAAAGATCATCAGAGATTTTGGATTCTATAGACTAAAACAGCAACAATCCAACACGTTCAACTCTCTCCAAGGTCAGAGGGAACACAATGATAACCCTTCAGACAAACACACACACACTCACACACACACGCATGAAACCTACCTCGACGGTAGCAGGTCGTCTGACAGATTCTCAGAAACACTGAAATGACAGTCATAGTCTGATCACCTGGTGTGTATATGTGTGTTTGTGTGTGTGTGTGTGTGTGTGTGTTTGTGTGCATGTGTGAACCCTGATAAGTCACATTTGGGGACACACTTTAAGACCTGTAAATGAACAGGACAGAGGCCCTAAAACTGAGGCTGATGGGTTTTGGACCTGTGAAAAAGATAAAAGTTCACCTCAAAATAAAAACTCGACATTTTTCATTTTACCACACAGATACACACTTCCTTCTGCCGGGTGATGCACATGGTGTGTGTAGCTCAAAGGATAGTTCCTTCATGAAACTGATCATAACTAAGTTCTGTGGATTATTTTGAGTAACATGATTTCTACTACAACACCTTATTCTGTAAAAAAAATCCACTTTTTGATATTTTGAGCATCACAAACAGGTAGAGAAAATTCGTTAGAGAAAATTAATTAAGTCTTCATTATTTCCCCAAAAGTGGACTAAGTGTGCAGAAATACATAAACATTAGACTGAATCACACTCGGAAATTGCTATGAACATTTCTATTAATAAAGTGACAATCTAGCAAAGTTAAACGTCTGTGTTGGTTTGACTGAAGGTGACTGTTTCTGATTCTTATGGTTTGTAAATTTTCTTTACTTACAGAGGAAAAGAAGCATCATCCTCATTGTGTCTGCAGGTTGAAGTTTCGCTGACCGTCGGGTTGCAAATGCGAAGAGAACATCCTGTTAAAGAAACCACAGGGGGTGGGAGGAGGATGTGAGCACAACAACACCACAAAGAAGAAAAAAATCATGTCAATCCAACTTCACTTGGCATTCTGAGCATGTCTGTAGTCTCTTTCATGTCTCATTGTCAATTGTTTTCAATTCACTGCCTCATAAACTCACTATATACCTGCTCATGTAAATGAAGAGACAGAGAGAAGACAAAGTTCACATCCTGTTTATCTGACAATCAGTGGACTCTTCCTTACCTCTCACCAACAGAGCAGCAGACTGCTGCAAGAAGCAGCTTCAGTGAAGATGACCTTCAGAAAAATACACGTCAGAGTTCATTGGAAGATAATCACGATGAATTCCTCAAAGAAAACAATCCTTCACGATAAATTCAACACTTTCCAACTGAAACATCATTCATTTTCTCCATCTTTTACAGAACCAGGAAAAAAATTTGGGAAACAGACTATTCAGATGTTCAGATGGATTCCTCTCTCTCTGGTCTGCACACAAACACATGTAGCTACAGCCAGCAGCTGGTTAGCTTAGCTTAGCATAAAGACCGGAAACAAGTGGGCTAGCATTGCTCTGCCCAAAGGTAACAAAATCCAGCTGCCAGCACCTCTGAAGCTCACTGACAAAATCTTTCCATCACGTTTATGTAAATTGGTGAGTTGGCAGATCAGCTGGCAACCTCCTGCTGATGACCATGAGGATGTCTCCTCTGAAACAGTTTGAATATCAGTGTCTATTCTGGTTTGCACTGTTTCCAGGAAATAGCTACAGTAACCAAAACAAGATATGTCCTCTTTAAAAAAGGGCCATGAAGTTTGAGTGTTCATACTGTCAAACCTCTAAATATAGTTTGAGTTTTCATGTATCTGCTGTTGGGTTCCTTTCAGGCCGTAAAGAATTGACCTGCAGCTGATAAAAGTCTTTGATTTAAAATGCAAAAATAGTTTTTCATTCTAACAGCTCTAAAAAATGTCAAATTATCAACAAAACACCAGCGGTGAGTTTTGATAAAAACCCTAGCTAACAAGCTAACAGGCTAACAGGGACCTGGAGAGTCTGAAGTTCCAAGTTAGATTCTTCTGTGTTGTTTTTTTGACATCAAAGTCTTTTTCACACAGTCACAGCAGTCAACCTATGACTGCTTTTTGGCTGCATTGTGGTCTGAGGTATGAACAAGAAAAAAACGATACGAGCAGCAAAGAAACCACAAACGCTCAGAGGCAGATTATCTGCCAAAGCACATAATTTCACACATTCAACGACAAATTCTGTCTCAGAAGTTGACATGTGCTAAGCTTTAATACCATTAAGTTGTCCAGGACCAAAGCAGTTTACATTTCTCTCGGTTTTTGCTTCACTGGAAGCATTCGCTGTTTCGAGAAGTCTGAATTTCCTTAAAGGAGCAGCATCTTGTTCCAGGACAGAAGGTTCTGCCCCTTAAAGAAGGCTGCATGTGTTTTTAAGAAAAGAGGTGAAGACAAAAACCTCTGAGTATCAAATGTTTTACTTAAATCTGTATTTTCTGCAGTTTTCTACTTTAATGTGTCATGTTGTGTCATGCACCTGCAGTACAGGCACTTTCTTATCACTGATGCTTCAACACATGAACTTTAATGTTGTGGGTGGTGAAGCTGAAGCATATTTTAACTACATCATAGCAGCCATCTTGGATTTTGAGGTTCAACTGTCTGAGTTGGAAATCTGACTTTGGGGGGCGCTCCAGTTGATATTTCCAAATGGAAAGTTAAAGTTACCAAGTTCAAATGGGACAAAAGCTAAATGCAGTGCAGTGAAACTCTAGTGAAGTAAAAATACCTAACAATGGTACTCAATGCTTGTAGTTACCTTTCAGCACTGCTACTGAAGTCCCATTCACGTCAATGAAGAGCAGGAAGTAATATTTGTAATACATGTGAAAAAGACAGGATGCTACAGTTTCTAACACAAACTTAAATAAATGAAATTAAATGGCTTTTGTTTGAAACAAACAGGGTCATGTTTCAATTTTACATATTTATTGAGCTTTTCATCAAAGGCACATGTGGCAGAACAAGTTAATTCATCACAGAAGGTTTCTTACAGGAGAAGGAAGTCCAGCAAAAATCACAGCAGGATAATACAACTCATATAGGAAGGATATGCAATGTGTTTAATGATTAATGGTGATTTAATAAAAGCCCCCCTCGGCCATCACGGTGCCACAGATATTGTTGGTTTTAAGAGTAATCTCTGTATTTAGTGATAAAATACGCGCAGTGATCTCATCTCACCTCCCTCCGTCTCTGACTGCTGCCTTCAAGTTCTTCTGAGGAGCAAAAAACATTGAAACCTTCAGGTGTGAACTTGTTTTTCCCTCCCCAGACAAAATCTGACCCTCAAACATCAGGTTAGCGTGCTAGCTAAAACAGCTAATCCACTACTGAAGAACTAGCTCACCTGTACACTGCTACACCTATACACAAGATACAATCATTGAATAACAAAAAGTCAAAATGAGGCATCACAAATGAATTATTACTTTCCATATATTTGTTTTGGTACTTTTAGGAGAATAAATAGTTATTTTACATTAGCTGGCAAACTCATGTAGCCTATAAACTGTATTTAAACCAGATTCATTTTTAATGAGCCAATGTTAAGCAGGGAGATGACACAACTGGGCCTTTAGAAACACAGACTGCTGAAAAATACTACTATCAAATAAGTTTCTTGTGGAAATTACCAGTTTTCAACTTGTGCATATTGCAAATATTTACATTAACATCCAGGTTGTGATAATAACTGAGAAAATGCAACTAATTTATCTGCAAAGAAAACAGCAGATGCCCTCAAAAATTTAATTTACTAACAGTTTGTCAGGTTTATTTAACATACATATGACTAAATAATGTTCATGTGATTATAATGAGAACTGATGTTTGTTTGTTTAGAAGGAGCAGAATAACAGATGAAAAGTGAAGAATGAAAGATATTGTAATTAAAGTGGATCTGTGTCGGTGAAATAGTTGGAATCCTGATAGAAAGTCAAAATTTTGTGATAGTAAAAAAGTCATTATTATATTTATGAGATAATGTCAAAAGAATAGTAAAGGTTTCTGTCATCCGTCCAGTCAGAAGCCTCATAGCTTGCTCTCAAGGGTCACGTTGTCTTTTTCTTGACCAATCCCATTGCTGCCTGGAGTTGTGGCTCCGCCTTCTGTTTCAGTTGCTGACGATGAGATCAAATTTTTCAGTGAAAACATGAAAACATGGTCTGTCTGTCTTTCTGTGGAAGACTAAACTGTGTGTTATTATGAATAAATAATTTAAAGGGTGAAATTATAGTGTGTGCACGCTGACCTTTGACCTGCCGGGTCAGGAGGCGTGGCCCTGCCAGTCCAATACCCAGCGCTCCGATTGGAGCTGTGGTGAGGATGGCTAACACAGCTAACGTTAGCACATCCAAACCAAACTTAACTAAGGTCTCATCTCCCTCCTCCCTCGCCATGTCCAATGCCTTCGAGCCAATCGCAGCCTGAAACACAACAGACAAATAAGCTCAGAGACACGTATCGTTCAAACCCCAGGCAAGTAAAAAAAATACTTATTTCAGCTGAAATAAGCATGAACATAAGTTTTTTAATTGATTTTGTCACTGAGGCTCTACAGGTTCTTTAAAGAGTTCTAGAAGGAACTTTGAAAAGTTTTAATGGTCATGAAGGAGGTTCTTTAAGTTTCAAGGAGGTCTGATGTTACTGAGGAGTGCCCATTTAAAAGGTACTGGGGTGACTGAGGAGGTTCCACATGTCATTTGGATGTTATAGGAATGAGGTTCAAATGAGGTTCTAGTATTCATGTATTTTTGGGGTCCTTAAGAATCTTCTTGCAGTTGCTGAAGAGCTTCTAGGGGCCCTTTCAGTAGTTCTGTGGGCCCTTAACTTCAGAGGGATCTTGGAGTCATAGGGATGGTTTTAGGGTCATTGGGGTAGATGCTCACTCAAGAGGTTCTGCGATCATTGAAGAGGTTTTCAGATTCCCTCAGGAAGATCTAGCACACATACACATACACACAAACCTGTACGGTGGCTTTAGGCAGCCAGGCCACAGAGATGAAAATTTTCTCCTTCAGGCTAAATCCTCCGAAATGAACCAGCAGGAAGGTGACGAGCAGACGCAACACGAGTCCTATACTGATACAGGCCAGACCCAAACCTGAACACAGAGAGACCGGACCGACACTCATTGTAAAGACCTCTCAGGTAAACAGTCTTTGCTACACGGTCCACTTGTTACTGTGAGAAGGTCCAGATTGCATTTCTGAGTATGTTTCTTACCCACTGTGCTGGGGCTGAGGGTTACTATGGTGATCTCTGCTCCAATCAGACCAAAGAGGAGGGGCTGGAACACATCCCATGACCGGCCTACCATGGCTGCCACTGGTGCCTGGACATGAACGTAAGCTTCATCATCAGCATGTCTTTTTTTTAACTGTTTCCGTCACTGAATCTGTTTAATCCAGACTGAGTCCGGTTATGTAAACAGGGATGAATCCAGGTTTCTAATTCAGATTAAGAGTGATTCTGATGTGTGTCACCTTGTCAGTCTTCCAGCCCAGAGCAGCCAGAAAGGCCAGCACCAGCGTGCAAAGACCACCAGCTCCGGCGTAACCAATCACATGACTGAAGAAGACCGAAAATATGGACAGACCCAACAGCATGAGAGTCCTCCTCAACACCAGGTCCTCCTGCAGGGGGCGGAGATTCAAATTATTCATTTACATTAATTCTTTCAGTAAATTACCATAATATGAAACCTGGTCTCACCTGGTCATTGCTGGGGAAGCACCACAAGAACAGACCCAGGATCAGTCCGGCTATAATCCCTCCCACCACCTCCAGCAGACCCTTTAGTATGTTCATCCACGTGGAACCTGCAAGACAAACACAGCATGTGGAACAGAACGGATTAGAACTGAAAAGACCAGAATAGAGCGAGTCGGTATAAATGAGAGCTTTTCTCCTGCAGACACCTGTGGAGAAGGCGATTCCAAGGCAGGTGGAGAACCCTGTTATGGCCAGAATATCATCAAAACTCCCAGCAGCCATCAGCAGGGTGGGGATCCCCTGAACAACAACACAGGACTTAAATGGAGCATCAAATGCGACAGAGCATCAGTTAAACATCACAGAAGTCACAACAGATTCTGGAGTCCTGTTTGTAGGGTTTCCTGGTTAAACACCTGAATAAGATCTTGGAGCAGCGTGTGAGAACTTTCCGCTGCGATCAGAGGAATATCTTCATATATTTAGGAGGAATCTCTCCAGCAGGTTTCCTCACAGCTTTGATGAATCAGTGACAAGAAATCAGACGTAATAATGACTGACTGACTTTAGTGCTTATGAGTTTTATTTGTGAGGTTCTGTCGGACAAAGACATCTTGTTGCCAATGAGAATGTTCTGTGATTGTGTGGGTGGTTCTATCGGTTTTCAGGAATAAGTTGACATGGATCATATGAAATGTTTACACTGACTGACTCATCTCTCTGACTGAGCCTCTGCTCCCCCTAGTGGCAGACTGCAGAATCACCTGTGATCAGGTTAATGTGTGGAGACGCAGCAGCAGGTGAAAGCTTACCTTCTCCACTCCGTAGCCTTCTTTCTGCAGAAGCAACATCGAAGGAACCACGACTGCTGGAGACACTGCAGCCAGGACGAAGCTGCACACACACACACACACACACACACACACACACACACACACACACACAGAGTGTCGTTTTATTATTTATGCTTTCAGAACAATCTTGCAGATAGCTGTTGTTTCTGTGCATACATGATGACAGTGGTGCACCTTACCCCAGTATGAAGCCCCAGACCCAGGGCAGACCCAGCAGGAAGTGAGAAACCACAGCAACGATGCAAGACTCAACCAAACACGGACCCATGGCAAGACGCAAACACACCGCCTTCAGACGACGCAACGCCTGCATGCACACACACCCATGTGGTTATGCAGCATGTGCAGTATGTTTTACTCCCTCTGTGTGTGTGTGTGTGTGTGCATGCTCACAGAGGGGTTGAGGCCCAGTCCGGCTCTGGTCAGGATGATTGACAGGGCGATGTTCCTCAGAGCTGCAGACCAGTGAGTGTCGATGAAGACGGCGTCTGTGATGTAGGGAACGTTACGCAGCACCAGACCAGCCAGCAGCATGCCTACCAAACACACACGAAGGATGTTCTTTACATCTCACTACTAGTGGCTTGTTCATTTTAAATTCTTTCACTTCATGAGAGATCACAGGATCAAAACTCAAAGCTGGTGAATGATGTTCCTTTAAAGTTGCTATAATGAACAAATGTTTTCTGTCACACGTCTTAAATGACAGGAAATCTTCAAACCAAGACCGCGTCCAAATGCTTTGATCTTACTTTGATTAATTTAGGCTTTACAGGAAAGGACATTTGATTGGACGGGTTTCTGCTGCTGGGTCGTACCAAGTAGTGGGGGGAAGGGGGGCAGCGTGGGCAGTTGGATCATTCCCACCAGCTTCCCCCCCAACACAGAGCAGATGAAGAGGATGATGATGCCGAACAGGTTCCCTCCGGGTAAACACTCGCGTCCTGTGATGGACCAGACGACCCCGAACAGCAGAGCGAACAGACACACTGCACACACACACGCACACACACACACACACACACACACACACACACACACACACACTTACACACACACATAGCCTCCTTGCAGAAGTACCTTGAGCCCATTTGTACTAATGACTCTCCGTGCCTAATGCACTTTATGGAGGACGGGGCTGGATATTCATTTGGAGGGAGGAAGGGGTGGGGAAGTGTCGGAACGAAGAGCTCTGCCATACGGCTTCCCGTCCGCCCGTTTTAGCTGGCCGATTTTTCAGAGACTGGCTCGGCCGGCACTTGGTCCAGTGGTAATGCGATTCATCACAGGTAAAGTAGATAGGAGCCCCGATTGTCTGAAGCCTTTCTGAGCTCTCGAGCAGCCTATATGCACAACCAGAGGAAGTGCTCGGTCGATAACTAATCAAAGAATTGCAAATACAAATCTGCTGCACGAGGGAGGCAGAGTTAACTAAGGAAGATGTTCAAGTTTGACGTGTGTGCTGAATATATGGTGCTACTCCTCATTGTGATGGCTTTGTCTTTTTCTCTGTAACTTTTCTTTGATGTTAATTATTCAGTTTTGGCAGCAAATATAAATCCAATCTTCCATTTTTAATGTTAAATTGCAACACATGACAACAGAGTAAAATTTTAATAAATGAGGGGTATGAATGTTTGCTTTGGATGTTGGTGCCATGTCTTCCAGCCTTGGAGGATTTCCTTCATCACATTAGCCTTTGTTCGGTTACTTTTGTATGTTCAACTACACCGGTGGGTGTTTCACATGTGACGCGTTCCCAGGGTGCCTGGCATGAAGCCAGTCTTGGAAATCACACTCATCCAAGGTGACAGTGCCAATAAATATCTCTTTCCCTCAGTTTTATGTGCTCCTGTGTATCTGTCTGCTCTGGGATGGAAGTTATGGCAAATGAGGGAGGTTCTCATATCCTTTGAACACAGTGGAGGCAGGAGCACAAAGAGCAGTGGGGGTCCCAAAGTTGGAGTTACAGGGACCCCCCACTCTCCCTCAGCTCCTTTGCTCGCCACCAGGGAGGACACTGCTGCAACGTATGAGGACAGAATGAAAACAAACTGGCACAGGTGACAAATGCATACAAGTCTGTTCAAGTGCAAGCTCTCTCTTTCTTTCTTCTACACACACACACACACACACACACACACACACACATACACACGCACGCACGCGCAAACGCACCCATGCACGCAAACACACACACACACACACTCACACACACACGCACACGCACAGAGTCGGTATAATAAATAAATAAGTCATAAAGAGAAGAATCGTTTGATGTTACCTTGTGCTGCCTGGGGCCAACACTACACCGGGGAGCACTGCCACCCCTAGCACACACACTCACAAACACTTGCACACACACACACGCACACACTCCCAAGAGAGAGATACGTTATGTATGGGGTGGAGGCAGAAAATCAGACTCTCCGTCCAAGAGTCCTGCAGACCACCTTCCGATCTTGGAGGGAGTTTTGATACATTCGGGAGGCAAAAGTGTGTCGCACATGAACAGGTGTGGTGTCGGTGCTCAGACGCCCTCAGTGAACCAGAAAAAGCACTGGTTTGGTACATGTACATACAGTATGTATATATGAATTTCTGACCAACAAAAAGCAAAAGTTATACAGAAAAACTGCAATTTATGTATTTTTAGGTTTATTAATACGAGGACAGATGCATGAGAAAGACATTTCGACCTTCCTCTAGTATGTGACAAGAAATTCTCAACCATGCCAAAGATATGTTTCAGCCTGTTTACAGTACAATACATACAATACATGTAACATGTTAGAGTTCGTCCACATTTGTATCTGTATGTTCCTGTTTGGGTTAGTTTTTTTTAAGTCCTGACAATTTGGGTGCAGCACATTTGGCTCATATTCTTAAAATCATTGGGTTTTTTTTTAGATATTTTAATTCTATGTTGTGCAGTGCTCTTCACCACCACGCTATAATTAGAATTCATGAGGATTTGTTGCTACAGAAGTCACTGTTAAGATTAACTACTTGAAATTAGGAAGGAAAGAGCAGGTATAGTGGTTCAGTCTGGGTTTAATTAATCCTGTATCCAACACCTCAGCATTGCACAGCAACTTTTTCTCCTACTTTTTTTTTTTCTTCCTCCTCTCTGCAAAGCAGTCACCCAGTTCTTGGCCTGGACTAAGTTATTTTGGCACCTCTCCCTCAGTGAAAATGACTCTTTCCTCGGGCACTGACAGCCACCTGCACACCATCCCAGGGCTTTTTGTGAAATGGTGTGCGTTTTTTTCAGCTGCACACACATGTCAACGCATGTTCAGGTCTAATTGTGTATTATCAACTTAGAACATACTCTTAAGAACAAGAGAGTTATTATTTTCAATCAAAATTGATCACATCACAATACTCTTGAGTGTTGCTGCTTCCTCTAACACACACAGGGGAAGTCAGTCAGTGCAAAGCAGGTCGGTAACTAACTACAACATAAAACTGTGATCTAAAGGCATCAGAAAACAACCTAACAATAAGGAAAGATGAATGGATACAAAACTCTCACTCAAACTCTCAAAACTCTCACAGCTATTAAGTCTCAACTTCTGAATGGTTAAATCCAAGGTATTTGATTAAAAAAATAATAATTAAAAATTCTGCTCTTTGCTCTTTGTATTGCAACTAAAAGCTGCAAAGAAAGCTGCCACAGTTTTACCTTGAGTTACTGTCCTTTAACTAAAAGGCAACAGCTGCAGAGGAGGCGAGCTTTTTATCAAGCATGATTTAAAGTTTATTCTAACTGTATTTACATTATCATTAGTAAGGACGCAAAGCTCCAACACTAGAGACATAAATAAGCACAGAAATTTGATTACCTCTTCACAGCTAATGACCATGAAATACTTCAGCCATATTAACAAGCTTGTTAACTGTCCACACAACAGCTGAGTTCTTTTTTCCACTTAAATGCAAAGGTAAATAAATAGACATGTATTGATTTTTGTCAATTCACTTATAATAAAGTTCCCGTGTCATCAAATCCATTGATCAGGCTTCGTTTGCAGAGCATTTACGGGAGTTGTTTTTCTATATACTCTTTGCTTTAAAGAGAGACTTAAGTTCACAGTTTGCAACAGTTTCAATGAGCCTAAATGGTAAGTTTTTTAACTAGAAAAAAATTAAACAGGGAGTTTGTGTTTTTGAAGTTTTAAAGGGTCTGAAAAAACGGAACATTCATGCAGTTGTTGCTGTGGTTTAGTGGCTAGTGTTGCAGGCTGCTTACCCAAGGATAATGTATTCAACTCTAAGACCGTTAACTATATTTTTTAGCCAATATATAATGGATTGACTTTCAGTAGTGAAGTTTGGCCTGTGGCAGACCTATAGCTGCCACATTTGATCACTAAATGTTAATCAGTGTTAGGCTTGATCTTCTCAAAGGGGCAGAAAAGTATGATGAAGTACATGAGGGCTGCTTAACTGTTGTTGTTTTAGTCTGTTTTTGCCTGGTGGCACTGGCCCACACCAGTGTTAAAGTCTTTTAGCTGGCATATGTTAGAATGTGGGGGATTTAATCCTCCATGCCTCACAGCTGGAGCCTCGTTGAATAATTTAAGACACACAGGGGCAGTCTGTGGCTTGATTTTACTTCTGCCCTCTTCAAATACTTGCTCTTTGCCAATGGCGTTTGCCAAGAGTTTTGTGGGCAAATAACGAAAGAAAGAAGAAAAAGATGAGGAAATAATGGAACATTTTATTACTGCAGGATTTTATCCATTCTTTATTGAAAACAGAAAATCATAATATATTTACACACTCTGTGGTGTAATTATAAAGGAAAGCAACTTGAGGACTAAAGGAGTGGATATAGAAACCTGTTTATGGAAATTAACAGTTAACAGTATTGTGTAAACTGAGAAACTCACAGAATTTTACTTTCCTATAATGTTGCCAAAAAAAAAAAAAATAGGAAAAGATGTCAGACTCACAAACTTAAATGCACACACTTACATGGATGTATAGTTGTATGAACTTTGGTGTGAATGATGAGTAAAACATATGTATTGGTGAACTGTATTTTCCTGGGGCTCACTGAGGTTATTTTCTCGACTGCACCGGCTTTGTATCTTGGTGACTCACTGTGTGTCCCAGTGGGAGGTGCCGGTAGCTATTTGTTGCCAAAAATGAGTGTGTCCTGCACAGGCAGGAGTTCATCGACAGCTCAGTGCATTACTGTTCCATAATATTTGGTCACTTTACTTTGGATCTCTAAAATCATATTTAACCTCTAAGAAATTCCTTATTCAATACATATTTAGTTACTATTTCTTTATTGGTTGTGCATTTTTCAACCAGCTGAAATGTTCCAGTGAAAAATGTTTTATTGAGATTATGGCATTAACATCAGACATAACAGAGATTAATGAATAATTTTACCACCTCTGTGATCCACAACAACTTGTCTATCTATTCTGACAGGCTTTTCTTTACTCTGGTGACTCTCTTTAAAGCCATCTGAAAGCAGCAGTTATCAGTTCAATCTGAAGTTTCTGACTGGTGTAATGCTGTACACTGTCAGGCTCAAATCACATGTTGTATATCGGCTGTTTCAATTTTTTGAGGTTGCAGCAAAACCATAGAAACTCCTCTGTTCATGTGTACATATATCTTTTTTTAATTGCAAATCAACAATTTGACAATGACACATTTCTTGCAGTTCATACAGTCAGTCACAAAATTAATGCTTCTCTCTTTGCTAATAACTTTCTTACTTCTCTGCACAAAAACAGAGCTTTAGGTATTGCAGTGCGTGATACAGAGCAAGGTGAAGTCAACATCTCCAAATTGTTCATGGTCCTGCCACTGCACACTGCACACTGCACAACAACAAAGGTAACCCATAAGACCATCACAAAGAAGCGGGATATTAAAGATGTGATCACACAGATTCACACATACAGAAACAAACAAAAAAAACAGCTGTACAAATACATGCACTTTTTTACTCTTTCACCCAAATCTGTGTTTACATACAACCTTGCACACCCTGAGCCACTTCATCTTACTCCTCATCTCACAGCAGAAAGTCTCTCATGTCCCAGGGACGGCAGCGTTTTTGAATAATCCCTCAGTTTGTTTACATGTAATGAGCGGTCGGCGGCTGATGTGCAGCTCTGATATCTGGAGGGAACCGAAAGGACCTTCCATGTTTAAACAGGGGCATTAGGGTAAAGTGGTTGTTTGGATTTGCATGGATTTTATCCTTATGTGTCAGTCAGCTCATGACTGGCCATAAATATGGGGTTAAATTCCAAACAAACACAAATACAGACGGGGAGTAATGGGGTCTGGTCTGGGATGTGATGCTGTCTGTCTAGCTGCCTTGGTTTTGGGATAGTTAGAAAAAGTGATGACGTGTGTTTATGTACATAATTGGATTTTGTGTGTTTGCTTAATTGTACAATTATATATTACATGTTTATGAGCAACATAACATGTGTGTGAGGGGTTTTGTGAGCAAGCATGTGTTTCCTTATGGATGTGTACATCTAAATGAGCGAGACTGTGTTTGTTTGTGTGCACCATGTGTCCATTTGATGAGGGCCAAAACACACAAGTGGAAAGCTGCCCAAGGGGTGATTGAAGTTGCTGACATTTTAAGGCTATTGAAAACAAAAGCTAATAGGCAGCACCACGTGCCGGAATCGTGTCTGGTTCATGTTTAACAAAACAAGGTCACAGAGGTTGTCGGGCCATGAATTCCATAAATAACTTGATAATGGGATTTTAAAACAAGCCGTCCACCAGTCATCTCCCCTCCTCTCACACCCTCCCTTTTGCCCGCAACGGGCCCTGTGTGTGTGTGAGTGTGTGTGTATGTGTGCATGTGTGTGTCTTTCAGAATAGAGGCAATATTAGAATGCAAATGGATTCACACCGCATCCTCATAAACAACGGTGTTCATTTAACCCCCGACCCTTGCATTTAACTGCCCATCAAGTTATTTGTGTTGGGCAAGACACGTGGAAGTAGGCTGAGGGAGGCCAGCAGGGGTGTGCGTGCATGTGTCTGTGTGTGTATTTGTGTGTGTTCAAGTAAGTTCACTGGTGTGCATACTTGTGGGAAAGTGTAAACTATTGTGTGTTTATGACCACAATGTGTAGGTTTCTATATGCATATATGATTGTTTGTGTGCATGTTTACATTTGTTTGTGTGGGTATGTGCATCACTTTGTCAGCACACACATATGTGTGTGTTTGTGCGCCTGTGCATCATTTTTTTGAGGTGTGGGTTTCAGGGTTTACCATTTGTGATGCTCAATTAATCTTGTCAGCATGCATTTACAGGGGAGTTGAACACCTCTTAAAGTGGGCCTGGCTTTGTCAGTCTCCTCTTCTCTATCCATTACTTAGACACAGACACAGTCCTTTAGAGGACCTTCTGTGCGACATGGCTGATTAAAACATATTTGACATCACACCTTTACATCACAGCTCCTAAAAGCTAGAATTTACCCTCGTTTTATACTACGTCAAGTACATTTACATTAAAATCCTTGATTCTGATATAATTTTCCCTATCTGTATAAATCTGTCTCTCCTCTCAAATTTTCCTTCCTTTTCACTGTCTGTTCCAAAAAGTGCATTAAACATATGCACTTTCTTTATGCTTATGTTCTTATATTTTTCGAAATATAAGAGTCCTATCCTTCATCTCAGCGCAAAGGAACAGTTTTCAGGCATTGCTAAAGTTTCCTGACTCTTTTTGCCTGAAGCCTTTAACCTAAAGGAATACAGCCATCTGAACCTCTCTCTGTAAGACTGCTAAAGCTTGCAAGTGACGCTTAGAGAGGGACAAAAACACAAAAGGGAGAGCAGCTTCTGGTCTAAAAACAACACTTTGGAGGGGAAGTAAAACAAGGGAACAAATAGAGACTGGACAGGTGGAATAGACACAAATCGAGCAGTTCACTGTAGAGTGAAAAAATTGTAGTGAAGCTTTGTCAGATACAGCTTGACCTCTCAGGAGGAGAAAATATCAGATTTAGTGAAAAGAGACCATGTATCTCAGCTTTGAGGCCTGAGAGCCCCCTCCTTATATCAGCCCCTGTCCCGGAGAGACTTCTTAGTCTTAAATCTTTCTACCCCCTCAGAAACAAACACAATGCATACTGAAAGTGAGAAAGAAAAAAGCTACAGTGAATTACAAAATAAATGATGGCTGTTAAGTTTTCTGACCATGAGAAAAATGTGACAGAAGCAACACAGTCAGTCATGCTGTTAAAGAGAGGAAAGAGAGAGTCAGTCAAAGAGAGTGAGAGAAAACGGGGCCCATTTTAAGAGGGCACACTATGTTCGGCCCCCTGTCTCTTAATCCTGGGCGTTTGTCGTGGCTAATTATGGTGGACAAGCCTCTTTATCGAACCTGCTCCTGCCATCGGCATTAGGATGCATGAGCTGCGCCTGTTGTTTTAAACGCTCTCATTAACCACACAAATCAGTGCTGTTGACAGAGTGCTTTTGAATTAAGCTTCTCGCCCCCACCACTGCGCGCCAATGCGTGCAGGGCCCAGGACAAGGAGCAATTTATAACACCATTAGCCACACTCGCCGAGGTTACAGGCATCAAAATTGTTCCCGTCTAATTATTCTTAATGGATACAGGGAGGGAGCGACGCTCAGGACAGCTTTTTCATTAGCCCTCAATCAAGAGGGTCGGGGGAGAGAGGGGTGGGCCAAATGTACTGCTCAGGCAAACGGGAAATCAAAAATAATCGTGTTTGCTTTTTTCATAATACAACACGAACACATAGATGGAAGGAGAGAGAGGGATGGAGAAGGGTGAGTGAGGAGATGCAAAGAGAAAAAAAAAGGCACAGCTCTTGACATTTAAAAAATTCTCACTGTTGTCTAGAGAAAACATATGCATATTGAGAAGTGACAGTTCATTTGCTTTTACTGCCTTGCAGGCTAACAGCAAAGTAAACTTATGCTGCGCAATAGATTTCTTAGATGGTTACTGGTCAGTGAATTCAGAAAGGAAGTTCAAAGTTTGTTCAGATAGGACAGGAAGTTACTGATAAGTTGGCTTGTGTAAACATGTGTCATCTGCTATTGTAATGATTATAAAATAACTGTAAAAAAAAAAAAAAGCTTTTTAATCAATGAAGAAGCCTGGTCTGATGAATAATTTACTAATAATTTCTAAACCTTTTATCTGTATTCATGCGATTGGTGACCAGAGAACAGTCCCCCTAACAAGTCGCACCTACTGTAACTACATGACATAAAACTCTCAACTATCTCACTTCAAACACCGAGGTACACCCTGCCCATGATTAACTTCCTCGAAAGAGCGCTCGATCATACAGCATTGTCATCTTGCTGTGGCAGCAGGACGTGAAAGGGGGAAGTCAAATAGTGACTGTTAACCATCTTTTTACAAACCATTAAACGGGAGGACATTACGGCACGGCATAGTCCCTTAATGAGGACTGACATATGCGAGGGAGGCAGTTAGCACCTAACATTAAGACGCGGCGGCCCACTGATGAGATGGGACATTGTCCATGGGGGAGGTATCAGCGTTAATTAGGGGATAATCGGCTGCGCTCTACATCTCTCCTAACCACCATAACCACCACCCTCTTCCCTCGCCTTGAAGATGATATGGTAAAGGAAGGGGTGGGCATAGTTCATTTGTATCTGGAGTAATTTGCTGCTGTTATTATAGTGGAGATTGGTACTCTTACTCTCTGCAGGAAGGAAGGAAAACCAGCTGGCAACACCTACCGGAGGATGCATTGTACCAGGATGTGGCATAGGAGCTGCAGAACATTAATCACTTCCCTGCTGCGCTCTACGCCAGTCTTCTTTTATTACTTATATCAGTGATATCAAAGGCAAAAACAAAACAAAAACAGGTAATTCTTCACTCTGAAGAATAATTCTTTGCTTTTATTTGCTAGTTGAATGACTCATATATAAAATAGTGCACCAAAGGCCTTTTTGTACAAAACCTACTTCGAAAGAGTTGCTCAGAAAATCTTCGCTGGAGCTGAAATATTAGCAAAGCAATAAAGAAGAGAATTTACAATATTTACAATAGCAAGAAAGAGAGAAAAAGAGTACAGTGCTAACTCATTGAACTGGTCATATTTGATGGAAGCAGGGCACATGGCAAAGTCTGTTGGGCCATCCTCGTTTGCCTGCAGGGCATTCGAGGGCACTGAGAGAGACAGAATCAGGCTAAGCATCCCTCGCGCTCCGTAGTTTGGCCCATAGCACTTTGTGTCACAATTGAGAAACAAAAGAGGAGCACATGCTAGAGCGCACACCGTTTGCACATATGTGTATGTGAGTATGCAAAGGGTCGGGGAGGAAAGTGTGCAAGAGACCAAGACAGAAGAAAGTGGCCACACAGCGGGAACATAAAAGGGTAAAATCCCTGAATGGAGGCGTACTAGAACAAGTTGGTATGGTGGGGTTTTTCATCCAAAAATCATATTGATTTTTTTCTACCAATAAGCTTGGATTCGTCTAATTCACCGGTGTTAACTGGACCAGGATAACACGCTTCTCCCCTTTTCCCACGATGCCCCTGGGCCATAGTAATGTACGGTGCTGGACTGGCCAGAATCATGCCTTCCAGCAGAGCTAGCCAATCAGGTTGAATTATACTCTCATGGCGCTGGAGTGTCATGTCAGGGGATATTCGGGTTGGACGCAGCAGAGCTTCGTTTGTGTGGTCAGTCAGTGCCCTGGAGACAAATGCCTAAGCTTCGTGATAGGTTGGAAAAAATGTCCATCTCTTTGAATATCCACAGGTAATGAATGGATAGTTGGAGTGAGAGTGAGCCTTACCTTGTAAATCTGCATTACCAAGAAATGTAAATCATTTAGGTTGGCCGTGTTCACACTTGATTTATCTTGTTCAAAACTTATCACTTTCATCATGTGAAACCTTGAGGTATAGTGCACCAGCAAATCACTACAGAAATACAGTACTTTTACACATATTTTGCAAGCAAAGTCTTTTAAATTCCCATTTTGCATCCACGGTATGTTAATTTAAAGGAAAGACAGTACTCCTATGTTTTAAAAATGCTTTAAGATATAGTATTGTGTGTAACATGCATTCAAGGTCTTACTAATCCATCACATAACAGGGTTTTGATGGAGCAAAAACAACAGATGGATATAGAAGATAATCAGCTGTATTAGAAACAAAGGCAGTGATTCAGAGCACTAACCGTTTTATTCATGCACAAGCCAGAAAACAGAAAAAAGAGGTGAAAAGCGGAGAAGCACGGTATTTAAGTGTGACTAAAAGACAACGATAAGCAGTGATTAATATTTGATTAAAGCCAGAGGAATTTCCTTTTAAAGTAATTAAGCGTTTATTAATCCGATTTGTAACCCCCGAAGTGCCGCAGAATATGCTTAATGCCAAATGCAATTGGCTCGACACCCTAGCCATCAAAGAAATGTTCCACCTCTGTGCTGTTTGTGCATGCCAGATGGAGACATTTACCTACTATATGCAACAATTTCAACCTAAAGGCTTGACCATGTTTGTCAGCTAACCCCCAACTTTTTCACACCAAGGTTTTCGCTCTGCAGCGCACAATAGAGCATCAGACCGAGCATTGAATGACAGTCTGTAGCACCTTGAAGCAAACAAAGGAGGTTCAACGGGATCAGTGGATAGAAACAGAAGATAACAACAGAAAAGGAACAAGGACATGTTCATATTACATGTCTCAATACGGCATGACAACACTTTCTGTGGAGTTCATTATTTTAAAAAAAAAAAAAAAACTGCAAGGGAATTTGAAATTCTTAAAGCACATTCATTACTTGTTATGCAGTCTTAATGAAATTTAAGTGACTTTGCATGCACGCTGACATTAGTCTGGGCAGCATTTTGAATATAAAAATGCATTGAACTCATAAGCATAATCACAAGGTGAGACTTCTTTCTATCTGCCCAAACTGAATACTGGTAGATTTGCTAAAGTCAAACAAATAACTTGTCAACAACAGTAAACAACAACAACAGCTTTGTGTCTATGTTATATATTTATCTGTTGATGTGAATTTTCTATGTATGAATTCATATGTTGTAAGAAAGTCTGGAAAACAAACAATACACAGTATCGTATGAATGTGGTCTCTTCAACCATAAATACTAGGGGTGTGAATCTTTCACTCACAAAACGATCCGATTCAAATCTCGATTCACAGGCTACGATCCGATTCAG
>JAQMCX010000057.1:1002219-1022514 GCA_029814765.1 Acanthurus leucopareius | reverse complement strand
CGCGGCCGTAAATCCGGGCCATCGGACCGTTCGTAGTGCATTTTTACCGATCCAGGGCTCCATCGACCGATGCACTCAGATCTCATACGCCACAGACCGATAACCGATTCAAATCGGTTTATCGTTACACCTCTAATAAATACAGCTGCTCATCATCCAGCTAATGTGTTGAAGATTGAAGCTGAACAGATAATAACAGCTTTGTGTAGACAGCAAACTGCAGTAGACTTCTGAACAAAACAAGCACAGGTGCTGGTATCATGTCAGACAGTCAAACATTTTAGAGTGTGCACCAAAATTATTCGGAGGCATCTTTGATCCTCATCATGGCGACAGAAACAGGTTTGATCAGAGGTAAATGTGAAGAAAACACCTGCTTTGAGTTACGACAGCTGACACTGTTAATGCATGTTAATGCTTATTGCTGGTTTAATGAGTAATGCAACAGTTTGTCAGGTTCTATGATCAATGCTTTGCTAGTCGATAAGCTGAGTGTCGGGCTGTGTATGGAACTTCACTGTGGGCCTTGGTGGCAGCTCTGAGGCGGTTATAAATCAGATTAGAATAAACTAAGAGATTTCTTAAAATTTTAAATCTTAATTTTATCTAGAAAGAAAAATTTAAACATACATTATGGCAGCAAAAAGAATTCACTTGCTCGTGCAGGGCAGTGCTTCCCAACAGTAGGATCGTTACAGTATCCCTGGTATCGGTGTGTGTGTGTGCGCTGAGGTGTTTTAAGAGTTTAAGAAAGTTGATTTACCAAAGGTATCCAAAATGCAGAGGAGAAGCGTCAGTGTGTTGTATGTGAAGAGATGTCCTGTATAAAAGCTTAAAAATTAACTAATTGGACAGACATGTCTCCAGATATTCTCCACATTCATTTTTTTTTTTATTTCAAAACCGGTAAAAAAAATTTATGTGCAAAGGAGAGACTTTGAAGAGACATCTTTTTGACAGCAAGTAAGGTGGTCGTGTGTTTGCATAGCATTAAATTGATTATTACACATGTCTGTTAGTTGGTAAGCAATATTTCTGATAGTTAGGTCACAGTTGCTGACATTGTTTTACTAGCCATGATCGTCACTCCAACATTCCAACTTGTAGACTTCTGGCTTACGTGGATTTAGCAGCAAAGTGCTGATATTTAACACTGTATTGTCACTGAAAGAGTCAGTGACGTGTGTGTCATGTTTGCATTAGTTTGGGTTCACTGGAGACACCAAATATCTCTTGTGGGTCTCAGGTTAAAAAACATTTGAGGACCCCAGGCAAAGAGCATTAAGTTAATAGTGAAAACAGTCCAAAACTAAAACACCATTAAAATTTAACAAAAGTTTAATCTGTGCCTTTCCAGACTCACTGCTAAGAGCAAAAATAAATGCACAGCTAATTCAAGTTTTAGAACTTTTGATACTTTCCATCAAGATGGATAATAGTGAATACAAAAAAAAAACAAAACAAAACAAAGAGAGTAGAAATGGAAAGATAATAGAGTGTGTGAAACTCCAGAGGTTAATGGGGAAGGAGATAGTCTATGGCTCTTTTTCCCCTTGTGTGCCCTTTAATCTCTCCTCTTCCTCTGCATTGTGTGTGTGTGTGAGTGTGAGAGAGAGAGAGAGAGAGCGTCTGTGTGTGTGGTTGCACAATGCGGTCATGAGGCCTGACAGGGCACTCCGGGGGGCACAAACCAGTGCCACGTCCATCCGCTGCACTCGCCGCAACGCCACGCCATGTCCTGACAGGGTCCCGCTATCTCCTTCTGCGTAATTTAACATTACTTTCCCAGGCTTCCCAGACGAGTGAAGTCTCGACACACAACGACACGTTAAACACTGCTCATATGTCTTGTCGAGTCAACTCTAGGTTTTTTCCCTGCCCGTCCCTTTTTGTCTTCTCACTCAGATGGTTTTCAGTTTAAGGTGGCAGCTAATTTTCAGGAACTTAATCTGGAATCGCAGAGTTTTTCTCCACTCGTGATATAAATTAAAACAAAACTGAGTTTAACCTAGTTTCTTAATCTGATCTTTGTGGGAATTATTTTGTTTTACTTTTTCCATTTCTTCACCTCATTGATTCTCTAGTCACATACTATCTCAGCTCCCTTTCTCTCTCTACAGTACCTTTGACAGTTTCCTGTAAAACAACCCTGATCCTCAGCCTAAGCTCTCTGTCTCTGCTATCCGCCGAGCTTCCCTGCCTGGCCTCCATCTCCAAGCCCCCTTTCCCCCATGGCTCTCTCATCTCACTGCCCTGCTTGACAGCTTCATCTGATCCACAGGACTTTCAGCTAGAATATCTGGCATTCTGCCCTACCCACAGGACTCTAAATCCCACGGTTCATCCTCTTAGGGCTACCATCCTCTGGTTTCCTGCTCCCACTGGCTCTCAATGTGTGGTAAAGAGTTGTCGTTTCACTCCTGACTAGAGCACAGGTAAGGCTCTCGGGGGTAAGCTGGCCTGTTCGCACAATCCTGTGATACTTGGACATATGCAGTGAGATGAGGCAGAGATTGTGTCCTCTGTATGCAGGAAATGGTGTGTCCCCATGTAAAGCGTCAGAGGCTTTACCTGTTGACTTCTCCAAGTGACATGCTGTCTAACACAGAGCCACACCTATTCATGAAGGAACAGTGGTTTTGTGGGAGACAACAGCCATGTTTACCATCACAAGGCGAAAGGAGAGGTGAAGTTTCTCAAAAGTTTCTCAAAAAAAAAACTTTAGCTGGTTCTGTCATACATTCTACAATAAAACTGGTTTTATTTTGCAGCAATATGTTTAAAAAAACATGATTATTATATTCTTGACATGACTGAATGTTTTAATGCTACTGCATACTGTAACACCGGTTCTGCAAGCCAGTATCTTCCAGTCCTTAAGTAGCTTCTGTTCTAGTATTAGAAAGTGTCTGTAGGTATACAAAAAACAGCTTCAGAGTCAGCACATGAATGTGGGACATCAAGAGAAGTCAAATAAAGTTCATATATATTTTCCACAATTACAAAATCTCAGCAGGATACATACAATTTAAACAGCATACCACATCTTCTATCCTTAGGCTTTGATTACGATTAGGATAAAAAAAAAAAGGAAAAACAGCAGGAGGGGAAAAAGCACTCCTCCAAGACAGAGGTGCAGAGTAGATAGAAATAAAATTTTAAAATAATGAATTAAGAGATAAAATTATACAACCAGAAACTTTACAGAAAAAAAAACACATGCAAGGGACACTGAGTTTGCACCTGTTCTTTGTTACCACTTAAGGTACGTGAGGATGTAACAGAACTTGTAGTAGAATTATAACACAGGGGAGACATTCAACTTCAAAATACTCAAAATGCAGCATAAGGACATTTTTGCAGAGCAGGTTTGATTCTACAGAGTCAAAGAGTTACATGCCAAGTGTAAAACTGAGTGAAATCCTGAAAGTTCGTCACACACTTCAGACTAGTGGCATCTTGGTTGTGTGACTAAGGGACACAGATAGCAGAGATCACTTTACTAGACTTGGGCTGGCCAACTCCTCCCCCTTCTGGTCAGCCAGACATACCCCCTCTCATCCAAACACGCAGACACACTCTCTCCTTTCTCTCACATTCACACATCTCAACCCAGCAGCCACCCCCCTCTTTCTTTAGCCAGACAGTGAGGGTCCCAACTGCCCCTAAGCCCCTGTTAAAACCACTCCTCACCTCCCATGTCACTGGGCCATGTCTGTCATTTTGAATCCGCCCATCCCTTCCCGCTCTCGCACAGAGGGGCAAGAGGTTAATAGGGACCGAAACAATGGTCCAGCGCAGACACAACAAACAATGGCCCGTGGGAGCAGTTTGCCTATGGGCTGCATCATCTCCCACCATTCCCTGCATGTTTCTCCCTCCGCTTTCCCCCCCTTTTTATCATCATCTATCCTTCTACCTCTCTTTTTCTTTCTCTTCCTCTCTCGCACTGACAGTCCCCATCAATGCCCATGTCTCCTGTACAGTCATTTATACCTATTTGCAAGGTTAATTGCCATTTCATTGACTGCTATTTATATTTGAAAAAGCCTTGTTAGGAGACTAATAAAGTGACTGTGAAGATGCTGCAGAAAGGTAATTACCACATACGGTTAACAGTCGGGTAGTGTAAAGTGAAGAGGATGTCGCATTGTCATTTTAGTGGCAGAGTTGAGCGTAATTGTTTCTCTCACTGGTTCTGGGAGGGTAATAGGGAAGAGAAAAAGCTGTTAAATATCCAGTTAGACAGGTGTGTGAAGCAATGAGCAGGGAGGTACAAGGTCTTGGAGGTGCAGTGATGTGTATGTGATGTATATGAGTGTGTTTGAGGGAGAGAGAGTTACACTGAGAGAGTTTCCTCAGTCGAAATGCATTTTACCTCATTTGGTTTTAATTAAATCATCTAATTCATTTAAAGGTTAATGTACAGTGCATAAAAAATAAAACAAATGAAAACCTTGAAGATAATGATTATGTTATGACAAAGGTTATTGAATAGCTGTCTAGAGTAATTGATAATTAATGGATCAAGGTTGTTTTGCATTACCAGCAACATCTATGTCTTCTTGCTACAAGCTGCATGGTTTACTGTCACACACCTCTAATTCCATCATGTTCATACTGTTTATTTCAGTGTTTTTGCACAAGTGTGTGTGCAAGTTTGTGTGTGAGTGTTCAGTGATCGCTAAGTGTAAATACAGAGAACCTGAAACTTCTGGAAGATCAACTTAACTGTCTGTTTCATTTTTGTTTTAAGTTCAGTATCCTTTTAAGCCAAACAGCCTATTAATATGCACACATACAAACTGTAGACAGAAACAAATACTCGTATATTAATTTATAGACAAATTCTGTAAAAAATTAACAAAAATGTTGTTCATAATTGCCACATTGGAAATACTCCTAAATAAACTGAAGCACACTATTTGTAGTATTTCAGTACAACATTTCAGTACAACATTTCAGCGGCAAAAAATGCACTTTTTGTCATTAAATTTACTTGTGTAAAATCCTGAACACTCCTTAAGATGAGTGCTTAGTTTATAACTGCTATGTTTTGCCTTTGTAATGATGCACAAACAGCATATAAAATAACAATGTGCATGTTTTTAGGCTCCAACCAAACAAGTGAATTTCCTGTTTATCTCACTGTTTGTTAAAGAACTGATTCATCCACCTACCACATTTTTTATTCTGTCAAAAAGTAAGCAGCCTAATACATTTGTCTGTCTTTGCTGTCTAAGGATGGTAAAGCTGCTAAAAAGAAAAAAAAATAATTTCAAACAGATGCAGAGCCTCTGTGTGACGACACTGCTTTTATAATTCCTTGGACTAGACGGATCCCAGACGGAGACAGTGTGAGAACAGCAAAAGACATAGAGAGGGGAGAGGTGACAGAGGAAAGATGGAGAAGAATACAATGAAGTGGCTTAGCAGGCTGAGGCTTCTCAAATCCTCCCATGTGCCCATACGGCAAGCTGAGGCAGAGAAAGAGTCGAATCTTTGCCTTCTGTTTGCTCAGCAACCTAACCCGGCAGGGAGGCAACGGTGAGAGAAAGAGGGGCAAAAGTGTCAGGAGGGTGGGATGGGATGGGAGGCTGGTGCAGGGATACAGATGGGGTCGTAGGAGGTCACATTGTTGCTTTCATTCTCTATTTTTTGGCAGCTCTGCTTTTCGTAGCGCTCAGGGTTGTGTCACCCACCCCTCCCCACACACATGAACTTGTTCTCCACACACGGACACACACACACCTACAAAAATACACATATAAACCAGTTCCTCTGGAACCCCCCGGAGAGCAGTGATCAGGGGGTGTCCCCTCCGAACAGATCCTCCCACCTCCCAATCCCCAGCCCCCCACATGCACACACTCAACACACACACACACTTATTCTGCTCTGCCATAGCATTTTGTCAGAGTCAGCAACAAAACGGACAGTCAAGAAAAAAGATAGGGAGGAAAAAAAAAGGGGGAAAAGAGTATCGATTATCCTTCAGAGCTCCACGTGGGCCACTTTCATCGATTAGGAACGAGAAAGCAGCAAAGCACCAGCCATACCCCGTCTCCCCAGCACCCCCCCTCCCTGTCTCTCTAGGGTCCTTTGTCCATAAAGAGAGCGATATAATGGCCCTTTGAGAGGGAGTGAAGGAGGGAGGCAGAAGACGCAGGAGAGAAGCAAGGGACAAGATGGAGCAAGAGGGGGACAGAGGAAGATGAGGAGAAGGAAGGGGGTTGGCTGTGGCATCTAGAGCAGGATAGGAAAGTTCAGGCCTTGCAGTGTGGGGGAAGTGTATGGAGAGGTGGTGGAAGGGGGAGGGACGGGAGGGGTAAAGAAAGACACCAAGGCGAGAAGAGAAAGTCTCAATGACAAAAGGTCGGGGCAGCTGGGCTTAGGGCGACAGGGACCAAAGGGAGCAGCGGGATAATCTGCTAAAGCCCAGAAAGGAGAGATTCAGCATGCGCGCCACCCTCGTAGGGCCTAAGAGCAAATTTGCACATAAATAAGGAGCCAACTTTGCTTTGAACGGGAGGTCGAGGGAGAAGGCATCAGAAAGGGAGAGAGAGTTAGAGATACAGGGCGAAGTGTTCGAGCCACAGCTGCCTGCTGGCTGGTCGCAACCGGACCTAGACAGAGTTCAGCATTTCAAGCTTCGCAATGAGGCTTTCTCATGTTTGAAAAAAAGTAAGCAAAGATGTTTATCATTTATTCCCCCCTCCACCTTAGTTTCTCTTCTCCTCCTTAGCTCCTGGCCCTGAGCTTTCTAAGGTTGGCCCTCAAAGACTTCTCTGTCTTCTGTGTCGACATCCCTGGACTCGGGGGACAAGTGTGTGTATGTGTGTGTGAGTGTGTGTGTTTGAATGCTGCAGGCTTTGTTGTGACTGCACTGCACCTCTGAGATGCCAAGCTATTAACGGCCACATACTAGCACAATGCAGAAACAGTGATGCGCGCTGGCATGCATGAAGAACAGAATAAATGGTAAGGGACAATTATTAACTGTACAAACTCCAGCAAATACAGAATGTTGTAAAAATTACCTGAAATTAGTCAAACATCCTGCCAATATGTACTCGATTTTTACAGTAGTTCACTAACATTGAGCAGCTCAAAATCAATATCTCAGTTGTTGTTCAATACATAAAAATCCCTTTCAACCACATTCCCTTTGTCTACATCTTCCCTTCATGAGTCAATATGGATTTTAAAGGATCAAAGATTTCACCTGAGTTCACCTGATAATTCAACGCAATGTAAAGTGCAGCTGTTCTGTATTTTGTTAACACTAAAAAAACCTTGCACCCGTCAAACTCATTCTCGCAAAAGGCATGATATTTATTAAGGTATCCTCAAACACTTTCAAATCTAAGCACAAATTAACACCACTCAATTACACTATGCAGATGCTTTGCAGTCTTAATTGGATTTTATCTTTTATTTTTGCAGCACACCCACACAATAACCACTTGTGTGTCACCTGCTAAAAGGTCAAGTATAAATAACTGCTTTTTTTGTACTGTATCATTCATAATCCTCGAGTACACATTACACAGCTTCTCATAATGTGTTAACATCAAACATTTTTCACATACATCTTGGCTTTTCTTTTCAATCAGAGATGATGTGCTTGAAACGGTGGTTCTGGGGGATGAGTTCTGGGAGAAAGGAGTTATTCAGGAATGAGTTGAGCTAGTGCAGGTACTTATCGATCAGCCTTGGAAGTTATGAACTAGCTGTCATTTCCCTTTCATGAAAAGCTCAATAGGTATTGACTGCAGATGAAAAGCGTGAAAAGTGTGGCTGGCCTTAAGGACAGGACAAAGAGGGGAGACGACAAGAAGAACTCAATGAGGACGGCATATGGGCCCTTGACATGCACGGTCATCAGTGCACGCAGATGCACAGACAAAGACTGAGCTCAGACAATAAATTCACGCCCATGCACCGCGCTACATTATTTTATGTAAGGCCTAGCCTGACACGGACACACAGGCAAACATCCAAACCCCTGTAAACACACAACACATCAGGTAGCACATACATCTGGCTAAGTAGCCGAGCACGGCTCGAGACGTGATGAGATCACAGTAAGAACACATAGTCATGTGGAGAGGGAACAGGAGGGGAGATAAAGACGGGGATTGGAAATGGAGGGTGAGGAGGGGGGGAGCTTGACGGACAGAGGTGTATAGATGAGCGGCACTGTAGGAGAGTGGAGGATTTGTGGAGGAGGCGTGTGGCCACGTCACTGCGTGCAAGACCTCGAGTCGTTGTGTGTGTAGCCAGTGGACATTGACAGGCATGTGTCGCCCACTGAGCACCATCCAGATCACAGACGCCCTACAAGGCGCAGATGAAGGGAGGGCTTTGGGCCTCCCTAATCCCGGCTCATCCGTGTTCCATGTTCTGCAGCTCCCAACCATGCTTAGCAGAATTTCACGCCGGAGTCTTTCTGCAAACCTAAAACCAGCGCGCTACACTAAAGGGATAAGGCCAGGGGGGCAATAAGATGAGCAACCTTTTGTCACTCACAGGCACCACTTAGTCTTTTTCGACTTTGGTGAACACTGTCTGTCTTTGCTTTCCTCTTCTCCTTTAAATTCTAGTCTTTGATAACATTTCAGTCTGATGTTCTTTTTGTTTTACACAGACTTCTCTGTTTTCTTTTCCAACTTCACTTCTCCATATCCATCACTCATTATCTAATGCGAGCATCCTAGTACGCTGAATAAAAAACATCTGTTCGGCCATCCCTGAGTGTAGCAAGCAGAATGATGTTTGTGCAGGGATGAGGCACAGACACAGGGTGGGGGTAAAGAATGGAATTAAAGAAAATCAAAAAAGGAAGAGGAAATAAAGGGAGGAAGGTATAGCAACCTCCCCCAGCAATCTACTTTGCTGAACGGGAGCGCCCACAGAAAAGGAACCATGGTTTGAATTGCTGCCATCCGATGCCAGCTGATGCCATTCCTTTCTCAGAGACACAGGCGCATTGCTGCGGGCACGAATGGAGCAAATCCACACCAGAACTAAGTCTCCCTGAAGAATGGTGAAGCAGGAAAACAACAACTAAGCATGTTAGTTTCACCTCTACGAATATGCATGTGTGTTGGCAGGGGAATGAAAGACGAGTGGCCCTTTGCAAAACCTAGACAATTACAAAAGAGCATCACTGTTATGTGTCGCACAAATAACGCCTCCCCAGGAATCACCAGTGATGGGAAGCCAATGTGAAAGCTGCCATTGGATTTTTTGTGATGAGCAGAAGAATGCGGGTATTTACTGCATGTTATCTCAAAACCCAAACACATTAGGGGCTATTCAACACATAGAGGGTTGAATCTTTCAGCCCATTCATTCTGGGCATTTTCATCATTCTGTTTGTCTTTAGGGCAATTTATCCTCTTTAGATTGGTTTTGATTCTACACAGTCTGAGAATCTGCATGATGAAATACTTCACTATAGTTGAAATCCTATAAGGAATGCACCATTAGTTTAAAATCACCCTGTATATCATGCTCTGTATGTGCACAGCAAAGGTACACTTTGCAGCACACTGCAGGCCCTAAATCAGGCTGATCTTACACCTTTGTTGTTTGTGAGCCTCAAGTTACCTCCCTGTAGCCTACTCACACATCCTAATTACAAGATAAATAGGCCTATCCTAGCAGTATAGTGTGATCGCTAGCCTGTCTCCGTCTCTGTGCTTAGGCATACAGCTGACTGCTGAGCAGTTTACTTCAGCTTTGATAGCAACAGCTTCAACAGCAGGACCTAATGGGGTGCATGACCGAGAGATCTGAGCACAGGCCTTCCATATGCATCTCCCCACTGCATCACAAATCTCATGCAGCATTACCATGGGCCTGGGAGAGAGGGGTAAGCTACGCTACACTAGCAAAGTTCAGTCACGTAGCATCACAGTAAATGGGATTTTTCAAATTTGTGTGTGCATGTGCATTCTTGTGTGAGTGTGTGTGTGTGCGTGCGTGCGTGCGTGCATGTGAGTGTGTGTGAGAGTGTGTGCGTGTGTGCACAAAATGTGAGCAGTCTCTTTGGGTTCGTAATTTGCAAGGACTGTGCAGAAGATTCGCTAGTGTGTGTTTGAATTTCTTGTATGTGATTGTGGGACTGAGTGTGTGTGTGTTTGTGTGTGTGTGTGTAGAATATCATTATGCGTATGCGCGTTTGTAACCGCCTCTGTGCAAGTACATGGTGAGATGTTGTTTACTGCCTCTTCGGCGGCTAGACTGCATGACGGCAGCCAACACCGGGGGGGGTAAAATAGCGAATGGGTGAGGGGAGACAGCGCCAGGGTTATATAGCGGCTAACTGGGGAGCTGTTAAGTTTTATGTTAATTGAAGGGGCTTACATAGAACTCTATTGACAGTTAACATGCCCTTCAAGGTGTTCTTTGTGGTTCAGCACTTCTGTCAAGACAGAGGCAGTCATTTTGCTTCACCTTTATTTATATGCTTGACTACTCAGAACATTATGGAACACCGTGGGGCCCAGTAATAGATGAAGGAGGGGGGCAGGTGTGTGTGTATGGGAGGTCAAACGCCTAGCAGACGACCCAACCAGGTGTCTCGGTGAGTCCTCCAATAGAAGAGGCTCTCCTAGATGGGGTAACTAGGTGTGCAGGATAAACAGACAATAGTGAAAGAATAGCTATCAAGGTTTTTCTGGATATTATGCAAACTTGACAAGCTGAGAATATGGGTAGGACAGGTTAAGGTAGATTTTTTTGCATAAGAATATGTGTCCTAAAAGAGTAATACTTGAAATGGATCCTTTTCTTGACCTCTGTAACAATCATTATCCATGTTGACCTAGATACAAATAATACTGACTGAATTTCGCATGACCCTGTCTGCATGTTTGAAGCAAAGAAGCATATTTCATTTGAATTCATGAACACACTTGAAGACTGTTTTGATAAGTGGGGTGTGAGTGTCACTGCCATTTCATGTCTAATTGGTTGGGCATACATCTCTCGACAGGACCAGACAGGGTTTCCCACTCAAAGATCAGAGGGCTCAAATACCAGCCCAGTCTTCCATCACACGACCAAGGTCACCTGTCACTTAGCACCCCTCGACCACTGTGCATGTTTGATTTGGTTGACACATTAACAGACAACTGTGACATTTAGTTGTGGATGCTAAGAAGACTATGCCCTTTGAAACTTCATCTTGACACTCAACAACCCCGTAAATCTGCCAGAGCAGCAACAGGGCATGTTTTAAAAGTGTAATCGCCAATTAGTAAGTGATTAAAAATGCATTGGAATCAATTAGTATTTAACATAAGGTGAAGTTGAACCACATACCGCAGTAGCCTCTGTTGCTTTACTGCCAGCCTGCACCCTATTAATCAAATACATGTAAAACTAATTATGCAATCACCAAATTAGCATCAGCACTTTTGTGCTAAATGGAAATAACGAGGCTCTGATACTGCAAACATTGTCATTTTTGGTCAATAAGACATGAAGACCTCCCAGTTAAAGGACAGTGATGAAGTACAACAGGATAGAATGAAGTCACTATGCTAATATTAGCTTGGTTGAGAAATGTCAAGCTCGTGTGGTGCACTACATGGCTACAGCTAATGATTTAGGTTAATTGAGGTTTCCAGAAACCTGGGTGTTGTAGATTCTCCATCTCTGCTGAATGTGACTGCTCCCCTACAAAGTCTCCATGTGCCAGTAAGGAAAGGGTGGTGCCCACTCTAATTATGCAACCCACTATTATCACGGCATGACCTACTACTAATTGAATGAGATGCCAATTGATGGTACAGGCTGAGGTGTGCAAGGTTAAACACTTTTTTCACACACTCCTAGTTAAAGGGACAAAATGGCTTCAAAAACGTAACTTTAATTTTGGATAAAAGTGGCAAACTTGTCGATTGGACAGCAAAGTCTCTCTAATCACTGATCCTCTTCAGACTCTATTTTGCCACTATCTTGTTCACCTGCGTGTGCTGGTCAGAACGGCAAATCAATGACACAGAGGTCAAAATATGTGTGTCTGTGACCCCAAGGTGGCTGACCAGGGGCAGAGAATACACTCCACTCAACCATGGCACCGAACACACGCACAAACCTGCTCGTCGTGCAATAAAGATGATTTAGCACTGCAACTCTACCTGCCCGCCACCACTCTTCGGTTTTGTGTGCTTTTTGATTAATCACGGGCCGAAAGGGATTTATTGTATGGGGGATATTTGCCTCAGCGATTTAATAATGGTGGAGGAGGTACACAATTAATCAGAGGGGGTCCACACATGCCCCCCTTCTAAAAAAATGTGTAAAATTAATGACTATGAATATGTATATTTGTTTGTGAGATGCGGTGTACAGTGTGTGCATACTTGTGTTTGAGCTACATTGGCTGCATACAGTGCCCAGTATTAGTCCTGTGCTCAGTGAAAAACATTGCTCATTGTGTCCTATGAATATATATCTATCTTGTGGGTGGCCGGATATCACTGTACTAGCACAGTTTGGTGGAAATGCCTATTATTATGTTTTGATTCAGCATCTACATGTCCCTGAGATATCACAACTCCTTCTACTAGCACACACTTACACACACTGACAAACTGCGTGAAGACACACACACATACATAGCCCACACTTTCCCCTCCCGTCCCCTGGGCAGCAAACACACTCTCAGGCTCTTGCAGGTATGGGAACCTCCCTCCTCCTCTCATAATCATGTACAAGCAGCCTGGCACTATAGAAAAATAATGATGTGCCGTCCTGTTGGCTCATTTATCAGCATGTTTTACAACAGGCGCCGGGTGGAAGTAATTAAACTCTGCCATCATTACAATGAGCCGGGCCCCCCTCTTAATAGACACCCAATGAGACACTAGAGGCTTGCCTGGTAATTGTTGCTCCAACTATCGCTATCCCTCTCTCTTTCTGTGTTTGTGTGTGCATATGTGTGTGTGTATGTGTATGTCTGTCTTCAATCCCCTTGTTTCATGTGTGGTTTTAATTAGTGAGGAAACACAGCTGATAAGCGATTGAGAAACAGAGAATGAGCAAGTGAATTAGAGAAAGAAGGTTAGGCTCTCTGCTCTGCTGAGAGTTTTTTTTTGACCCCTCCATTTGACATTAGACAAGTAAAATTAATCTGTTCAGTTGAAAATGTGGATTATAAATTGACACCAAGAAGCATATCAGTGAACCCACGTTACCTCATATAATACTTCACCATCCACCGTGATCTGAACTGCACACAGTTTAGTGTTGTGCTAAAAATGTAGGCTATTGATCCGAAAATAATTTCAGCATGCACATGTACATTAACCTGGCCTGCTTAAAAGAACTGAAAAAGGGCAACAAGGAGGAAAAGCAGTTATGAGCCCAACCGTTCGATAAACAGATATATATTTTACAGGGCTAATCCGGTACTTAAAAGATTTCCGTAAAAATCTAATAAAATGACAAATTTATCTTCTCAGTGGACCATGCAATCGTAGAGAAATACAGAATGCATGTCCTCAGTACAATGTGGAATTTCTTTTATATGTGCTTTTACAGGAGGACTCTCAGTAAGAAACTAACATGTCTGTCTCTACACTGTGAAATGCTTTGAAAAGAAAGTAATAATGCTTGTACAATGAATTAAATTTATTTGGTCTCTGCCCCCGAGTGAAATCGAATGACTCAGGTAAGTTGGTTTGGTCAGACTGAGACATTTTAAGCTCATCAGTCATATTGAAACAATTATGGGTGCTTTTCTCAAGGATACATCAGCTATTAAGACCCCTGATTGAAGATTTACATTAGATTACTTGCCAGCACACTATACACAGTAGTTCCTTTACCATACCTGCACCATTTAGTATCACTTATAGCTTTAATGGCACAATTACCCTTCACCACCAGCACTAATAGCGCTCTAAGAGAACCTTTTGACGTAGGGCTGATGTTGTGACCCTCGTACATACCCCTTCAAACCCCCATCTAGCTGCTGGTCCAACGTCTGCACTCAGCCCCTCCAAAGCCCCTGATCTCAAGATATTGATTAGGCCCGCGACCCCAACTGCAACTCCCACTCTCTAACACCAATCCTCCCCCTACTTATCTGGCTCCTACCTTTAACATGCTCTCTCCACCCATCCTAATCCCATGATAATCAAATAGGCCCAGACTGGCTCTTCAGCGCTGTACCAATTAGCTGGGGAACAGGTCTGGGCTAGTGATAGTGGTACCAGAGGAGGTGGCAGCAAGCACAGTAGTATCCAGGGAGGCTGTAAACATCCATTAGTAGTTAACCGTCCCTACTCATTTTTCCTTCCCAAAGCTCTCTCATTAGTGCAGTGAGCCCTGACAGGTAAACAGCACTAATGGGAATGGCCTATCAATAAACGCCTCGTGTGTTAACAGGACGTGCTAGCAAGGGGACCGAAGATATGGACCAAAAGCAATAAAGAGGGGGAAGGGGTGAATTATCTGATATAAATAGCTATAAACATGGGGAGGCAGGAGGTTATTAGTGAAAGATGTTTCATCGTGTGCTCTGATTGTGTTCCTGCACATGCTTAGAGGAAAGATGAATGTACCCTTGGAGAACAAGTAGGTAGGAGAAGAAGAGGCAATTTTGCCCAAGAAAAGATCTGAGACATCACCTAATAAAATATGATCTGAAGTCTTTTGAAAGTCACTTGTATGTGACTGTGACAATGTTGGCAAATAGTCACTGAATGCCAGCAGAGGTACTTTAAGGCGTGACCTCAGGTGTCCCCGAAACTATGTTTATGTGTTGGTATTGTGAGTTGCAGAATGTGTAACATCCCTTTGTGGTTTTTTTGCGAATCATTGCTCACATGAAAGAGTGAAGGAAACTGGAAGGAAGGAACAGGGAGGGACTTAAGAGACAGAAGAAGAGAAAAAGGGAGTGAGGGTAGTAAGAAGGGCTGAGGGGGCTTGGGAGAGATGAGAGAGAGAGATGTTATTTATGTTTGGAGCAGGTTCACTCCAAGTTCACCTTACCATGAGACGTCCCCGGGCGGTGACAACCACACTTCTGCTGATGTGTGTGTCTGTGAGCGTGTGGGTGTGTGGATGTGTGTGTGCTCATGCAACTGCTTATGAGTACATCTGTGCTTATGTGTTGTTTATCTCTACATAAACATGTGCATAGAAGTGTGTGCACATGTGTCTCTGAACTGAGGGGTCTATCAGTGAGCAGAAACATCTTAGAGGGGACAAAGCATATGGGGTGAATGCTCTACATGGTGTACTGTGTGTGCTCTGTGTGCTCTGTATGCTCTGTATGTGTGTGTGTGTGTGTCAGGGGCCCATTACTAAGGCTGTGGAGCACTAAATCAGCAGTGCTACTGCAGTGGATAAAGCCAATGATACACGGATTACAGCCACACTCAGTCTCCACTGCCCGCATTTATCCACAGCCAGACAGATAAAGAGACAGCACACGCATGTGTGTGGGTCTGTGGGTGTGTGCAAGACTACATATGGGCCTTTGCCTGTATGGATTTCCATCTATGTAAGTTTCCATTTTTGCATGGATCCTTTAGAATGCATCTGTGTAGGTATGTTCATCCCTGTGAGAGTTATCATGATTGTAGGCTCCCCACCCTCTTCTAAAGATTTAAATGTGTGTTTACTTACAGGGAGATAGACAGAGAGAGAGCACGCATTCAGAGCAAGAGTTAACTGTCATCATCAAGCAGAGACCTGTTTGAGCAGTGTCTGTAGCCCAAGGTTGTATGGACTCTAATCCACCGTCAGCCCACTCCAGTAAACAGCATCTTATCCATGTCGCACTGAGCCCACATTTACAATCTCAACTCCCTCCATAGACAACCACCGGCAAAGCACTAATTGTGTAATACAAAAAACATTACACCTTACCAAGGATGGAAACTGCAGCAATTCCTTATGAAAGTACAGGGGGAAACTCAGGAATTCTTCAATCCTAAAAGCAAAAGTTATATCAAGAAATTGAAAGAAACTGCAAATGAAAATTGGGACTAATTGTACCACAAATTTGAGCACATGTCACCATTTTAATTCATTCTGTATATTTTTTGTTTGTAATTAATGCAGGAGAACAATCCTGTCTCCAGCATCCTTGCAGGCAGCAGCCCTCTCCTCTAACAGCAGCCCCATCCCTGGTTCAGCCTACCCCTGCTCTAATTACACAGGCTGACCTCCCACAGGTCGCCTGAGTAAAGGCCCCCTAAAGATCAATATTCATTCTTTTAGATCTGTCATCCGCTTTTGACACTATCGACCATGTTCTGTGTCTGCTCTCCCCCTCTCTGTTCTTTATTCATCTATTTACCCCCAACCCCAACCCCCATATCAGAGCTCAAACTGGGCCCATCCTCACTGGAACAGGCACAGGTATTTTTGAGTTTTGCCTATGTGCATATTGTTACTTTTCATTTTGTTTCGTCACTCACAGATGGCACAAGGTACATACTTTAGTTATTGTATCATGAACGCCTCTCCTTTTTTGTCACAAAAAGTGGAGGGCAATGTTTATTGAGACTAATTTTTGCAAGCCATCTAATACATAAAAACATATTATTTGCTCTTACCTCCACAGCGCTTTACAGGTAAAAAGCCAACAATCACATCGTAATGGAGAGACCATGTGAGCTTAATGGGAGTGTGGGCTGGTCCTCTTGTGTCTGGAAATGAAAAACACATAAGAGACCTTGATGATCATTTGTCTCAAATCATGCATCATACGTGATGCATCCACAAGAGCTGTGTGCAATCCAGGTTTCTTAATTAGAGTAAAATTACCTTTGTCATTTCTATTTAAACTCTGCTCCCAACTGCAAGCTTTTTAACTGCAGACGACACAAATGTATGTCAGAAAAACTGTATACACAGATGCTAAAAAAAAAATATGCAGAAAAAGATATTCACACAAATCGAAGTACTTGTTCTTGCCTCCTTTAAAACCTTTAAGATATTCTATAATTCCACAAGTAAAACTTAAAAAGTTAACTTGATATTATATATTCCATATACCTAATATAACTTTTTTTTAAATGGGACTTTGGGGAGATTAAGGCAGTATGGGTAAGAGAGTAAAACTCTAGCACCTTAAGCCAAATACAGACACTCGCTTTCCACCTGTAGTGCATCATTGACTTTGGCTGGGCCTGCTGGCCTCATATTCTCCTCGGCAGTGTTATTGTAGATAAGCACCACGTGGCTAATGAACAGAGAGAGGGCTTGTTGAAGGTCAGCCTCTTCATTTAGGGGCCCTCAAATGGGCCGGCCCACTCTGCATGGCTAAACGCATCATCATAATAATGCCAAGGACCCACCGTTTTAAAACTCTTGCATCTTTTTTTCTCCACCCCCCAATATTGCCTGGCATACTTTACTTTAACGTCTTAGATATTCCCCTTAATCTGAATTATGTTGATTTTTCCGTTTCCTTCTGAAAGGCTTTTAAAGGTCCTGGCAATTATCCTTTTTTCTGGATGTGCTTAGAGAAGGATGCTGTCCATCCGGTGTCTGCTGATGATAGGGAAACATGATTTAACACAATCAGAGATGCAAAGCTAGGCCGGATAAGGGTGCTGATGTGACCGGGTGCCAAGGCCGGCCAAGGTCATGTTCATCTGCATGATTAAGGGAGATGAATTCTGCCCTGACCTCTGGATTATGCCTGAAGGAAGTACTCAAGTATGTGTATAAGTGTGTCTATGTGTGTCTTTGCATGGCCACTGGGTGTAAAAGGGCTATGTGTCCTTTTTCAAATTTTGCAATATTGTTTTTCCCCACTTCCACCCTCTCCTCTGCTCTACAAAACCATCCCACTCCTTCATTCTGGGTGGATATTGTAAGGTGAAAAGGGTCTTTCCTTTTTGTATTCCTCCTTCTTTCCTTTCTCCTGCTGGATAAAGGGGAGGCAGATGTGGTCTCCCTGCTCTCTACTGTCCCCTCCTGGAGGGACCAGGCAGCTAGATTACATACACTGACACCTGCCCATCAAAATCACACTGCAGAGAAACTCACTCATAAGGACCCTGAAAAGCTGAAATTTAATTGTGATATTAAAGCTGCTTCCTCTTAGATATCTGGATACTATTTAAAAATACCTTCCTCACTATGTATAAGGTCTCAGTGAAGAAAATTTCACTGCAAGAAACCAGAGCTTATATCTGCATTAATAGGAAGTGAAAAGAAAACCCAGCGTGTCAAACTTTTATTGTTTTTTGATTACCAGCTCAGAAGTGAGCTGTGTATTTGTTCACATTGTGTGTTATTTTATTGTCCTTCAAATAATGAAATGTGAGTACCACACTGCAGATCTTTTCTAAAAGCATTTATTTAACCAATAATTTTTTGGTCTGCAATCAGAAGAGTGTGCCCTCTTTCAGCATAGAGCTGTATGGTTAAGTACACTGTACTTCAGGATTTGCCGCAGATGAAGACTGAACTCAAACATTCTGAACCATTTTAAGTGTAATTCTTGCTTTGTTTTTTTTTCCCAGTACCCACTCGTTGTTTCTGTAAGTGTCCAGTTCAGCTCTACAGCCAGTTCCAGTATGCCAGCTGGCTGGGGGGAACAGCCAGAAGCCTTATTTACCCCCCCAACAGAGTCCCTCCTATGAATACTAATGTAGCATTGCTACTGGGTCCGCAGTGGAGGAGAAGATGGAAACAAGGAGAAGAAAAGATGGACAGAGGGGAAAGAAAGATAGAGATGGAGGAGTGCAGGTAGAAATGTGTGTGTGTGTGTGTGTGTGTGTGTGTGTTTAAAGGGGGGGGACTCTTGAGATTTCACATGCCTACACACTCATACACACAGACACACAGCACCCTTTTCCTACCCTTCCAGATAACGAGATGCAGGGATCATTTCCTGGGAGAAAAAGGGCTCCTTTAGCTTTGCCTCCTGAATAAGAATGCTCATTTGATATCATTGTTTCTAAAGGAGCACGGGAAGAAGGAAAATACCACCAAATTATCTTAGGCAAATCTTCAGCCACCACTTCCAATACGCTTCCCTTTCCTTTCCTACATTACTTACCTCCCTCCCATTTCCCACAGACTTGTAGTGCTCCTCCAATGCCCCAATGGACACAAGAACATTTGCTGGAGAAGGGAGAGGAAGGAGGGAAGGGGTTGATGGAAAGGGGGGATAACAGGAGCGAGAGACCTCCACAGCAGAGGGCCAGGTGTCAATCACCTCCTCAGGTGGGCTTCAGAGACACACACACATGCATGTGCCGTGAACCACCAATATCTGGGGGAATTAAAAATACACTGGCAGAGTGCAGAGAGGAGAGAGGGGAGGAAAGACAGAGATGGTAAAGGAGGGAAATGGGGAGGAAAAAAGTAAGAGAGCAAATGGGACAAAGAGGATGTGCAGCAAGATGGGCCTGCATGATGAAAAAAGGGCGGAAAAAGAATTCAAAGAGCGCAAAGTAGATTCAGTGAAAGTCATTACCTGCCACAAATTACCTGGGCAACAAGCTTAAAATAAATAAATAAATCAGTTTGCATCAACAACAGAGGAGAGTGGGAGAGACTGGGGAGATTTAGACGAAGGGCTGGAGGGAGAGGAGAGAGGAAGAGAGGGAGGAGGATGGGAAGGAGGTGGGTGCGGTGGGGGGGGGGGGGGGCAGCGGCTGGAGAGGGACGAAAAATCAATGGACAAACAAGTGAGAGGGCGCTCGCAAAAAGGAAGCCAAAGGGGAGAAAATTAAGCATTTAAAGAAATTCTGTTTTGGTGGTGTGGAGGAGGATGAGAAAAGCAGAGAGGGTTGGGGGGTGGTGGGGGGAGCCGGGAGCACAAAAGCGCCTGAGGGTGGAGGGGGGGGTGAGTGTGGCAGAGACGGATGGACCACAATGCCCTGCAGCTCGATAGGGTTGAGTGACCACATCAGGTTTAGAGGCGAGCGGCGAGACATGGGCGAAACCTGATGGCTTTAAGTCAAGAGGATTAGAATCAGGGTCTCTCTCCCTCTCTTTAACCCCCAGTTTTTTCCCTCCACCTCTCACCCCCATCTCTCCCCTCTCTTCATGTCTGTTATGTGGATTGCCCCAGTGCAGGTCGTCCAATCAGCAAAGAGAAGGACCAAAGTATTACTAATAGTCTGGTTTTAATGTTTCAAGTGGTAAACCAGAGAGCTGGCCCCGTATGCTCGGCACCAAGGTAAACAGGTCAATAGTATTGATCCTGATTCTGACTCTCTCCTTCACACACACACACACACACACACACACACACACACACACACACACACACACACAAACACACACACACACACACAC
>JAQMCX010000057.1:974274-984571 GCA_029814765.1 Acanthurus leucopareius | reverse complement strand
TTGATGAATAGCTGGCCGCATGAAGGCAAGCAGCCGATCTCACCACCAAGGTTACGGTAACCTGGGCCCAGCATCTGGGGGTTACCTGCCTCCAATGAGCACTGCAGAGAGAGGGAGCGAAAAAAGGTCTGTGCCGTGCTGGAGCGGCAGTGGGGAGAAGGAGCAGTCCAAGGATCCTCCTTTATAGGCTCTAAATCTGCATGGCAATTTCTGGAGACCAGGGCTGGATAGGATTCTGATTACTCCTCCCCCTCCACCACCACCACCACCACCACCACCACGCTCATCCTCCCTGCTCCCCCTCCTTTTTTCTCCCCAACTCTCCTCCAGCAGGTTGATGTCTCCCTGCCTAGCTTTTGTCACTGATCACCCAGCCCCTATATGCCCTGATTACTGGATGAGCAGCGTTATGGATTGCTTTGAAGGACAGGAGGGACTTATCCCAATGAATCTTTCTCCCCCTTTAGAGTACACAGGAGGTTGGATTTCACAGTATGAATGGATTTATTAGTCTGTTGATTGGAGGAATTGGCAATTGGTTTATCTGCACATTTTGAGCAATATCTATCTGCACAGAGCTATCTGAGGGATGAAATGGGGCAATTGAGCTGTGTAAATGCATGAGACACTCATAATATATCTATTATGACTCATATTACAAGGCAAAAAGTTAGAATACTGACTCAGAACCATTTCACGAGACTAAACGCGTACATGGATTAAAAGCCTTAGAACACAAAAAGAAGCCCTTTTCCCAATTACAAAGTACAAGTCTCACATTTCTCATGCCCTTGTGTGACCATCTTCTCCAACAGCAGGTGAACCTTTCGCCTTTTCACATCACACCTTCTTTCTTCACAACTCACAGTCTGCAAGCTCCACTTTCTCACAGCCACTGAGCTCCTCCCTCCCAACAAGTGGCCAACAAATAAACCCCACGTTAAAAAAATATAATCCATATCTAGAACTGGAGAGTGAAAACATTCTAACTCTGACACTATCTCAGGCTCCCGCTTTTGTATGCCTTTATATTTGCACACAAAGCCTGAATGCAGCAGTTTTCTTTCTTTTTGTGGGGATGTCGGGTTTTCATCGCAGTCCAGCGCCACTAGAGAACACTTTCTCTGCCAGCGATTAGAGCCTGAGGTACAAGAGGGCCACTTCACCTCCAAGATTAGAATGAAACAAAGACTGAAGTCTTCATATTGTGCCAAGAATGGTAACAGACAGGAGAGGAGAACTGTAGGAGCCAAAAACAGACTTGGTGGAAAGCCGAGTGGAGTGACTTGTCTGGAAAAAAACAAAAAAAAAAGTCAATGCATCTCTAACTAAGTAATCTAATGAGCATAAATTGATGTTACAAAATAAATGTAAGGAACGGATCTATGCAAAGAGAAAGCAAACTTTATTTTTGTTCTCGGTTTTTGCTGAGAAATCGTGCCTCACACCATGTCCGGTGTAACTTGAGCATACAGATCACACTGCTACACCTATGGCCTTTGTTAGCTTCTGCCAGTATTGTAGATTCAAAGCACTCAGCCAGCAGGGTCAAGGCCCGCTGTGTGGAGAGGTGAAGGCAACATGACCCGCCTCTGCCTATTCTGCTTCTCTCCACTGCTGCCCGCCTCCTACTGCTCAGCTCCATCCTATTTATTCCTGGATGTTTCTGACTGTGTGTGTGTGTGTGTGTGTGTCTGCATGTCCACGTTCCTATTATTTTTCTCTCACATCTTCTGCTTGCTCAGTCAACAGGCCCTTGGCTGCCCACCACTGGTTGCTAATTGCTGCTGACATTGTTTGGCCTCTCGCTGCTTAGTTTAGGACAAACCCCTCATTCATGTGCTGTGGACAGCTCGTTAGGGCCGACCCCCACCTCCTGCATCTCTCTTTCTCCCTCTGTCTCTCTATTCCTCTCTCTCTCCCTCTTTCACTGACCTCCTTAATTAACTGGTAAGGCGCTGCTGGGAAATTTGCACACAAAGGCCTGGTGTCTAGCCTGTTAGCCTCCCACAACCCAAACACCCCCTTTCCGCCTCCACCTCCTCCGCCTCCCCTCTCTTCATCCCCATCCTCAGCCCGCGACTGTCTTCATACCAGGCCCAAACGGAGGTCATTGTACAGTTGCAGAAAAACAAAGATAAAGTGATTCAGTACACACACAGCATTCGCACACATTCACCCATTCGTTCATTCTTTTTTCGTGTCCACCGCCAGCCCCGCCTGCTTTTTGCTTTCCCCTCTTTTGCTTTTCTCTCCCTTCCTTTCTGTAATAGCGGACCTCATTAAAAAGACTTGTTTGGAAGAGGTTCACAAGTGATACACTCTTTTTAAGTTGTCTGTTTGCTTGCTTTTTCCATTTAGTTTTATTGCTATTATTCTTGCTCTATCTTGCCTATTGGTCATGCCCTCGCCTCCACACACACTCCTCCCTCTCCCTTTCAGGAAGCCCTTCGAGGCTTCAGCTGTTTTTGTGGTCCCTGTGGAGGGCTCCCCAAGAGCAGTTAGCTGGCTGTCGGGAACGAGGGCCCTCTAAAGGGGCCCGCTCAAGAATGCTGGGGGCAAATAAGTGTAAACAGGTGGAGCCTCTCCATTATATGGGACCCCCTCTACACTCACACACTCCACCTCCAACTGTCTCTTTCTATGTTGATGTCTCTTACGCACAATAACACAGTCAAACATACACACACATACACACACGTACGCGGTCTCCTGCATTCCACCACCACCTTTTTGTTGCGAGTGTGTGTGTTTTCCAAAACTTCCCATCTGTTTGTGCTGCTGTTGGACCACAAGGCCTTCGAACAGCATCCCACAACTACACAGGGTGCCTTTTTTTTTCTCCAGATATTGTGTGAAGTGGTCTGCCCATGAGCTCTGCCCATGAGCTCTGTGTGTGTGTGTGTGTATGTGTGTGTGTCTACACTGTATGCATGCATGTATGAGTTTGTGGAGAAGGTTTTGAAGGAACTCAAACAGGATCCATTTCATAACCATTTTCCTTCCAGCTCTTCCATTTTTTTCTTTACATTGTCTTCTTTCACACTCTTCTTCTGTTCTGACCATCTTTGTTTGAATTCTCCTTTCTATTCTTTTGCCTTTCTTTATTTGACTTTGCATGAGAGAGAGCAGTCATGATCTTAACTTATTCCTCAAAGCTTATCTTTCTTACTACAAAAAATAACTTTAAACTTTAAATGCTCTTTTTCATTATCTAACTGAGATGAATTGTCTCCAAACTTGTCTGTAAAAGCTGCAAAAGTATGAAATTTGTACATTTTTTACTCAGAAAACGCCTGTACCCATTTGACAAATGTTTTAAAATATCTAACTACTATGTAAAAAGAAAACAATTACTGCTGACCTACTTGGCCACATTTTGTGTATGTTGTCACTACAATACTGTTGTATGTATGATTCTGTGTGTATGCATTGTGTTAGTGTGTGACGTGCACGCAAATTTGCCTGAAACAAAGTGCCGATGATGGAATCCTTTAAGGCAGCAGAGGGGTACAGGGGCGAAAGAGGGAGACAGAAAGAGAGAAACTAACTTCTGTTCGCCTGGGGAGAACTACGCAGCCCATCTGTTGAAATCGCTCTACATATTGTGACCTAGATAAAGAAAAAAACTTCACTCTTATAGGTAGCGCTGCCTTCGTCTGTGTTTGACACTTGTCTATTCATTTTATTGGTCTAGTTGTCTCAAAATAGACGACTTTTGCATAATTTTCACTTTTACATATGTATGATTTCAACAAATTGGTATTAGAAGGATGATCTGGTGTGAAACTAAATCAAATTAAATTTTTTTAAAAGGATTTCTTTTTTTTTTTATTTACAAGGAGCACCTCTTTACGTGTCTGAACTTTACGTTTCACTGTGAGAAATGACTAACAGAGCAAAAAGTAGCCTGCATTTTAGAGAGATGAATAGTAAAAGCTGCACTCAACCAGTCAACCTCTGGCCAGCCTGGATTTCACTGCTGTCTATCTACATTCACTCTGAGATGTGCTACCACTCCTTTTTCTCTATTTTTCTCTCTTTCCAAGGACCCCCGTCATTGTCATAAGAAGATGCCCAGGGTTTTTGTAATTGACGGAACGATGGAGAAAAAGGGGGAAAAGGTTAAAAGAGATATCCTTTGCTTGAATAAGAAGGTAAAATTGACTGGGAGAGTGTCTTTCAGAAGCTCCTGCCTGACCTTGAAGGAGGACCAGGAGGAGGTTCCTACTCTCTTTTGGACCAAAAAAGGTGGGGTTAAGTGGGGCCGTCATGGTCACACATTTATAAACACATACACACACATTCTTTAAAAGCACACTCTCGAGCAGAAGCACAAGGAAACACTGGTGAGAGGCTCCTTTTGTGCACCTCTCTGAAAATATTATGTTTGGGCAAGAAGAACATTAATTTGCCTTCTTTGAAGGGAAGAGCACTTCTCAGTCATCTTCAGCCCTCTTGAGCTGGAATTGGAGTTCCCCCCCTCCTGCCCTCAATCCTTCCCGCCACCACCCACACACTGATTGTCTCTGCTGCCTCCGCAAATGAGGGCCCCCAAGGCCCCACGCATGTCACTCGGGGGGGGGGGGGCTGCATGTAAGCTTGTATATTAGCTGGTGGGTGATGGAGCTGTTCCATTTTGTACTGTCCTTCATTATTGTCAAATGAGGAGAATCTTAACATGTTTAAAATAAATTTATTGTGACAGTGAGGAACAATAAGTGAAAGGAGTGAAAGGTGAGGAGTTAAGTTCGTCACTGAGGCAGAACACAGAAGAGATAAAGTGTACTGCACAGTACATAATTTATTATTAAATTATTTTTTAAAAAATGGAAACTGCTGGGCATGATGTATACTTTGATGTTTTAAAAATATTTGTTATAGCCTCAGAAGATGGCCAGCGGTCATAAAAAACAAGTCAATATATTTTCAACCCCAAATCACAAACTTGAGTTTAAGGGCTTAAAAAAATGAAACCATATAGTACGTAGAGCCTCTATTTAGATCAGAAAAAACTCCTTCAAGATAAAAAGAAACAAGCTTCAGTAAAAGACACCCTCTTCCAGGATGAGGAGACCTGAACGGACACAGGCAAAAAAAAAAAAAAAATTGTGGGAAAAGATTTAATGTGGAATTTATTCCCACTATATGCAGAACAGAGTTTCTCTCCTCTATGAAGATATCACTGTGGTCTATGTAGTCCTTTAAGCTAATTTCAACAATCAGACTACATGACCTGCCCCTGGTTCCCCTTGAATCAGAAAGCACTTCCAGGGGCCATGCAAAGGCATCACCTCAAAGTGTGAAGTACAGGAGACGCGGTCATAATTACAGTGCCCTCTGCAGCCTTCTCTTTGTCAGCCGCAGCATACCAACATTAAATTTTAAGTGTGAATGTGATTATCGTGTGGCATTCATTTTTAATGGGCTTTGCCTCTATGTGTTTTAGCATGCAGCAAGGCCCAGCAAATGGCTGACTCAGGCCTTTTTTCTGCTGATGGCGCATATATTTCGCATATACACATGCACTGCTTATTCCTCCTTTCTCGCCGAACCCTCCACTTCTTAAAACCTCCTCCTCTTTCTCTTTTCCTCCTCTCCTTCATCTCCATCCCTTTATCATTCTGGAGGTGAGAGATGGGCCAAGGGGATAGAGGGCGAGGCAGTGCCCTTAGAGGTCTAACTGACCAATAGGGTTGGCCATAGCTTTCCCTTTCCCTGTTGTTCTCTGGAAAGATGAACCACTGAGGAAATTAAGTCCAGAATTTAGATAAACTTTTAATGAATGTAGTCAATTACACCACGGTCAGTGTTTTTTTACTGTATCAAGAACCAGGGCCATGTCTGTGAAAGCATCTTTGTTAAAACGTTTCTTTTTTATTTTACTCCATCCCATTCTAATCTGTCAGCATCTACATGTAGGCACAGTACCTGACCCAGTCTGCACCTGATCCGATCTGTCAAAGAAAAGATGAAAGCTGACTTGGGGAAGAAGTGGGTAATGAGTATCCCTACCTCATACAAAGTAACCAGTCAGACTGGGGAAAGAAAAAAAAAACATGTTACCTATACACCTACACAGACTTAATAATGCCTGTAGGAAAAAAAGAAAAAAAAGAAAGAGAAATAAAGAAAGGGTTCTCGTGAATCACAGAGGGAGCGATAAGGCCTTGAAATTAAAACAGATATATAGCCAGTCCAGTATGGAAATCAATAACATAATATTAACCGAGAGGCCACCCGGAGAGATAGGTGAGGCTTAAATGCATATATATTCATAATAACAATATTGAGATATATTATAAATAAAAGGAAAAGGGGAGTAAATACCAGGCTGGCTTTTATTAGCTGCCAGTCTCGCTGCCAATATGTGCTGTGACTCTGCTGTCCAAAACGGTAACTGTCCAACGCCGGATCAAATTAGAGAGACTGACAGGCAATAAGAAATTGGTGAAGTTAAACGTGATTCCCGCTGCCGCTGCCGTGCACCAGGAGCTCTTTGAATATTAGAGCCATGGTGTCACAGGGGCAGCAGAGGAGGGGGGGCTGAGGTGGTGTAGAGGAGAGAGACAGAGCTAAGGCAACTCCTGATAAAGTTTTTATTAAAGCCATGTGCATTTTTGCCACCCCACCCCCACCCCCCCTTTTTCACCCCCCTCTGCTCATTCTTTGCCCCTAGATTCTGATAAGCCTTGACAATGACACCGGCATCCCAAGGACATACAAACAGCTCACTGTCACTCGGTTTCCCGCTTTGTGTGCCGTGTCCACAAAAACGTCTCGGCTAACTGCCATACCAGTACAAATGTTTGACTCTCACCTGTTCTGACTGAATTCACAAGACGGATACTGAATCAAAATGAAAGGTGTGAAAAAAAAAAACCAAGAAAACCAAATCTGAAAAATTCTGGGAAATTCTTACTGTAACCATGCATAAGAGTGAATTGTTGGCAAAATATAATAATATTGCAATTATTTGCTATTACATTTAAGATGTTTTTTGCACCACTGCAACAATGGCCTGACATAATCAAGTTCGCTCTCACTTCCTTTCCCACCAAATCCTTATTTGTATCTCCTTGTTTCCCCACCTCAGTCTTTATTTACCCCTCTCCCCCTTTTTACCCCGTAGTCTATTCCTTCTCTCCGCTTCCTCAGCCTGACTTTTAGCACAGGGCCACACATGGAGCACCGGTGGCCTATTTTTTCCCGGAGTACCCAAACAAAATCCACTCCACACCCAGATGCAGTTTGACTGCGCCTGCCTGTGCCGCGCAGTTTGTTTTCAAAATGAATAGCTGAGAAAACTCGGTGGCCTTTTGCCCAGCATATATATACCAGTCTCACCCCCCACTGCTACGACTACTATACTTCCCAGCAGGTCCATCATTTCCATTCTGTCTTTCGCTCTCTTCCTCTTTCCGTGTTTCTGACTGGCTCTTTGAACCAAGCATGGGGCCCGCTGCCATTGTAAGACATGCCTTCTTCCTTCCCAAGTTTTGTACGTGTGTTCTTCAGCCCCATTGAGGGCTCCCCAGTCCTTTTCCAGTGTAGAGCTCCTTTGTACCCTCCAGAAAAGCCTTCATCTCGCACTTGTTTTCTTCGTGCCCCCCTCTCCCGACCCCTCCTTTTCTCCTCTCCCACCTCCTCCTCCCTCCTTCCCTTCAGAAAAAAAAAAAAAAGACAGGAAGTGAATGCAGATGTCGGACCCACCTGAGCTCATTGCTCATTCTCTCTTTCTCTTTTCTCTCTCCCACGCGTTCTCTCTTTCTTGCTCACTCATTTTTTTTCCTACAGACCCCCGTGGCTGAAGCAGTTGCTACATCACACACTGAACACATTGACATACTGAACCTCACAGTGGAGGCTGTCTATCACAATAGCAGCATGCTTGTTTGTTGTCTCTCTCTGTTGCCTTGCTGTCTAAACCTGTACTTGTCTATAATGCTACAGTACGCAGACAAGTAAACGGTCTTTGTCTGCAGTCTGTGCTTTCAAATCTTTGCAAGAGAGGCAAAATTTGGATCTGGTTTTGTGGGTAAACTAATATAATCTCATCTGTCAGTTCCACAAAAACGCATCTCCTCATGAATAATGTATACATATTTCTTAACATTTTTTTTAATCTGCATGACATAAAAACAATGTAGAGGTAGGGCTCATTTAATTTATAAATATAGATGCTAAAGACTCTACTTCAGTCAGCGCCTGTCTGCAGCTGCTGACGTCTACCAGAGGACAGAAGATGCCCACAGCGGAGGCACACTGGAGGGCAAGAACAACAGAGGAACAACCTCTCTGCCAGAATAATTCCCCAATGATATGGGACTGTTGTGCAACCACTGGACCTCTTTAAAGCCCATCAGAGTGTTTGTATTGCAGGACATATCCACTGTCTCGCACCACCCACAATCCATTGGCATCTTTCTTGGAAGAGTACGGGACAATACCCGCACTGCCCCAGGGATCGGGGCAAGAGGGCACACTGCCTGGTGCAGACACATGATGGGCGTCTGGCTCTTGTCACCATGCCCACTGCCTGGGCAGGGCACAGGAGAGAAAGGGTAGGGGGGCCTGGCACAGGGCACCAGCAACTGGTAAAGTTGGCACAGGGGGCACATAGCATTCTTTCACATGCCATTATGGCATTCAGACAGGGTGAATTTTTGGCAAGAGCCCCTGGTCTTGCCTCTGTTGTCGTTTCAGGCAGTCCCTGGTTCCCCAAACTGCAAATGAGCCTGGAATTTAGTAGGCTGTCTTTCAGCAATGTGTTGCCATGACTTCTAATGGAGGGCAGGACAGAAGGGTCAACAAGTCTTTTGTATTACAGAGCTTTAATTGAAGGGCAAAGTCAACAGAATTTCATTGCTAATTGCCATCTCTGTACCCCTATACACCCCTACTTACAAAGAGACTGGCAGCAGATATGAGCCATGTGTGTGGCCTCAGTGAGAAAACAGGATTAACCTGAGGCCTCAATTATAAAATTGTTCTAAGGTTTATATTTGACCTGAATCTTATGATCATTTACAATGGTGGTATGCAAATTGTAACAATCCAATATGTGACTGTGCACCTGTGATCTATAAATCTCAAATCAACTTGATGGCACCTGTTATGACAATTCCTCTTCATAATGTCAGCACTACTAATGGTTTAGTCACAAATAGTCATGACTAAAAGAGAAATCGCAGTGGTAGAGAAAATTTAAGCAATGTATTATTCGTTGGCTTAAAGGGTGGACTGACAAAACCAAAAGCTTGGGAGACTGTCACCGCTGCAGTAAACAAGGTGGAGCAGAAAGGCAGAACTGGGGTGTCCAAGATTGCAATACCCCAACATAACCACCAGGAAAATCACTTACATCAGGTCTAGACATTGCTTATTGATAAGGTCTTTTCCATGTCAAAGTAAGGTTTGATAAATAACTATTGATATGTGCGGTTTTCTGCTACAAAGACAGAAAGATGCAGAGTAGGAAATCTCCAAACAAAGTCTTGAAGCACTTATCAACACCAATAAGTGGTATATATCCTCATATAAATCAAATTGTTGACAAAGCAAAATTTATATTATGTTATTGTTAATTGGACTGTTGATTCAAATATCTTCTGAATCATTGCATGTTTGTTCCTCCTCTTAAAAAAACAGCTGAGCTATCCCATAAGGCACTGCTGCTGCTACTGCTGCTGCTGCAGTTGTAAAGGTAAGTGTTGTGCTGTCTGGACTGTAAAATAAATAAGGGCAGTGGTGAACAGGAGGAGGTGTGGGCTGCAAAATGCCAAGGATGGGTGTGAGGAGAAGGAGAGTGTTTGTGAAAGACAGAAGAAAGAAGAGAAAGAAAGACTGTGTACACTTGTGTGTGTGTGTATGTCAGAAAAAAAAACAGAGAGAGAGAGATAGTGAAAAAAAGCAAAAGAGGGATACAGAGCGGGAGTGTGTGTATGTGTGTGATTGTGTGGGTGCACTGGTACAGAGATGGATCACCAGCGCTTGTATCTTCTCCACGGCCATGCCTAGCAGCACGTCAGCGGCAGCCTCCATTTACATTAGGGAGATTTAAGCTGTCTCAGGCAATGGTGACAAGTCAAGGTGTTTCACTTTAATTACACTGGGCAAGGTCACCCCCTAGCTGGCTCACCCTCACACAGGAGGAGAAGGAGGAGGACGACTACGAGGAGGTGATGGTGTGGTGGTGGAGTGAGGGGTGGGGGGTGGGGGGGGGGGGGGGGTGTGGGACGCCGGGGGTGGGAGGGTGGGGTGGGGGGGGGGGGGGGGGGGGGGGGGGGGGGGGGGG
>JAQMCX010000057.1:959943-972443 GCA_029814765.1 Acanthurus leucopareius | reverse complement strand
TAAAGAAGGTGCAAGCTGGCTGGCTTGGCAGCAGTTCAAAGGGGGTGGATCCCCTTGCCTCCCTGCACCCAAATGGCAGTTGCTGGCACCACCGCTAAACACACAATGCCTTGTGGCAAAACTGTGTCTTTCATTGACAGATGAGTGGGGCAAGGAAAGGAAGGAGGGAGGAGGGAACACAAAATGCTGCTATTCGCTTCTTTTTTTTTTTGAGGTGGAAAAAAAAAAGACTTAACCTGAAAGAGGTGTTAGCCCCCTAACCAGCAGTAAAATGCACACACACACACACAAAGAAAATGTGGATGGAGCCATTGATGGGAGCGAGAGTGTGGGAAGGTGTGAAGAACTATGATAGGGAGCAGTCAGTTTTGTCACAATTATAGCTGGCTTGGGTTAGAAGGACTAAAAAAAAATATAAATTATAAATGGAAAAAAGGCTGCAGCTGCTAAATAAGTTTTATAACATGATTTGCTTTAGCTTGGTTGTGTTAAACTACACTGTTTGAAGGTGATGCTGAAATAAAAAAAGAACATTTCTGATCTGCAGAACACATGTAGAAATCAACCATTTACATGTTTATATTTTTTTCCCTTCTGCGTCTCCATTGGGTTTGACTCCACGCTTCTTCAAAGGCACAAGGTTAACAGATTTTATTGGATACAAGCCCTTGAGCTTCAGTCAATACTGTTGGTCAATAGTTCTTATTAATACATGGATTTCAAAGGATTTATTTTATTCACCTGAATTAAAACATGCAGTGGAAGCAAGCCACTAAGCCAGGCAGTGTTATTAGTATATGAACATAGTGTGTGTGTGAGTGACACAGGGGTTTTGGCTGTGGTGAATGCTTTCCACTTGAGAAATGTAAATGCAGTTTTGCACCTTTAGAGGATGAGGGATGATCACCTACAGTGTGTATAGGGCCTATCTTTCTCATGCGACCACATAAACACACATTGAGAATGAACATTTGCACATAACGACGGGCTGGCCTATAGTCAGATTTATGCATACATATATAATCAGCAGCCTATATCAGTGGCCCTGACCCTGTGGGTTTAGAGCAAGGCCAGAGAGATGCATCTAAAAAGTGTAAACTTGAAAGGCATTAATAACAATCTGTCCCATCGCCCACTTCAGGAGCTCCGGCAAAGTACAACAGGGTCAGATGGTTGGATGAATGAAGGTCTTTTCACATGTTAACAATCAGTCAGCTTAACGTGCTGTCGAAAAGATGACACTGTGTTGAGTTAAAAAAACATTTGGTGTGATTTTATATTTCATTATTTTCAGTATTCAGTATTTCAAAAAGTGCTAGATTACATTTATATAACTGTCACTGAGAGGTTTCTTGATAGAACTTTATTTTACTTTTTAGTGTTTTTGTTCTTTATAAGCTTTTAAAAGGTTGCAAAAACAGAATTTACAGACAGAAACTAAGTGTACCCAATAAAAATTTCAACTTAAAATCTAAATATACAAACTTACAAAATAAAATTTAAAGACATAATCCAAACATACAAGTTTGCAGAACTTAAATGACAGATTGGAAACTTCTATAAACTTGTGTTGCATTTATATAAAAGGTATCTGATGAAAGAAATAATACTTGTCCATAAGCACACTTGTGAAAATTTGCATGCAAAGTGCCTGTAAATGATGGCAATGTGTCAGTTTAAGTTTGGGCTCTTTCTCTCCTGGCTCCGTTAAGAGTTGATCCCTATCCTCACATTTTTTATTCCTCGGTGTTGAGCTTGTGCTGCTGCCACTGTCCGACACTTTCAGTGTGCTTATCACTGACAGTACACTGCAGCTCCTCTGAATGTGGCATGTATGAGAATGATTTTTCAGAGCTCCTGCATTAGAACTACTGTTTCTGCATGTATTCTTCTTTCCCACTTAAGATATTACAAAGTGAGAAATTTCTGGTACTTAGATACAAGATACAGATGATACAAATAATACAAGTAAGCTATGGTATCCACTTATTCTCCTAAATGAACATTAAGGCTCCATCCTGTTAGTAAATAAAACAAAATATCAGCTACAATCATTCAACATCTCTAGTTCCACGATCAAAGGCTGATTTGTCAGTAATGATCCATCCTGCTGTTCAAATTCTTAGAGCAGTTGCAGTATATAACTATGTTTTATGTGTATCTTCACAATTCAGTCAAGGTTACAATATAATACCGACCTTTCCTTTAGTAAGATGATCCGGTTATGTATCTTGTATTTATGCTGTCGTTGTTTACTCTGTTTTGCTTTGGATTTTATGTCAAGCATTGTGTCCCAGGTTGGTAAAAAGACAAATACTCCACTAGTGTGGACAAAAAAATCACTTTAAAATGCAATACAACATGACAACACACCATCTGTTGTCCTGAAGGAAATTCTGTTTGTACGGTTATGAGGCAACAGAGTTAACATCATATTGATACATGCAGAGAAACATACATGACAGCAAGCAACTTACAACTATTTCCTCACAACATTTTAGGTACAAACACTTTGGTATAAGACACAAAAAAAAGCCAGAGCAGAAATATAATGTGATCTATTCTACTCAATATTTCTGGACAACATCTTAGTCCTAATTGGGGAAGCTGAACTAGGCCACACAATGGCACACAGATTCTGCCCTCTGAGTGCTGAGAGTGTCTGCATATTCTCTGCCTGTCTGTGTGAAACAGAGACAGTTGTCAAGCCGAGGCCAAGTCAGTCACGCTGCCACTGAGCTCCAAACAATGACCTGAATGTAATGACAGATGACACATAGAGTGTGTGGATGCAGCACAGGACAGAACCCAAACTCCATCTGTTACAGTGCCATATTAGAGGAAGATGGCCTTTTTTTTCTTTTTTAGGCACAACACACTGTTAATATCCGTGGGGACAAACACAGCACATTTCCTTTCAATTAAAAAATGATTTTTCAAATGATGGAGATTTTAATAGTGTGACCTCAGTGACAGATTTCTATGTCTATAATCACTTTTGAATTTCTTAAAACCTCTATAACAAACAGCATGAACACTAAAATATGAGGCTGCGAAACAACAGAAGTGTTTTCCAAGTTACACTGTTTTTGTTGAACAACAGAGACGTGTACATACATGCATACTTTTACATACTGCACACATAAAGCATGCAGTCAGAAAACCACTAACCAGCTGGAATTGAGAAATGAATCTGAAATGCAACTAACTAACTAGTTCTCCAAATTAAATATTTAGATTTCTTCACTTTCTAGGAGAGAAAACAGACTTTTGGACAGTTGGTCAGGAAAAAAAGGAATATGAAGACAAAACCTACAGTTTTTGGTAACTGCAATAAAAATTTAACACTTTGTCCTGTCATTTTATAGACTAAAAGATCAATCAAATAATTTAAAAAATATATGCGGATCAGTTGATAATGAAATCATCATTAATTGAAGTCCAGAAACACACATAACAGATGAGCAGCTTGCCTTTTTAGTTCTCTCTTCACCTTTTGAATATTTACAGAAAGTCTTTAACGCACAGATATAAAACAACCAAAAAATTATGTGCTCATTTGTACCTGGGTGTGTGTGTGCATTTACTTGAATTTGTGTAGGTTTTGCCTTAAAGGACCTGTCATGAGTGAGGGATTTTAACCAAATCGTCCGCGATGAGAAGCTTTTCGCAGAGAGCACAGCTGCCATTGCATGAGGCAGGGAGGGAGGGTAACAGTGGCTGTTTTAAATGTATTTTCTACAACACTTTCTCAATTAAAGGCCCTTTTTACACATAGCACTCTGCTAATAACATAATGGCGAGTAGAATGTCATTGAGTGGTGTAATGTACCTAAATCCTTCACCAGCATTTTTAATGCTTTCATAATTGGAGCCCACTTTGGAACATAGTGGCACACGGGAGGCAGCGGTGGAAAGGAAAAGAGAAATGATTTGTAAAGATGTCCGCGCTGGAAATAATAACTAGCCTTGGTGCTAATGTAGGGCTCTTTGCGAAAGGAGAGAAAAAAACATGTTGCTAATTGAGTTTGCCTGAAAAAAAAGACATTTAAAACTCATCATTTCATTCTACAGGCCTTTTTGTGGCACATTGTTTTTAGAAAGGGGAAGGGGAACACTGGTGGTGTTTCACATCCATTTAGAGGTTAATGGTCAAGTTTCAGGCTTTTAAATATGGTAAAAAACTAAACTGAAAGGATTTACTTTAATTAATTGAAAAGTGTGATTTTTTTTCCCCCCAATACTTGTGAACTCTTGCCATTCAAAACACACCTACAGAAATTGCTCCGCTTATGCAAGATAAATACCAGTTCAGTCTTTTTCTGCTTGCAATGGGAGTAATATGATAATTTTGCCAAAACATTGTGCCCGTATTTAAAGTTATTTTTGAATAATCAACACATCATTCATGCTAAATGATTTCTGAAATGTACCCAAAATCACTTTCTGGACTTCTGCAACACATTCATTCTGCTATTCACTTGTCATTTCTTTCTCTTCTTTGTCTCCTCAAAGAAAAAAAAGGTGTTTGGGGTCGACCTCCTCTGATTTGTGAGTCCAACCTGAGACTATACATTACCTCCCGCCACTATGACCCCTAGCCCTGTCTAAACACAGACCTTAATGACTCATGGTCGGTGGGCAAAGTCTTTGGTTATAGGGCTCCGCAGGCTGTGGCCAGGGCAAAGAGAGGACACTAGGCACCAGGATTGAGTGGACTCCACACAGACATTAGTACTCTTGCTTCTGGGATGTATTGCATCAATGTCAATGGGTAAAAACATGTCCTCCATCTTCAAAACCACACCCTGAGGGATGAGAAAAGCACCTGCAGACCTCTTATCTATCAAAAGATAATGGCCAAAGTCAAATCAGTCTTTCTCTGAAAGCACTCAGCTGTTGCGCCGCAGCAGGATGTGGCAAGTCGTACAAATTAGCCGAGGCACCGTTACTCGTAGATAAGATATTGTCCTCAAACAGCACTACATCCTTTTTAGCTTTCCCTGCTTTTTCCAATAAAACATGGGAGATGTCCTGCAAGAATATCCCCTCTATAAAATGAAATGGGGGAAAAGGGAGCTCGAGGTGAAGGAGCAGGGAAATCATTTACGGTAGCATGATGAAGTGTCCGTTTCTCCCGGCAACAAACAACTTAACAGGTGCCTGAAGAGAAGGAGTTGTCCTATAATTGTAAAAGCTTTTTTGATCATTTAACCTGCGCAGCCAATCAATCACGAGAGGAAGCAGACACACAAGCACACACACAGGAACTAGACAATATGAGAGCAAGTACATTACACAAAAGGTTAATAGCACGTTGAGAAAATGGGGAGGGTCAAAAAATAAACAGAGAGGATGTACAGGAGATACTGTAAACAAGGTTTTCACAGTGAGTATAAGTAAACTTGTTTTTAAGATGTAAATACTCCCATAATGCATGTGTGCCACAAGAAACATACAAATAATCCTTTAAAACAACGTTTACACCAACATTGATCTCACTTTGCTGCACAACACTGCTTCTCTCCACCAATTGGTTTTAAATCAAGGTTTTTACGGGTGATTTATGCTTACTCAAAGCAGCAGAGTGACGCTTACATTAAATACACATGGGAGGGGGGAGGGGTCGCAGGAGTTTTTGACAGATGAACCTGATGGCACCGAGAATGGCACAAAACCTCACCAGCTGGTAGTGGACCTGGCACCAACTGCCCATCTAGGCTGGCAGCTTGCACTAACATGCCAGCCGAGACTTGTGAGGGCTCAGCTCATGACCAGTATAATGCCAGAGGGTATCAGATGCCAAACCTTCACAGTCGGCTCTCAGATGGAGCAACCGAGGCATTAAATCTAATGAGAGGGAAGTAAAAGTAATTCAATAGACAGTTTTACTAGAACTAATAAAAATGAGCAGAGAAAGCAATTTGGCGGTTTGTACCATTTTCAAGATGGAAATGAATCAAAAGTAGATTGCCCTGTGAAACCTATAAATATTGAAAATGTGGTAAATACTAATAATTTAAGTTAATCATCTGTAAAATTATCTATCCATTTAATATTGCAAAATTTCCCTACAGCTCTAGTCAAACATATGAACAGAGTTCCAGTTGTTTTTGAAGTGAACTGAAGGTCTAACAGAAGCTTTCAAATCCCCCTCTCTACAATAAACATTTAGCCATTTCTGCTAGACATATCTGTTTTAACTAAATCCTAGGGTTGGTAATGCATTACAGGAAACTCCTGTGAGTAAAAAAAACAGTCTTTTAAGAAAGAGCTACTTTTCATGTTCCCTTTATAAAAGTTTACTCTTACTCTACAATTTTTTACAGTTATAATCTACTTTTTACTTCACTCCATTTGCAATTTGTATTTTTGTTACAACTAGTTTGTGTGTGTGTGTGTGTTTGTGTGTGCGTGTGTGTGCGTGTGTGTGTGTGTATGTGTGTGTGTGTGTGTACGTGTGTGTTGGGGGAAACACATAGCACTCAAACTGCAGATGCTGAGAGAAAAATGTTGCACTACCTGCTGTTTGTCCAGGCTGCAATGATGATGAAGCAAAACCCAGAACAAGAGGCATCAAGCAACAACCCAAGATCACATCTGCCACATTTTTATACCAAAAATCTGAAAAAAAATTAATAACAATCTTCAAAAAGCAGGTTGAAGTAAGTTTCACATACTGTTGGTGTAACAGCAAGACTTTCAAGCTGACTGACATTAGCTTGTTTTTTTAATGTGTAACATTAATTTTTGATGCTATGCTTATGCCATTAGCTTCTGTTGTAGCTATAGTGGTTCCTTAAATTAATTACCATGATCTTTGTGTTAGTAAAGGGACTTGGGCTCACCTACAATCAACCTTTATAAGTCAGTTAAAAATATTTAAATATAAAAAAGCATTTAAGTAGATTTTTTTTTCATGCTGTCATTCTATTGCATTTTGTCGTTAGATAAACAGGCTCATGGCCAAATTAAATAAAGAAAAATAAAAGCTAATAAGATAAATGTCAAGGTTGAAATGCGTAACTGCTAGAATTTCAGAACTTTGGTTTTTTAAAACTCGACAGAGGACGTTTTCAGAGTTTAAAGGGAGCTGCAGATATCCTGCACACAGATAGACTCACGCTGACACACGCTGGCAGGGATTCCAACTGAACTCCAGCTACACATGGAAAAGACAGACGGATCAAGAAAATCGAGGGGGGATGGAGAACAGCAGAGAAAAAACAGAGACATAGAAAAGAGAGAGAGAAAGGGAGATCCAGAGACTTGTCAGTCATAGCAATGAACACTGACAAGCCAACTCTGTGGATAATGTTTCTGTCACTGAGCACTCTAATCACAGTGTTCTTAGTCAAAACCAATCCGTTCGTATCTGTACACTTGCAAAGTGCCGGGATATTTACAGCAAACAGCTGAAAGAAATGTACAAAAGAGAGGGTGTCAAGGCAGGCAGACCCAGTCACATCTCCACCATTGTCATCCGCTGTGAGGTGCACGGGGTAGAAACTGCAATGGAAAAGACAGAGAGAAGAGAAAAGTAGAAAATGTACACCAAAGAGAATTAAGGAAAAGAAAGAAAAAGAGAAAGACGGCAGTTTTAAACACACCCCACCAGGTAGTGCCTGTCAGAACACATTGCCATCCTCTAATTGGGTCATTTTTGATACCCCCTACCACACGGTGCCAGCGTATTGATGGGGAGGTGTCAGGGTGCCAAGAGCCTGCGAGGCCTCACTGGCACCGAATCAAAGCAGGCACAAACGCTGCCCGCAGACAATCTGGCAAGCCCGAGCACACACAGGCGCAAGAACATCCAAAAACATGGCCCCATAGCTCCCGCCTGTACCACCGGGGCGTAATTGGTACATGGGCATTCCGGAGCATTTTCAAAGGAGGGAACTTAATCCACATGTGTACTATGAAATTGGCTATTTTGTACCCACCCCCACCCCCCTTCCTCTCTTGCTCTTTTTTTTTTTTTTCGCCCTCCCCCAGTCCGCAACCCTTCCACCGATTTAGCACTCCCGACTACGTCTTGCTTTTCTCTTACATCCTCTCCATCAACTATCAACTGCCACTCTATCTTTCTTTCTGAAATCGCCCCAGGTTTGACCACGACGTCTTTGGCTGTGAGGGCGGACAAGGATGCCTAATCTTTACTCGGTGCTCAGCTTGACAAGATTTCACTCGTTTGAGTTTGTTTGTGGCTGTGTTTGCGCCTGTGTGTGTGTGTGTGTGTGTGTGTGTGTGTGTGTTGGTATGTTTGTCTGTACTGTAAGTATGCAGATATGGAGAGCCTAAAACAAATTAAATTTGTTCTTCATGTGCTTGCACATAAAGCTGTGGAGTTGGGTTTAAGGGTGTGGGTTGTGAATTCATGCTTACAGTAGGATGTGGGTGAGCCAAAGCACATGCATCCCACTCCTGTCCTCAGACTAAGAATCTATAAATCTAAATACTCCCAAACACTAACATCCTCTCATGTGTTTCTTGTGTTCTGTACATTCCTGCGTTGAGGAACAGTGTCGCATCTCCTCTTCCTTTGTGTGGTGGAGTGTGCCTTCCAGCCAGCCTGGCACTGACTGGCACATGGAGTAAACCGGCTCCAGCTGCTTTCTGACCGAGGGGAACTTGTTTAATTAACCACGCTCTGGTTCCAATGAAAGGGTTGGTTTCGCTCCCAGCTGTTGACCAGTCTGTGGCACCCTGGGGCCCTGAAGGGGACTGGCATATCACCCCTGGTCCGGTCGGATCCACGTTTCCCAGACAAAGATGGACTCTGCCTGTCATGCCAGGATGTATCACGCCTGAGCCCTCCTTCATAAATTAAACATGAGATCTGGAGGAGTTCTTTTAAAAAAGGAAAAAGACCCAGAGGATGTTTCTCTGCTCAGATTCACCCACGCTGTTTTTCTTTCCTCTTTTTTCTATGACTCGGACTCACTCAGACATGGAAAAAGAAAGAATGGGAAGAAGGTATAAACAGGTGCAGAGGTGAATTAGAAAACAGTGCCCTCAAAGACTTCCTCAAGTGTGTGTTTGTGAGTACGTGTGTGTGGGCAATCCATGGTGGCCTGAAAGAGCACTTCAAAGAGCCTTGTGATGCCTGTCTGGCCCTTTCCATGTGCTTTTGGGGACGCACTCATATCTGCGAAAATGAACTCAGCTTTTAAGCATTACTCATCCTGTGTTTCAAGACCAGCTTTGGTGCAGGTGGATTAGTAAAACATAAAGTTTCACCATGAAAATATGTGGTTAAAACATCACATGTGCTACTGTAAAAATTGTCCAGCTTTTTCATTATTATCCAAATTCACTATTGCGATCATATTTGAAATTAAATCTTAACTGTAATTAAAGATGTTTAAGTGTAACTGAACACTTAAGACTGAGCTCTTTTTTCCAAAATCTATTTCTAAAACAAAGAGCACTGCAAGGTTGTGTTTGCTGGATTTGACCCTTGGGGGTAAATATATGCAGACGCATGTAAACACCACATCACAACGTCACCATCTCTACGTCTTATGCATACTATAACCCGGCCTCCACCTTCAACTTTAACTACAGCCATGAATCACGGGGCTGGTCACCACCGAAGCCATCAGACACTTTGGTTTATGTTTGCATTTGCCTTTCTTTTGCCTATGTGTGCTGCACAATTTATTTACTGGATTAAGAGGCTAGCATTAACAGTATTTTGAGTCAGCACGAACAGGGTGAAACAAAAGAGATTATTTTTGTCATTAGACCTTAAGCACTTAAGATGTGCACTGACATCTGCATCTCCTCCGCCACCCATGTGACTCAGTTTGAAAAATAGATAGCAAGAAATTAACGCCAAGTAACTATCATGATGTTATTCAGAGGGGACTAACACATTTAATTGTACTCTGATATTTTCTGATTATATTCTTCATTGTTTCCACGTTGTTCTACTATTCCTAAGTGCAGAAGCTCGACAGTGCTAATTGTTCTGTCACTGGGTTTCCACTCTGTTCCCACTCTCGTCCTAAATAAATCAAGCTTCACAAGAGAAGGCAAATGCCAAAGTGACATTCTGAAAGGTAACGTTACCACCCAGCCATAGTGGAAATTCTTCCTATATCTAGTGAGAGCTGGAGTGCCACCACGAGAGCTCATTTCACCAGCATCTGGATGACAGGTCATACCGTCACCGAGCACAATTGTCACCTTTACAAGTTGTCATGCATCTTGTGTCCTTGATGCTGTGGTAATGCACACTGGAAGGGTGTCATGTCATCACCTGTACCCCTCAACGCGTAACGTGTGAACAGCAAAGAAGGCAGCAAAGAGACAAAGCACATCAACACCCAAGAACATATGAAAGCAATGGGTCTTATATGTGTGTGTGTGTGTGTGTGTGTGTGTGTGTATATATATATATATATGTATATATATGTGGTTCAGACTTACATCTGCACAACTCCCACAAGTGTAATGTGATTTTTAAAAATCTTTGAATCTCAGCACTAGCTTTTTCTGCTCTACCTCTATCCACCATGTCATTTTTTTTTACTCTAAGTCCATGGTGGAGTCCACAGGAGCCCTATTTGCCGTGACATATGGCGAACAAGGAAGGCACTGCGAGCGAGTGGCCCTGTCTGGGGCTGTGACTTAGTGTCGTCCCTCAGTGCCTCTGGCAGCACAGGGACAGAGGGATGAAGGGGATGGAGCAAGAGGGAGAGAGGAGGTACAGACATGGAGGAAGGGTGGGAGCTGGGGCAGAGGTGGTGGTGGTGGTGGGGTGGGGGATTCACGCCAGAGTTTTCACCCTGGAGACACACTGGCAGTCCTAAGATTAGAGGGGTAATCAATCTCAGCGTGGAGCCGGCCAATCCCACCACCCCATGGCCTGGCAACCTGGCCTTCTCAGGTGGGGGCAGGGCTGTGGGGAGAGAAAGGAACACTGACAGGAGGGACAGAGAGGGAGAGAGAGGGAGAGAGAGGGAGAAATGAGGAGGAAGAATATACTTTATTAAGAGTCATTTGTCCTTTAACAAGCCTTGGTGCTGGACAGGTGATGAAGCATAGCACCACAAACACATATGATTACTGTCATCGTTGTTCACCGGCTTAGCTGCCTCTGTCACCTCACTAGGGAAACCTTCTTTTGGGTGCTCCTAACACACACACACATATACACACACACACATGCCTCAGGCAGTGCAGCACCACTCATGGTCATAGTTGGGCTGTGCTGATCCAATAGTCAGCTTCTGTATCTGTTCAATACTAACAACAAAAAAAAACACTGGATCAGTTTTTAAAAACTAAAGCCCAAGACAGGATACAAAACTTTTAAAAAACATCCACACAGACATTATATGTAACTGCTTCTATAGGCACAGTTTGTGCAAAGAAACCACAATGAGTGGTGGCAACATGTCATGTGTTAACAACAGTAGCCACAGCAGCTGCCTGCTGTCATTATGTCAGCTATGTTATTTTATGCTAAAGCAGAGAGGAAAAAGCAGAACAACAGATTGCCAAGTGTGCAATATAAGTGTTTTAAGGGACGGAATATGTGTTGGTTAGCTTTAACACCAAAAACTCAACAACACACTTGAGGAAGTATCATTAGAGGAAAAACAGTTTGACTTTACAAACTGTAAAGACCAAGAGAACTTTTTCTTTCTTTTTTAAAGCAAGAGAGATGTACAAAAGTACTCTCTCCATACGACAGAAATTGTAGAACTTACTTTTTGGTGGATGATCAAACCCCTTTTTATGATTGAAAATAATATATTTTAAAATCTCAAGCATTACAACATGTTGTTTGACCAAAACATGGAAACACCACAGCTGAGGGGTTTTATGGTAAAATTTGGGGCTTAAATATGACCTCACACTAATTAAACTCAAGCAGTCATCCACCAGCCTCATCAAACTGAAAATGCTGTTCAAAATAATTCTGAGAATTTAATTTTGAGCTTCCCTTATTTGAAATAAAGCACTGGTATTGCAAAATTGTGTCATGTTCATCTTTATATTTATATACTATTCACTTACTGGGTGCCACATATAGAATTTTAATATATATATATTAATTATGCAAAACAAATGAAACGTGAAAAAACATACATCAAGTTGGTATTGTCATCAGAAGGTCCTTTGGAGATTAGACTGCCAGAGATAAACTGTAGACTGTTTTTCTACCTTTGGTAAAAAACAAAAATTAAAAACTTCAGTATGGCTTTGAGCAACATAAGCCTTCTGTCATTTTAAGCCAACGCAGTTAGTTAGGCCAGGTGAGCTAATTTACAGATCAGTTACCCTCCACTGTCAGAAAAGTACATGTTATAAATAGGGCCGGGACTTTAACGCCTTAATTTCGATCAATTAATTATAAAGATTTTAACGCGATTAATTGTTTCCTTTCCAAGAGTCCGCATGCGGAATCTTCCTACTCACGCGTTTCTGGTACGCCGGTAAATCTGACGCACACAAACACCCGCTAACATCAGTGATGGAAGACA
>JAQMCX010000057.1:936134-959834 GCA_029814765.1 Acanthurus leucopareius | reverse complement strand
AGGCTTTTTTATTGAGAATATAATTTGTTTTGTCAATATATGGTTTTCGATTAAAATGCGATTAATTTCGATTAATTGATTACAGACCCTATAATTAATGCGATTAAAAATTTTAATCGAGTCCCACCACTAGTTATAAATAAGAAACACAGGAGTGCTGTGAGAGAGAGAGACAGCCATTTTTCATAACCATGGTTTCAGCAAAGCTTCAGCTGATCTCACAGGACTGTGAACTAGTTTAAATTACTCACAGTCACCTTTCCTGATTACTATCAATGTCTCCTAATGAACGAACGAACATCAGTTATTATCCTCCATATGAAGCGCAAAGATAAACTCGAGGAAGAGATGCAATACAATGCAATAAGAAGAATGCTAAAGGTGTAAAAATTAAAATAAGAGGAAGGAAACATCCTCACGAGGCCTTTTACAGATAAATGAAATAATTAGACACAACTCCCAAGTGGCCTTTACCATTTTATTTTATTTCTAGGGAAATAATTAGAGATTTTTTTTTTCCTTTTGCGAAGCCTCTTCTTTTTCATCTTTAATCTTTAATCACTGTGGAAGATTTCCCTTTGGGCAACAAGGTGCTTCATGTTAAGATGTAATATTCTGTGGTAATTCACAGATGCAAGCATCATGTATCAACCAGTGTTAATGCCTTACTGCGGTAAACCTCTTGATCAAAATAATGCATTTATATATGTAACAAAGCAAGTAGTGCTGAGGTTGAAAAGCTTGTTTTAATTGGGCCAAGAGGTCTGAACTGAGTCCCATCTGTGGTGTGGTAGGGACTTAATTATAAGCAAACATGGCTACCTATCGATACACCACAAAACCGCAGCGAAGAACAGGGTTAAGAATAATCTTGATGCCCCGCGGGTCATCGCACACTGTAAACAACATGGATTTATCCAAAAGAAAACACAGAGAAGAAACAGAACATAACTTGTATGAAATCAATATGAGCCAAAGCAAGAATCAAAGCTGGAATAAGGGAAATCAGGTTAAATTGGACTTTTTGTTGTGCTTGGTCAAATATTGTACAACTAGAGATGAACCTTGGGAGACAACAGAGTAATGCTTAAAAAGAGGTTGAGGGTCCATATCTAGACAAAGCCAATTCAGGCCCTTATGACCCTGCACAGTGGAAGAAGGCATAGATTGGAGGCACACTCTCATGTCCCTCTCATGAGCCCATAAAGCCATTTAAAGTGGAGACAGCCATAAGTGCTAAGCCAAGGGATAGAGGGAGAAATCCAATGTTTCAGTGTGTTGTTCGCCTCCAGTTATGGTCCACAACATCTAAGGCTAGCTGCATGGCTCATCTGTGATCCGTGCTTCCAGGCACTTGCATTAATTGAGCTCATAATTGAATAGTTGTCTTCATTAGTTCCAGTCCCCTGCTTGCGAGTCTCGGTTACGGATTACTGGGGAAATGTTTGTGCTAACGTCCTCTTGGAAAGCTCATAGGGGAACACTCTCGTCCTTCTGTGCTTATCCTTGTGTCGTTATGTCACTGATGACGAGCGACTGTCACTCATGACTGACCGGTGACACTATGTGTGTTCCCGTAGCAACCGTGGCTTTTAAAAAACACAAAACAGTCATGGCGAGGGGTTTTTCTCAATAGAAACAATTGACCAAAGTCATTAATATTCTTGCGGAATTTCAGGCATTAACACAAAAGCTTTACCTGCAGAAAAGCTCTTCCGGCAAATGTATGCCACATTATTCTTATCCCCAAATCTCTAAAATAATTCTTAAGATCTGAAGTTAATACTAATTGTTCTTTTAATTCTTCAACAACAACTTATGCTCATGCAGCTAAGAGAGGCACGAAAAATGATCCAAATATCTTGGAGGCATGGGCCAGGTTCTGCCAAGAAAATTCCATCCTGTTTGATTGAGAAGGAAAAACAGGTACACAAATAAACAGCATGCGTAGAGACAGGCCAGACATCAGCTCTGTGATGTGCTTGGGGTCATGCAGCATGGTAGAAAAGATAAAGGGAAATTAAAGGAAAGGTCCCTGACCCTCTCCGATAGCTCTAAATGCCTTGCAATTTTCCACAGGAGACGAAAATCCTCCTCCACAAATGAAGGGCTGTGTCTGACCTCTTCCAAGAGCGCAGGAAGTTTAAGAGAGGTTGACAAAAAAAAGAGAAAGACTCAAAGGAAGGCGAAATGGTAATTTGACTTGCGAACAGACATTTCTAACCCCTTTAAGGTGCATTTTAATAAATCCTCAGCAATTTGCATCTCCTGCGCCCAGCCAATTATTATGGCATGCGTCAGATTGAGGCAACATCTATAGAAAGTCTGACACTGTCAAACGGGCAAACAAAATGAAGCCTAAAAGGTGGCGTCACAGCAAGTAGGCCCAGCTCTCACGCAAAGATTTAACAACAGTTGTTCCCCTCATTAGAGCATCATTTGGAAATAATTATCTTTAAGTGCTCTCAAACATCTTGGAGAGGTGAAACAAACTGTGCAGAGCTGCAAGAAAAATATGACGGGTAACTAGAAAAGAGCCACAAAAGTGGTCGTCAGACATGCTCTGCAGTGACTGCCGGAGCAAATCGACATCACCATGGCGCTGGCACTGAATGACATATTAAACAAATTTAATCAAATGAAATTTAGGTGCAATTTGGGTGGGAGTGGGACTGGTGATCAAGCCACACTTTAACAATCTTCCACAGTCTGCCACAGACACCTCACATATGTCTACCTCGGAGCACAGACACCTTTCTCCTCTCACCAAAACAGATTCACCCATTTCCTGGTACCTAACAGCTTCACAAATAGGAAGTGACTCCGCCGCCCTGGAACAAACAACGCCCGAAAGCATCAAAAATTGATTTTTTATGAATATTCAACAAGGGAGCACAACAAACTGAATTCCTCATTTTCACCTTCCTTACTTTCCACCATTGCAGCTTTTTCTCTAACTGCATAATTAATGTGTGAACAGAAAAGTGTGAATTTGTTTCTGTAGCAAAATAAAGAACAGTGGGAATTTATAAAAAGAAGACATCTCTATGCTTTGTACTGTTTAGAGGACCATTAGGGTAATCAGGGATCCAGGAGCTGGACTTGTAATCCACTGTGGCCTAAAAATACAGAATGTATTTATATTTTTTTTATTCCTCTATTTATTAGATTGTTATTATGATAAACTATTAAAATAAACTTGTCTGTTTTTTCTGTTTTTTTCTTGAAAATACAAAAGTAACTGTGTTTGTTAAATATTTCCCACTTTTCTATATTTTGTAAAAACACGATTAGATACATACAATTTATATCTGAGTTTTCTCTAAAAAAAAAAAAATCCATTGTTTATATTACTACAGAAATTAAAGTTAGAACGTACCTGTTCAGTAAATGCCTAACATTACTTTCATCCCTTGTTTTGTGAGGCTCTGCACGTGCACATGTGGAGTGACGTAGGCTCAGCACACACACACACACACATGCATACACACATACTGTGTCCACCCACCAACATTATCTCCTCTGCTTGTTAATGGGGACAGCTCACACAAACGCCCCAGTAGAAGTGAGAAATCTTCAGCCCCTTGCTCAGATTTGTTCCCCTGACATCAATCGTTGATCCTGTAATTTCTCCCACCTTTCAGGGCTTTTGCCCCAGTCGTTGATGTGCTTTTAAAATGTATATGTGTGCCATTTGCCTTCAAGTATACAATTGGGTATACACACAAAAAAAAAAAACAGAGGAGGAAAACGGGTGGTAGTGAGGGTTTTGCAAGCTAAAGGGATTTTTTTTCCAAAGGTACACAGATACCCTGAGGAATAGATTTACTGGCCTAGAATCGTCTGTCAAGATGTGATACATTCAGAAGTTTTGCAGAGAGGAATCTAGACAAATTAATGCATTTGTGATTCCTTCCCATATATGTGTGTGGTGTGTGTGCGTGAGTGTGTAAGAGAGGAGGAGGGAACTGGAAGGAGTTAGTATGCTGAAGGTAAATCAGTTGGCCGGCAGGTAAGTAGGAGACAGAGCAGAGTAATCAGGCTGCCCACAGCCCAGTGGCACCGAAATCACACACACATACATACACACATACACACACAGCCCTCCAATCGTTCATTTTCCTAATGATCCGCAGAGCAGCAGGAGGCAGGAAGCCATGTTGACTGGGAGACCTCTGCCTTAACCCTCACTCACAGCAGCACTGCTAATGATACTGTGTCAGTCTTACTCTGTTGAGTCTGTTTGTCAGTTCGTAAACTTCTTTTTTGTTATTTGAAGCACAAGTTAAAACTTTATAGCATAAAATTTTTTAAGCTCAAGGTCAAGGAAAATTCACTTTTGTCAATTTGGCTTTTCTAAAACTCAAACTGGAATTAAACCTTAAAACTAAACGTATTAAATGTTCATTAATTTACCAAACCACCAAATTAATTAACACTCTTGTAACCTAAACCAGCAAGAGCTCCCAGCACTCCGATACCTCATACACCTTATGACCCTCACTTCCACTTTCATGCTGCTCTCACCTAATTTCTGCTGACCACAATTTCTCTGTAAATATTTCTGGGATGTGTAAAAAAAAAAAAAAAAACCTAACCCACGCGTTTAGGCAAATATCAGGATGGCCGCGGAGGCGAGGTGGCCCTGGGTGGCCATTAGGATGCAGCAAGCGGCGTTTCCATGCAGACACCATCTCCACATGGAAAGGTCACCTCCCTCCCTTCGCGGGTAAATACGCAGACGTATACAAATGCGGCTGCGTGCTGAAATGGCTCACCTTAAGAAGGCATTAGGCTCTCTTCCACTGAACTTTACGTCCCTCTCTTCCATTATCTTAACCAATGGCATTTCAACCTCTTCCAAAGTAGTGGACTGCTCCCTAAAACTGCTCAAAGCCATTAAGTCTGCATCTTCAAAAACAAGAGTGATTCTCATTTAGCTCAATTGGGAGAACAATGGAAATATTTAAACTGGTGCGTGCTAATATGACTCTCTGAATGCCAGTGGTAGATGCTTTCTCCTTTATTAAGTAGAGTGTTTTACTTTGATAACATCATTTTTGAAAACATCAATTTGAAAACATCAGATGTTTATTGGAACATTACTAAGCACATAGGGTCTACAGAGCTGTCTGTTGTTATCATTATGAAACACAGAAACAACAGGGAGTGACGCTGATTGAACAGCAGTTCATCCTGCTTGACTAGAGATGTGACTCAGTGCAGTTCTGTGCACTTTTTTCCCCTTTGACTCCTGCGTGCTTTAGATTCACTTTAAGGCCCTTAGCACCCAACCTGCCTACTGGGCCCTGCGAGCCTCACTGCTGTCAAGTCACATTGAGCCAGGAGACTAACCCGTCCTGTCAGTGCCCTGCGTCCACTGCCGACACACCTGAGCTGGGGCACGCCTTCCACTCCAGCCCGCGGCACACGGGGCCCCGAGTCAGCTCTGACTGCTGTGCAGAGGTGCAGGAGGATTAGGTCATACTACAGGAGGCTTTGTTTAGAAATGATGGGTTTGGCAGAGGGAACAAAGTATTTAAGACAAGTATTTAGTTTCTCTTCCCATTCTGATGTATGTCTGTATATGTGTCCTACGTAAAATTGCAGTAAGTTAAACAATAGATGAAAAAACTCATTCCACATCAGTAGTTAAGGTATTATCATCACTTTTTTATTTATTCCTTATATCTGATGCTCATGTAACTACTGGGTTATTTCCTCAATTTTTTCAATTTTCTTTTCATACTTTTACTACTTCTAAAAGGTTATTTTTGTCCTTTTATCCTGTGTTTTTGTCCTTAACTTTTATCCACTATCTGTCCTTCTCTTTCTCTTTTATTGCTGTTCTTTCGATTTTTTTCCTTTTCTTGTCTCTGTCTTGCCATCTCCTCGAGTCTCAGGGGATGGCCATCTTACCCCTGGCATTAGATCCCAGTGGATGCACAGAAACCTCGGCAATGCTGCGCTAGCAGCTCTGTGGTTAGCTTCTCGCACTGTGCCGAGCCTTGTTCCCGTGGCGCTCTCTCCCAAAGGGAATTCCCACCAGAAACAATGGGCAGCTTACCAGGGTAAACAACAGCCTCCTCCATGCCAGCGTGCCACAAAGGCACAGAAAGAGAAAAGGGAAGAAGAAGTGCAAATATAGTACAATACTGCATGGTTGCAATAAACCCAGCCACAATACACGGAGCTAAGTCAGACGCATTCCTCTCAGTACTTTAGCCATTTAGAATCAATGGCAACACAATCACACTCACAATATGTAATTGTGGCTCCAGCTGTCTCTTTGATTTAGTCAAACAATTGCTTTAGTTTGCGGGTAAAATCTATAAGAACTAATTTTCAGTGTCACCAATAGGAAGGAAAAAAACGCTCATCAAGAAAATGCAATGAATTACGGCTCAGTTGGAACCCAAGTGCAGTGAAAAAAGTAAGCCTGTCTGATGTCACGATTATGTCAAAGCGCTTGTGAGAGGGGCTGATATAAAAGGATGGTTTGGTTTGAAATTCATATCCACTTACTGTCAGAGCAGGCCTGTATACCTCTCCAAGTAATGGCTGTTTACAATATAAAAGAAGAGGAAAAATAGCCACTTTTCCCTGCTCAGACATGAAATCCTCTTATGAAATTAGGCTGATAAAAGGGCCTTGTGACGTCGGCCATTTTTCCAACCTTGCCTGTGATCATTATTAATGGCATCCTTGTGGCATGTCATTTTTCTACATCTCCAACACGCTCCTAACAACAACAGCAGAGGGCTAGGCCTGCTAGGCACTTTGTCAGAACAACAGTGGAGTAACTATGAAGCCCTGTCAAGTTTCCCCCAAGCAGGTACAACCTGGGAAGAGCCACAAAACACACTGAGCTGTGTGCATAACAGCCAAGGGTTAATTTTTGTTGGTTACTGGTTGCCTTCAGAGAGGGAAGAGTGGAAAAATGAAGCGGGGTTGAAACAAATAGCAGCATCGGGAGAGACGTGTGGCCTTCGCTTAAACAGAGCCATAAATCAGCGGACTGACACGGAGAGAGGGAGGGTGAGAGACAGAGGAAGAGAGAGGAAAAGAGTGAGGCAGAGCAAAAGCAAAAGTGAGACGACAACAGCATAATATTTTCAACGTTTAACCCCATCAACATACAGGATTAACTCTTCTGTATAAACTTTTTTCTTTTTTTTTTTCTTTGTGTACTTAATACAGAGGAGAGAAGAGATCATTTTCAATCTAGTGAGGTCATATGCGAGTGGAGCCCCTCATTTGTGTAGCAATGTCTGCCCTCTACTATTACGGTTAATTTATCCAAAGTTTAAACCTTCATACTTACAGTATCGTGTTCGAAATACTTTATAGAGATGAGAAGAGGAGCAAAACTTCACCAGAGGACACAAGTCATACATTCGACTTTAAACAGATATATGATCTAAAACCCATGCATGAGTGCTTAAATGTGAATTTTTGAGTAAAGATACATACACAAGTGTTTGCATGTCCTTGCAGTGTGTGTGTGTGTGTGCTCATCTGGCTGTGCATTTTAGCATCTACCTCAATGCAGGCAAGGATTAACAAGCCTCTTTGGAGTTGCAAAGCGGAAGGGGGCGAACATGCATGTGGATTACATATAGTGAGTATCATCTTGCAGTGATGCTTTTAATGAAGTCCTGTGTGTTTAAACCTGCATGTGTGAAAAGGCCCACACCGTGCAAGACTACAGCATGCCAGGCCATGAGGCTTGTAAAATCGCTAATACATTCTGGGTCTGTCCATAAGCCCGGGCAGGGGCAGAATCTGGGAAATATCTTATGCACGACCGTGTGCGTTCCAGCTGCGACCCACCCTGTGTCACTCATGTTGTCCTGACTTGTGAGGGATTACCACAGTGTGGGCTTGTGCTGAGGTGGCAAAATAGAAAAAAAGGAGGAGGAGAGGAAGCTATACCAGACCAAATGTGTCTGTAGCAGTTTGATTGGATCCTGCTGAGGGAGACTTTAATGTATGTCATCTATTGCTATTACAGAGTGTAGAATAGAAGTGAATGGAAAGATGGAGCTTTTTTTTTTTGTAGTAACATAGTAGATCTGGTTTACGTAAAGCTGGATAAATCAAATCGGATAGTCACAGGTATTCCAACTGCATGCTTTGAAAGTGAGCCTAATAGTGCGTTTTCAACAACAGCATAAAAGGAAAAAGGAGATTTGGTGTGTTGGTGTGATACAGCAAAGCATGCAATTGCCTCCTGGATTTCTACAGTTTAGGCGCAAAGTATGTGCAAATTATTTCATTCACCTGACACCAAAGAACAGCAGTCGCCTGGCACTTTCAGAGAAAATTAAATTAAGCGCCCAGAAAATGTTAGAGAAAAAACTTGGAGGATATAGAATGGATTTATGGCTTTAAATCTGATGGAGCTTGATACTAATACGGTATAAATCCTCGCCTTTCATTATAGTATTATATGAAATGCATTGGAATGGAGCGATGGATCCTATTTGACATTCCGTTACCAGAGCAGTTGTGCACAGCTCCACACTTAAGCCCTTTAAAGCTAATACATAAATGTAACATTACATATAGCTGCAGCGCTCAACAGCAGTTTTTTTTCTTCTTACTGAATCAGCAAACACATGAGATGATTCTCCCAAATGGTTTAATTACTCAAACAGATTGAGGAGCGTAATGATGTTTTGCCTCTCCAATGGCAACAATGCCGCTAATCGGCTCAACTATTATTCTGACAATGAAAATGAATCATAAGATGCTTGTTCCTTTTTTACAATATGTTAATGTTGCACACTGTAATCGACTGGGCTCATGGAACAAGTCATAGAAAAGCACTGTGCAGCAAATGTGCGCACAGATTTTGCATATGTGTCATCAAGATTTTTTAAAAAAGGATGCCCCAAATTGCCTTTCTTATAATTTTTGAGAATCTCAGGTTTTGGAGGCCGCTGGAGTGAAGATTCCCTTTGTCTCACACACAAAAACACAAACTGGTCTACACAGTCTAAATAAGGAGCCTACGAAATCTCTATAAAGCCTAAAAGAAATTAAAATACTAATTACAAGACTCCCTTTAGATGAGAGATTTTTTGGCTGGCTTTCAACAGACAAATAAGACGCCACTCCGAGACAAACACAAAGAGGGTTTCCAGATGCATCCAGAGAAAGAAGGGATTTCACTCTGTCTTTTTCTGGTGCAAGTTAGCATTGATGCATCCCATCCCTATTCAGTCTGATGAAGGACTGGGCCCATGCTGGCCCGCCTGTACTGCAGGTGGTGGATGCTAGATGGGGTCCATTTTGCCCAGTGTCATTTGATGTGGGGGGACAGTGCAGATGCATTGTGCCCTATGGCGTGGCTGAGGCGGCAGCACGTATGGGCTCCATTGTGCTGCGATTATGTAGGACGAGCACGCCGCCTGCTAATCCGCCTGTGGGAGGGTGCATGCCTGTGAATTATTGCACTTAGGGAGTGAAAAAAGAGAAGAAGGAAGAGATAGAAAGAGGGAGGGAGGGAGGAGAGGAGAGGAGAACATAAGGAAGAAGAAGAAGAAGAAGAAGAAGAAGAGGAAGAAGAAGAAGAGGAGGAGGTTGAGGTGGAGGAGGAGGAGAGATGGAGAGAGAGAGAGAAGCCCCCTTGGCTGTGATTATGAAATGGTCTGTCACAGATTAAGGCTACAGGGATGCAGGCAGAGATGAGCCAGAGCCTCCCACAGACACTCTGGCTAGTCAGGCTGCTTCATTGAGCTTACCTGAGGTTATACACGCCTCACATCAATCGATGGATGTACAGCACACACACACACACACACACACACACACACACACACACACACACACACACACTGTGGAGGAGAACAGGGAGGAGGGGAAGGCAAGAGAAAATGAGAGGAAGGGAGAGATTGAGAATGAGAGGAGAAAGCGTGAAAACAAACATCCTCCAAATAGGCTTGCAATTGAAAGAGAAGGGAAGAAAGAGGAAGAGAGGTAGAGAGAACTGTGCCCAAGGAAAAACACAAGAAAATAAAAGGGAAGAGGGAGAGGGGGAGCTTGAGAAGGCTGGCAGTCACAAAAGGCAGTGACTAAAATAAGACCTGTGTGGCTATTGTCTGTTTCCAGGAGGGCTTTGGTGATAAAAAGCCCACGCTATTTGTCTTTCTCTTGCCTTGCCCTCCTCGAGAGCATAGATACCTGGAGATGTTTTTTCAACCAGAGATAGAGGAGAGGAGGAGAGAGTATGTCAGGAGAGAACTGAGCACACTATGTGTTCACAAAGTGGAGGAATGGGTGTCTTCTGCAGGTTTATATAATTATATTGGGAGTCTTTATCCTAAGTATCTATTATTTTCACGCCTGGCAGCTTCAGAGGTGTGCAGCGTTGTGAAAAGGGTAAGAAATACTCAACTCTTTCACTGATTGATTGACAACTACAGCCTGCACAGTTCTGTCCAATCACACGCTCCACTGTCAGGTTGATTCTTCCCCCGGCTTCAAGTAGGAAAGAAAAGCCATAGCCAGAGTTTGTTACAGCAGAAAAATCTGCATTTGATTGGCAGGCTGGCCCTCTTTCAGGACAGACAGAGCCAATCAGCTTAATTAGCCCGATGGTATTTCCAGGTTTTGTATCTACAAGGCTGGGATTTGTGAGTAAGGATTTAAGTTTCAGCCTTTTGTTTAAGGAATCACTGGGGCCTGCAAGTCTCTTTCACTGTAAGTCAGACAGGAAGTAGATATGTATCAGACAAGCTTTGGTAGGAGTTCTACACAGGTGCAGACAGGTGCAGGGCAAAAATTATACCCCTGCTAAGTAGTGTGGTAGGTGCCCCAAGGTGTGGCAAGAAGGCCCCTTTTACCACAGAGGCAGTTTTGGCGGTTTTGAACTGCCCTTAAAAAATAGTTTGAATATTTCATCATTGAAAACTACATGTACTGCAGCAAACATACTAACTCATGTTTCCCAGTTTCCCAGCATCCACAAAATGGTACATATTACTTCCGCATAGTAAAAAATCTGCCAGATGTTTAATTAACCCATCATCAATATGATGATCAGTGGACTGTTTGACCAGGGTACCTCGGAACACGACCTTTTATGGATTTCTGTAATAATGTTCTGCATGTCTCTTATGGAGATATAGGAGAAGTAAATGACGTTCATTTGCATTTTCAGTGTATTTATGACTGCTCTCATACAGTAGGCTGCTTACTGGATTTTTGTGGAAACTCAAGGTTACACGGCGGCACTTTAAACAGCATATAAATCACGGGACTCTTTTGAGGCCATACTACTAACATACTAATCCTTACCCATCAGACCATATTAGATGTGAGGGGATAACCCTTTAAAAGTGGTGAGTTATTACAAAATCTCGGCCTGACATGCCTGTGACAACCCAAGCTGATGCCAGATAATTGCCCTCGTGCTCGCCACTTAATGAACATAATTACAACGTTCTTCAGTGTTCACCCCGTGATTAATTGTTACAACATTTCTTTGTTGGGTTCCGACAAATTACCCCCTCGTACCACCGTTGCCATTTTCACATCAGGCAATCATAAAGTACGCAAGCAGGCACTCATAAAGACAGCTTAGAGCCACTTGAGAGCCATGTTGGGATTATTGAAGGAGGCAGAGGAAGTTAAGGACTCACCAATCAGTCAATTATAATCATTGGGGAAAGGTTTTTGAAGCTGTCATTCCTCCAGGAGAGGAAGGAGAAAAATGGGGGGGGGTTCTTATGAGCACTATATCCGGCAAAAGAACAACATGTTAGTTAGCTGTACACACATGCACAAACGGTAGTAGAAAAGCGGTGCCATGCAGACACACACACAAATAACATCAAAGGCGGAGGACTAAATAACTATAGATTTATCGGCAATCATAGGTGCGCACACACACACACAATCACTCTGAGCTCCATGGCACCTGTGAACATACAAGTCAAAGAGAAGAAGATATAATCCAATTCATGAGCTTGTGTTTGGGGGCAATTATCTTGGGCATATTTCACAGACGACCTAATTGAGAAGCTGTCACCCAGTTAAGCAAGGCTTTTCTTAAGAGCATTTGCTTAATAAGCCATGGCCTAATGCAATGAGGTGCCTATTCCCAATCAGCCATGACAAAGTCTAATTTATGCCAGGCCAAATGAGAGAGAGAGAGGGAGAGGAGAGGGGAGGAGAGGCTGTAATGATTATGACCATAGGAAAGTGGGATTTTAAAAGAGTTTGGAAATATTACACCTGTTCTACCCAAAAACACAGTCCTTTGCCTGGTGTGGAGAAGATAAAGAGTGTGTTCGGCACAGCCTCCTGTGAAGAGACACATGCTTCTTTTCTTAGCTTTGCTCCCTCATGCACAAATATTCATGTATGTACACGCACAAGCGCGGTTTCATGTTCACACACACAGACATGTATACAGTACACACAACCCACGGCACTTTTGCGAGATTGATTCAGCAGAGCATCAGATCGCTCACTGTGACAAATAGCTGGCTGACAGCCGAACACAAAAAAAGCCCACACCCTAACACCTAACCTGTGAGGGGGGACTGGGGCAAGGGAGGGGGCTGACCGGAGCAGCAGGCCTCCACAGCTGTCTCCATCATACCTCCTTTTCTCTTTCTCTTCCACTAACCTCTTCCTCCTTATGTCTGGTTCACTTCCTTTTTATCACTTCCTTTCCTGTCTTCTTATTTGTTGCTTTTCTTATGTTTTATCTTTTTCCTTCCCTCCCTTTTTCAGTATCCTCATCAGTATCTCTGTAAGGTATTCTCTCCCTCCTTCCTCTCTCTCTCTCTCTCTCCCTCTCCTTCTTGAGGAGTGATAGATTCCCCCTCAGTTCATTTATCCTGGAAGCAGAGGAGGCGGCAGTGTGATGTGATCCATCTCACCGGCGATGGAGGGAGCGCGGCGTCCCTGATCACAGGCCCTATCAATCTCACTCATACGGGCCGGATCAGCGCTGCTGTCAGACAGCAGACACACATGGCCTGTTTGCCTGTCTAGGACTTCCTACTGTACCTCGCGCTCCAGCACTCACTGGGGATCTGACTGTAGCTCGGATAGAGAGACTCACAGAGGGGATGTTGTTTCCCCTGAACTCCAGAGAGGGGGATACTTTAGCGGTCTTCTTGTAGATGATAGAAAGACTTAAACATGGTTAAATTTAGTTAAAGCTAAATGCCTTCCTTTTTTTGCATGCAAGATGTCTGTTAAGTTCAGAATTGTTTCTCCTTTTGAGTGGCATCTCGCTGCGAGGTTGCAGATTAAAACTAAGCGAACACAACTTGTCTTATTAAGGACACAGGAGAATTAAGGTGGCAGCCTAAAATTTAAACAACAAAAGAGGCCTTTACTAGAGCCAACAATGGCAGTGCAACATGGCAGACCTGATAAAAGAGGGCCCACTTCTGTAATAGAAGAACTGATTCTAAAGTAATTCAAATTGAACATTATACATTACTAAACACATTATATTGAAAATATAATACATAATGCGAATATTACATTCCATTTTTGCAGAAAGGTCCCCACACTGATCCTTTAAAGAGAAACATTTCCATTTCAGACCTTAATCACTCACAATGTGAAACAAAACATTTATACTAGAGACAACGACAGCATGAGCCAATCAAAAATGAGTCAAATCACAAATATCTCAAACAATTACACAAACAATAACTGAAAAATATCATGTATATTAAGATCTAAAGAATACCATACAAATAGAGATAGCAAGTTCTGGACAGACAGTGTAGAGTGAATTATTTTTCTTGACAAAATATTTTTTCAAAAGTTTATATATGAAGAATAGTCTAAATGACACATTTATTGATCCACAACCAATACATCAGTTAATACACTCATGAAAACAATCAGCTACATAGGAGAATGAGAGAACCATCAACATATCAGGAGATCTGCTCACTTTTAACATGTTTCCTTCAATAAAACTCTCTCTATTTTCATACAGAGCACTGCACATTTGGAGTTTTGTCAGATATTGGCAGTTTGAGGATAACTATATGACCAGCAGCATTTCAATCCATGTCGGACCACATTTCCCAACACACTTGCCATATGCTGTATCAAAACACATTAAACTCTCCTTGACAGTCAAGTACACAAAATCACCCTCGCCCATGACATAAACCACCCTTTACACACACTCCCCTTTACACACTCTGACACCCCTCAAAAAACACTTCCCTGCTGACGTGTAACACTCTCATGCACTCATCCACAGACACTTCATAACCTGACATGCATCACCCTGACACGCACACACATGCACACATCCACACACATCAAAAGCAGTGGGCTGTAAAGCGCTGTCCCTATCCACCCCAGACAGCATCGACCAATCAAATTAGGCCTGATCAAAACATGCCATTCAAAGCCAGGGCTGGGGCGGGGGGGTGCGTTCTGGGGAGCACAGCCGACGCTCTGACCTTGGGAGCAATTAGCATGACCAGAGAGGGAGAGAGACAGAGACGGAGACTAGGAGAGAGAGAGAGTGGGGGGGTGAGGGGGGTGAGGGGGGGCAGCCTGAGCAGAATAAAGAAGGAGGTAATGCAAAAGCACCCCCACCTCACTAGATCTGCAAATAGGGGATGGAGCCCTCTGAGGGCCCACTCAGCACAAGGCCCTGGTCTTACCAACCACCTCCTCCTCCCTCCACAGCTTCTTCACCCAAGCTTCTCCGACTCCCCCGCTGCCTCCCAGAGTTCCCCAGTGTGAGCCCTGGGCCCAGGTCTCTCCCTTAGGAAGCCAAGGCCTCCTCTCTGTGTCTTCTTCACACTTGCTCTCATTAGATCCTGCATGTCATATTTGATTTTGTAGGTCATTAGGTTCCATAAGGTCGCTACAAGTTTGAGGTGAAATAATAATGTATGTGTGTGTTGGATTTTTACATATTGCAGAGTTCTTTTACTGATTTCAAACAGAGGCTGAGTTAATCAGAAAAAAAGATCAATTATAACACTGAACTCCCTCAAATCACAAAAGTACATGCCTCCTCTATATACATCTATATGTTCATTAATTATCCAGTAATTTATCAAAACATCTTGCAGTCAATCTGCCTTCTATCACAGCATAAATCGTGCAGTGATCTTCTTGAAACGTTCACTCACAACACCTCTGTTTCTCTTCAAAAGGTTGCAGCATTTTGTTAATTTCAACATTCGTCGGTTGTGTTTACACAGCCATGTACCTCTCCAGCATAGGAAAGGCTCCCCCCTGACACACACCAACCCAATCCTCCCCGCCATCTACCTGGGAATCTAATTTCAATTGACTGCCAGACAGAGGAGGTTTGAGGTTAGAACCATACAGTACAAGGCTAGGCAGGGCCGCCTAAGCGAGGTGCGCAGGTTCAAATTGTTTTCTATAAGTCACCTCTATGGGGGATTTGTGTTTATCCCTGGCCATTGATTTGTTGCAGGGGTTCATTGGGTAAGAGGGAGAGAAGGGGAAAGAAGGTAGACCAAAGAGGGGAATTCAAGAAAGGCAGAAGAAGGGTCTTCGTCCTTTTCTTGGATCTCCAGAGAGACGTGAGCTCAGGGAAAGAGGGATACTGGATTTGAGTTGGAAATCATGTTCATTTTTTATTTAGGTTTTTTTATGTATAATTTATTTTATGTGGTTTTATGTGTTAAGTTTTAGCCTAACTACTGAAACGATTTTGTGGTTTGTTTAGATTTACAGAAAAACAGAAAATAAATTACCTTTAAGTCATTTCTTAAGTAAAGAACATCACGTTTACATTGATGTGTGATCTCAAGTGTAATGAAAGGCTGCTTTTCTATTGATTTATGATTAAAACATTTATATTTGGGTGTTTTCCCTACAAAGGAGCAAATTAAAGTCTTTGAAAAACATGTAATTGGAATTTTTCACCTATTTGATACAAACGGTTAGTTAGAGATTCATACAATATCTAATATGTAACATATAAAACAAGACGTATCTAAATTTAAGTGCACAGTGCATCATTTGTGTATTTTGTTTTAGGTTTTTTGCATTCTGTATTTCAAAGCATCATTTATGAACTATAAGGTTGAGCTTAACTCAGTTTCAGTTCGAATTCAAGAAACTGATGGACACAACTTTGGCAATGATCATTGCTTTGGACACACAAACAACAGTGTTTCCTGTGCGTTTCAAACACGACAAATTGCAGGTAGCCAGTCATATCTACCATAGTATGAGCATTTCTACACTGTCATGTTTCTGTGCCTTCTCCCTCCTTATTTCTTCATCACTCATATACCCACACAGGTTTAATTCTGTCTGGCCTCGTAACATTTATAACATTTATACACAACTGCACCAACAAACGTTGTGCTTTCATTGTGTTAAACACTTTGGCACCAATCTGACTCTGTGTTATCTTCTTTTCTTTTTCTCTATTCTACTTTTGTCTTTTTCTTACAATAGGATATTCCTGATGGGGGGATTTCCGTTTCATGGCATTGTTCTTCCAAGCTCTTGTCATTCTGCGTCTGTTGTTCTCATCTCATAATGCTGCTGTGGTGCTCGCCCCATGACTCGCCCGTTTCAGTTTCACTTAGTGGCTTAATTACCACTGAGCATCTTCAATGCAAACGATGAGAGACAAATGGAAAACAAATACAATCAACACACTGTCTTATTAACCAGGTTGTCTGATCCTCCCCTACACCTCTCCTGCTTGACAATACCCTGTCTCCATGTGTGTTCTGTACACTACAATGTGCTGACGGAGAGACTGTGAGGCGAGCGTAAATACAGGTTTGCATAAGCACACAGTGCAACATCAGTTCTGTTTTAATTGGAAAAAGGTAAAGGGATAAAGGGACAAGGATGCAAAGCAATATTAGGTCGAGCGCTTAGTTAAAACAAAGCAAACAGAGGAGCAGATAAATGAAGCTGAAATAAAGGTGCTTCAGTCTGATATTGTATTTCTTAATTGGAGCTTATGTAAGAAAACAAATCAAACTTTACTTTACAAGAGATGAAGATCATTAAAAAGATAAAAAGAGGAAAACACTTATGAAGCCATAAAAGAAATATACAGAAAAAAGGTAAAAATTATTTTCATAGTGATAAACACTGAAGCAACTAAGTTCAAAAATGAAGCTTGTCTGATTCTGTTTTTTTTTTGGTTCTACAAAACTTAACTTTAAATAAGTAAAAACAAATAAATCAAAATGTTCTAAAGCTCAAGTTCAGATATTAGATTGCTTGTTTTGACTAACAAATGTCAAACAAGCACAAGCATTCGATTTACTATCACAGAAGGCCATGATTATTTAACATGTATTCACATAAATTCACATTTCAGCAGCTGCAATCACTGAGCTTTTTGGTTTTCTTGCTTGAATATTACCTAACCACTAATTGATATTGAAATATTAATTGGCTTATCAATTAAAAAGCAGATTGTTTTAGCTTCAGTGATAATTGTAATAATTTTCATACATTGTGAGAATATGTCTTCATTTCTACTTGAAATTGAATCTAAAATAGATCATAAAAAGTCATTTCTAAGTCAAATCAACAGCAGCATCTTCACAAGTTGAAGTCTGAACACAAGCAGTGGTACTTTAAATCCGACTGCTGAGAAGTTACAGTGGTGAACCATCTATGGATGTGTTTTGGTGTATGCTTGATCACTCATGCATGTTGTGGATTTCATCAAGGAGTGTGTATTCATTTGTGTTTGTTCAGTTTGGGGAGCAAGCCTCAGCTTGACAGTCATCTTGAGGGGCCGGTATGCTATACCCATAAACAAGACGGGTCCAAATTAGCCGCTCAGAAAGCCTGTGGCCTTGAGTGGTGCTGTCCTACCCCCCAGCTACATTATTGAGCAATGCTAATGATTCAGGCTCAAACTCATTTACTCTCTCTTCAACACCATTTCGCTGGCACTCGCATCAGATTTAGCCGGCTGACTTTGCAGCAAGCTTTATCATTTTAGATTTCAAGCCTTTAAAAAAAAAATAATAAAACAGAAAAAAAAAAACACGTACCCAGTGGGAGCGGGATTCTTCACTCTGACTCTTGCTGACTGACTCTCTCTCTCAAGGTTTTGGTAAGCACTGCTGCTCCTCCAGGTTTTAATAAGCAGCGGAGCAGAGGGTTTGTGTGTGTGTGTGTGTGTGTGTGTGTGAGTCTGTATGTGTGTCTGTGTGTGTTTTTATTTTTTATTTTTTTTGTACATGCGTGGTTGTTTGTATGTGTGTGTGTGAGTTCGAACGGTGAGCCGGTAACGAGACATACGCCCCCTCTACCACCACCACCACCACCACCGGTGCCGCACCACTGTTTACTCTAGCAAATCCTGAACGAGGACGCCTTGCTCCGAAGAGAGCTTTGCTCCTGTTAATTGGTCATTAAAAGTAGTGGTTTGTGGGCCTCACTAAATCTTTAAACAGGCCATGAAATAATAAAAGGGGAGGTTTGTCACCGCTGTTAGCTCCCCAGAGCAGGCAGAGAGAGAGAGGAGACAGAATGAAGAGAAGGACTCGGCCTTTGATCATTATCTGCAGAATTAACATGACTGATAATAATTACTCTGTTCATTTCAGGTCTTGTAAATACATCGTGGATGTGGGGCTGCAAGCCGGCAGATGAAAGGAGGTTGTCATTGATGTGTGAGGGGGTAGAGAGAGGTGGGCTGGCTGGAGGGGAAGATTGTGGCAGTAATCATGATTAGTGAGAAAAATACAAAGTCTTGTTAGACACAGGTTCAGGCAGCGATAGCTTATTGTTCCTCGCGCTGAACCTACAGCGCTGCACATGTTTAACACTGGGTGCTTAGAGTTGTGCGGTTGCATTGTTGCACTGAGCTCTGCGAGACGAAACGCTGCTGAAGATGCTGCAGAACCAGCGATGAATATTCACACTGACAAGCTTCTCCTCTTGGCACTAATGATATCAAAGAAAGTACGCTTAAAAAAAATGACACCAGCAGAATGGAGACAACAGGTGTCAAAGCACACACACACACACAGATACACACATGCACACTTTCTCTCTTTCACACACATACACAAAACATATTGTGTATTGTACCCTCCTAAGCCCTGTGAGAGTAATGATTCTGTTATACTTGCATGGCTTCTCATATATTGATTTGGGCCAGGAGGAGGCCCCTCCCGCAGGGGCCCCATTCCTCGGCTTCCCACCCGGCTCCTATTGTGCCTGTGTGTGCATGTGTGCAAAATACCAGCAGTTGGTGTGTCAACAGAGGCTGTGCGTGTGGAAAGAGGAAAAAAGAAATAAAGAGAGGAGTCTGAATCTCCTTGACATCTTTGAGAGTGCGGACCAATCCCGTCACGCTCACACCTCCACACAAGCAAACACACTAAAGCATATGGACATACATGCAAAGACTCACGCATGCACACACAACACATGATCGGGTACACCCTCATTGTTGGGGTATCAGTTCAAGCCGTCAATAATGGCGCAGTGGACTGTGAAGGGACAGGCATGACCCAGACTGCCCATGGAGTGGAGGTTGTGTGTGTGTGCGTGTGCGTGTGTGTCTGAGTGTGTGTGTGTCAGGATCCATACAATCCATCCAAGCTCAAACCAAAAGACACTCACACAAGCAGATAAAGACGGGCCTGATCACTGACCTATATGACCTTTCCTTCCTTGCCACCATGTGAGTTAGCCTGTCTGTGTGTGTGCATGTGTGTGTCTGTGTGTGCATGCTGTTCTGTGTTTGTGCATGTGTGTGTATGTGTGTTTCTCCTATACAGACCCTTTTTTACTCCCCTAACCCCCTTTGTCCCTCCCCTCTCCTCTCTCGTCCACCCAAACCTCCCATTGTTTCCTCTCCTCCCCTCCATTGTCTCAGCTGAGGATGGAGGGACGAGCAGCCGGTGAAAGCAAGATGCTGATGTAGAAAACTGTCACCTGGAAGGTTCATCATACAGGCTGTGGCGAAAAAAAAAGAAAATTTAAAAAGACGTTTGCGGATGTGTTCTTTGCCAACACTCAACTTAGAAAAGTGAGACTGCAACAGTGGAAAATCCATCAGGGAGCAAATTACCTGCATCACTACCATTCATTTTTTCCTTTTAATTGAAAACAAATTCACACTTTATTTAATTAGAAATTAGCATAACTCTTTTGCCATTTTGTTTAATGCACACAGACCTTGGGTAATTTTCATATTTTAAATCACTCCGCTCTTACAAGTTTTACATTTTAATTCCCAAAAGTGTTGCTAAAATAGCAGACATCCCCAATATATTTTTGTACTAACATTCAAATTTTCTCTCCTGTTTTCATTGTAACAACTACTGTACGGTGTTTTCTGAATGTCATCCATCATGCTTAACCTTCCTTTTATTGTAGAACATTGAAATGCATCTCACTTAAAGGTAACAAAGCTTAAATGTGCCTTGTTGGTGCTTTGACTGCTGTATTTTTAAGTGAAATAAACACATGCAGGTGAAACATGATTGTACACAGAAGATACATTTGACCTATGAAGTAATATTAAGAATATAGGCCTGTAAATTCACATGGCAGCTAACTAGGTTTTGGCTGCCATCTTCAGGCTGTTGCGAGTATTACCCTCCCAGCACAGACAGGATTTACAAGCCCTGAAGCTAAACATGGTGATTGTTCCTTCATGAAAATTAGACATCCCCACCCCTAATCTCTTCTAATTTCATTCAAGGTTTTGTAAAAGCCACAACCCAAAGACTTATGTTCCACATAATCATTAACTGTGGCATCTGTTTACATAACTGTATATAATCAGCTCAGATTCTAACAGATTTATACACATCTCAATCACTTTTTTCATAACCATCATTGGTTTATGTGTGTGAACTGAACAACAGGAGAGTATACATTTAAATATATGACAAGCTAAAGGCCAAATAATAAACGTAGTTTAAACCATCGCAGATATATTCAGAGAGATAATGTCTCAATTCCAAGGTAGCTTTCAGACCAATTCTACCAAGTTTACTACTGAAACGACTCTGGACATATTTTTTATGTACAAATCTATCTGGGGCATTAGGTACAGTGAGGAGATGTGGGCTCCAAATCATGCTCTGCACCCTCAGGGAGTTGTGGTATTAAATAAGACCTACCTTTGGAGCATTAGTGGAATTCAATATGTGCAATGTAATTATTCTGCTCAATAAGCCACTGGAGGAGGATATTCCATTTACTGCACACTCTAAAGCAGGTAGATTCAGATGCTGTTTTATGTTCACACAATATAAGCAAACATGCTACTGGTTAAGAGGGGAAAAAAATTACACATGCATTTTTAAACAGGGTTTTGCTGTTAGTTCGTGATTAAGAAAGGGAACCATTTATGCAATTTAGAGCTGTTGGTGAAGATGGAGGAGATATGTTGAAAATCATCAAATTATAGTTACTTTAATGTTACATGGGCCACAGAGCCACTGCTGAAATGATTAGTCAGTTAGTTAAGTAACTGAAAATTACACAATGATTGAAAAAAAAAACGTGTTGCAAAAGTCAACGAATATTGTGAAGTTTTTGACTGTTTGTCAGCCAAACTTCTCTTTGAAATTATGTTGTTGTTTTTTGCAAAACCTTTTTAAAGTTCAATGAATTTAACATCTAAAAGAAAATTTTACAAAATCTGCAGACTAATCCATTGTGAAAATAACCATGAGTTGCAGCTTTGAAAGCCACACAGCATAGTTTATCAGAGAAGCAATATGTGCAGAATCACCATCTCACAGTACAGGGAACATAACACACGTCAGAGGCGATCAAAGCATATGTGTGTTACTTCATGCATATAAGAAAAAAGCTTTATCAGGCATGACAACACATACAACCACTGATGCTGGAGCTTATCTGCAGTATCACCACCTCAAAACATAAAGAGTGCAAGTTTGAAAAGAGAAAGAGAGGGAGGGAGGAGGGGAGGGAGGGGAGTTTTGGCAAGGGGGGGGGGTTACGCGTTTCATGCTGTCCCAGTTGCCTAAAGTGATTCTCTCAATAATGTATTAGAGCACTTGTTTATTATTTACTGTTTACACAGCTCGACTCATGCTGCTTTTGTGGAGTGACATTCTCACCCGCGCCGTCTGCGCAGAGCAGGCGAAACAACACGCGGCGCAGACAGACAAGCCGGCTCCGCCAGCCGAAGCAGGCAGTCAAGCAAACCGGGCAGCCACGCGCTCCACGCCACGCTCGGCTGATGCAAAGGCACTGGACTGAGAAATAAAAGACATCTCGGTTCATAGAAGCCGTTGTACATGCATCCTGAGGTTGTCAAAGAAAAACACACACATGCACGGAGGGGGTTGGAAAAGGGTGGGAGTGGGAGGGGCACCAAGGGGGGTGCTGATATTAATATGTATGTAGACACCTAACTGGCCACCACCCCATTCATCTGTTTCTTCTTTTTAATTTTATTTTCCTTAACAGTGGTCCTTGTGTGAATTAAGGAGGAGTACAGCAGTGAAGTGAATCCTGCATGACAACAAGGGCACAATGCGTGAAAAGGTTTTCTGTTTTGAAGTACTGAATGTCATGTGATGCAAGTGTTTTCACCTCAAACTAAAGTAAAAATGACAAAAAAGGCTCTTCTTTTTCTAAGGTTACTCTAAAGAAAATCTATTTTTGCTACCTCTTTCCTTCAACCTTCTACTAAATGATTGAGAATTATTTAAATTCTCCCTCAAATAGGGTGGGATTATAGCTGAAAGCAATGAGATTTAAAGTCCTAATCTAAGATCCAGTGTTAACAAAATGTTCACAACACCACCAAAATTTAAAACACAGGATTAAATCCTTCTTTCACTCCATAAAATCAAAGTTATTCATGATTCCAGATCCTTCTTAGGGGCTGTTTAAATCGTTTTGTAAAGCCAGCAGGAAAACATGTCAACATTTTTTCCAATAAGATGTTTTGAAAAAGACACAAAAAAGAATATTTAATTTGTAACCTTGCAATTATATAAGCAAATACACCTGTAATTGATAAGATCTAAAAATTACATGATTTGTACCAAAATAAAATTATTTCTATCATCACTGAACAAGCTAAATGTTTCAGTGTTTACCTTCAGCCAATTATCTTCTAATTATCCTCTTATAGATGTGTAGCAGACTTTGCATGTCCTCCGAGCACCAAACATGGTTTATTGGGGGAGAAAACACACCGATATGGTCTTGTAATTATAAATTTTAAAAAATCTATCTCTGGTCATAGCAGACAATAATTACATTCTCTTGTGTAGACATTAAAGTAAATCAGTTCCCAGGCCAATTTCTTAGAAAAAGCGTAGAGGTAGACACTTGTGCACCCACGTACACATACAACAGACACATACTGTACCCCAAAAACAAAAACAACCACACACGCACACACACACACGCAGTATTTTCAAAGTCATAAAACGAGGGGACTTCAAATGCAGCTATTTGTTTGGGGCCTGTTGTCGTGGGAATAGTCAGTGCGACTGTGCTGGTTCATTAGAATTCCTTTCAAGTTGTGGCGTGCGGCCTCCCTGTGTTCCTCTCCCCATATTCCCTGACCCCGATGCATCTCCATGGGGCTGAGGTAGGGCGGGGCACAGGGAGGGGAGGGGGAGGTAGAAGTTGGAAGTAAAGCACAGTACATTACACAGCAAACACACACACACACACATGCACATACACACACATACATTTGGATGCACAAATACAGTG
>JAQMCX010000057.1:921911-932185 GCA_029814765.1 Acanthurus leucopareius | reverse complement strand
ATAAGCTCATTTTTTAATATGGCTGAAAGAGGAAAGAATTCAATTTGTGCTGCATACACACACACACACACACACACGCTCACTAAGAAACATACACAGCCTCAATATGCAAAGCTCCCCTGTGCTGGGTTAAGGGAGAGGGGCGTGCTGCTGTGAATACTCATCTGAGCCTGGCAGAGGGAGCTGTGTGTATCCCCCCATAACCTCAGGGCGAGGGGCAGGGGAGGGCGCTCCATTTGCGTGGGACACACAGTGGAAACACACACATCTGAAAACACATTTTGCACACACACACACTGAGACACAAACAGTAAAGTCAGACATGCTCATACGCCAACACACACATAATGTAACCCATGCGTACACACATTCGCACATGCAGGCGATAAGCGAAAGAGCACTACGGGGAGGGGGCGCCGTGACCAAAAGTAAAGTTTTAATTCGGTCCTCGGGGACACTGCTTACTCATCCAACTCCCCCAAGGACCAACTTCCTCTGAAATCTATTCAAATCACATCTCTCCTCCGCCTTTTATTGCATTTCTCATATCCCCCCATCACAAAGTGACAAATCACCACACACTTCACAGAGCCAACATCACTTTCTCTCCATTTTAGGGGACAGATAGATTTGAGGGATTTTTACTTTTAAAGTGATTAGACAAACTCACTTCCAACTGTTTTTTCCATTATTTTCTATGAACATTACTGTACACGAGTTATCATGTTATCATAGTTGTCACAGGAGTCCAGAGATACCTTCACCTGACAAAAACATGCAGCTCAAATGCCTGGAAATATTTCAGGAGAGGAATTATTTATCTGACAAATTTGTGACTGCACCTCCCTCATGACTATGTACACACACAAACACACACACTCACACTCACACACACACACCCACACACACACACACACACACACACACACACACAGATGGACTTCATTTACAGTATTTCAAGTCCAACCACAACTGCCAAACCTCACACACTTTCAATCTCCCTCTCAAATGCACATCAAACACTAATTTCGTCGCACGCTCCCTCCCAAACATGCAAACACACAAGTGTAGGAACACACTCTGCTACTCAAGTCCCACATTTCCTGCCACCATTCTCTCCTCCATTCTCAATAAAGCAGGTGATGAGAGCATCGAGCTCTAATTAGTTTATGCAGACGTATGAAGCTGGTGGGACAGGCAGCATTGTTATTATTTCTCTGCCAGCCCACTGCAGACACACACGCACACACACGCACACACACGCACTCAACAACAGTGACACTTACAACGTCGCCTGCCGCATCCTCGACCACGCTCATTGAAGATGGTGGAGGGGGGTGAAACGGTGGGGCTGGTGAGGCTGGATGAGAAAGGGGGTGTCAGGATGAGGAGAGCTGGTGTGCGAGCGTGAGACGAGAGGGAGAGAAGCGCCACTTGATATATTCGTAATGTTCCTTAATATTTTCATTTTGATGTAATTTGTGGCCCCGGTTTTTTAAATATCCGCTCTGTAATAATGTTTAATTTCAAGGGTCAGTCTGCCAAGGAGTATATTAAAGCTGATAAAACTCATTTTCCACAGGCCCAATATCGCGCCCAGATCAGGTTAGGAGGCCAGCCTCCCTGAATATTTCATCTTTTATCATGCCGATAATGGGAAGATGACAGAGGCGCATTATTACAATGAGAGAATTGCTCATTTTCCTGACGGGGAGGGCTGCCTGGCTGCCTGGCTGCCTGCTTCCCTGACTGCCTGAATCAATGACTGGCTGGGGCTGCCGAAAGCCGAGGGCTCCACAGAGTGTTTGTCGCAATAAAAGAAATTCTTCCCAGGGAGAGGATAGGTGACGAGTGGAGAGGAGGAGAAAGAGGCGCAGGGAGGGAGATGGAGGTAGAGAGAATGAGAGAGAGGTAAGAAAGAGAGTGAGAGAGAAAAAAAAAAGCAACTTTCTTCAACCACCTCACTTATTTGATTGCGATGAATAATAAATGTGCAGGCTTGCAGTCAGGGTGGGTGAGCAACCAAGCAATAGCAGTGTGTGTGTATATATGTGTGTGTGTGATGGTGGTGGTGGTGGTGGTGATGATGTGGCAGGGTAGGGGGCTAGGTGATAATCACAGATTTGAAGAGGGTACCCATTCCGAATTAACCCGTTTAATTGAACCATTAGGAAAGAACAAAGCTGGGGCTATGGGGCAAGGTGGGGGTACGCAGTCGGGGGGGGCCCAGTCCATCAACAGCCTTGGGAATGGAACCTGCCCCGCACGCAAATGACTAACCGGACCATCTCTGGCGCCAGAGCAGCTTAATAAATGGACCCAATCAAGGCTGTTCTGGGGACCACCTGTGTCCCGTACAGGTCAGAACCATTAGACCCACATTAGAGGGCCATGATAGACGCAGGCGCCACTCCAGCCACCCCAATAATGAGGATAATAAGAGTACCATAATGGCATATTTATGGGCTGGCTAGGAAAAGAGGAGACTGGCTGCAGTGTTTTGGGTTATTCAGGAGTGCAGGCCAGTGGAGGAAAGAACTCAGAGACGAGTGACTCTGTGAGACTGCAAGGCTTCAAGCAACAAACAGTGGCAAAACCTACAATAGTTTAATTAAAAAACACAATTACAGGACTAATTCTTTCATATATAAGCCTGTAATTAAAGAAGCTGCAAACTAGAAGTTATCATTAAAAAAAATTACTCACAAGAGACCAAGTTATGACACATTTCCATTTGCACTGGCTGTTCAGTGATCTGATCTGTCACACACCAGGTGGGAGAATCTTGGCATTTAATATGTTAATCTGTAATTGTCCTCTTCATTCAACTATTTGACTACAGGCACTGCAATGAAGTAATTTTCATCTTCTCTGTCTCTCTCTCAAGCACGCTAATCTTGACACTTCTCATTGCACCAAAGGCACTGGTTAAAGGAATGAATGCTGGGCGCTGAACTGTAAACCAACCAGTCATCTGAACATCCTGGTCAAACTTAAAAACACCAATCATTTTCAGTAAACTTTTGGGAGCGCATATTAAATCTGTCTACAAATATAGCAAAGATCTGTGTGTCTTGTGGAGGGAGACGGACCAACAAAACCTGGAAATACAGCAGCTGGGCAGGAGTCATCTGTGAAACAAGCTGTTTCTTCTGTGTGGAAACTGCAATGAAACGAAATAAAGTAGTAGACAGATTCAACTACGCTTAATTTCACTTGCCTGTTTCTTCTTCTTCTAATTTGTATACTTGAACGCTGTTATCAAACAGCTGTGCATTCGGGCAAATACTAGAATACTTTAGAATATAATATGAAGCCAAACTTTAGGTTTTTTATTGTGAACGAATCTGACTTCTAAGTTTTTTGTTTATTGCTCACAAACAGCCACATTTGGGCAAAAATGTACTTATATAAAGCTCTGTTAGGCATCTTTGTCACCACATTTAGAAAGAGAGCTACTCTGGCTGCTGTCCTGCATCTGTGCTCATCTCAAAACAATATTACTGTGTGCATATTATTATTCTGCAGCACATACAGCTGCACAGATGTTTCTGATGAAGTTGTAACACCAGCTACAGCAGATGTGCTCACCTTCTTTTGAGTATTCCGCTTACTTAACATGCTTCTGTGCCATTGATTAAAAAAACAAACAAAAAAAAGATTACAACCGTGTGATGTGGGAGTCTGTGCATTTCCTATTGCAGTTTATGTAATCAGCTTCTTTGCTGATCAGAACATTGCAGAGCATTTCAATTTTGTCCTGCATCTTAGAGCAATGAATTGCATTTTACATGCAATTAGAAGAGTCACGCAAGTGATGATGTCCAGGAAATCCACGGTTGGAGCAGAGCTCTAAGGAGGAGCGGGGTTTAACATTTGGCAATGATAATTTGGACAACATAACATCTTTACAAGCTTGTCAGTGATGTCAAATAAGTGTGTTAGCTATTGTACAAAAGCTGGTCTCATGCACAACCCACCAATCCTTAGCCACCCTCCATAAAAAGTGCCAGACATTTTGGCTGTATGCCTGTGGAGAGGAAGAGGAAGTGATGAGTACCCAAAAGGGCAACAGAGGTCACTGCTGACCAGCGTGACTGCCAATGACCCCAGGGAAGGGTGGGATGGAGTCAATGTGTCTAGACCCCCACCACAATAAAAGAAAAAAAAAAAAAAAAAAAAAAAATCTGTCACCATGTCAGAGGGGTGAGTGGGAGGTAGCGGGCTGGGCCGGATCGGGGGTTAGGGGGAGTGGGTGATGGTGGGTACCAGACTGGGGCACCTCGGGGGACTTTTGGAGAGGAAGAGCCATGCACCATGTCTCCTGCTACCAACCGTAGTTCCCTCATTTGATTTTGAATCCATGAATAATGCATGGCGGATGGGACTGTAGGAGGGGGAAGGATGGAGGGGTGGGGTGTGGGAGGGGGGACCTCAACCTTAAAGGGGCCCTGCCACAGTGGGAGTCATTACCGATGAACAACCACACTGATGAGCCACGGAGAGAGAGAGAGAGGGATAGGAGGAAGATGGAAAGAGAGGTGGGGAATAAATGGAGAAGAAAAACAAACAAGATGTAAAAAAAGAAAGGAGGATGCCCATGAAACCAGGCTTCTCAAACATTTCAAGCATGCCGCTTATTGAGTGTTTTTCCCTCCTCTGTTTTAATCACTCTCTAGAATGTTTTGTTGTTGTTTTCATCTGTTCAATCACCTATCCATAATTCAAACCGGGAAAATACTCCACATCGTTTTCCTGGTTGTTTGTATTTGTTGCCTATGGTCTCTGTAACAAGTTTTATTAATAAAAAGGACAAAAAATTAAACATGATGTCAATGTACAGTAAAAACTGTAAATATTTTTCACTGGCATGCCTATATAACAGGGTCCCAAAACTTTTTCTTTGGGGTGCCAAAACTAAAATTTAATTGTTATCCAATGGCTAAAAGTAAAGCCCTTCTGTTCAATGCTAAGTGAATCCCACACAAGAATCCCAGGTTCTCTTAAAAGGCTCAATTCTTGCACAAAGTGCCACTTTTCCTTTCATGCTCAAACTGTGAAAAATAATTATTTTTAGTGATTCAACATATTCAACAAGATTTAACAAGCTTTTTCAACCAAACAAAAAATAAAACAGCATAAGCAACAATTTATATCACCGAAAATATTCGTAGAATTATTGTTTAATTTTTGCACAAGGAACACCAGAGTCACAGAGTTAGGGATGTTAAATTTATTTATAAATGATTCCTCGAATAATAATGTGATCAATGAAATGGCACATTTGGCACATTTGTTTTCATCCTGGGGACATCACTTCCAACCATATCAGTGTTAAAGATGGTTGAACTGATGCTGAATTTTCATGCAATCTGAATAACTGCTCCATTTGTACCATGAACAGGTGAAGACATGGACTGAAGGTTATTATCTTGATGGCATATTGTAGCTTTGGGAATCACTCAAACTGAAGTAAGTATCTGTTACCTGCAGCTCCGTATCTAACCAGTTAACCATCTCTGTTCTTTTACTTTCTGGATTTAGTGTACTTAGTGTGTGACTTAGTTCTCCTCAGGCAGAAATTAGAGTCAGATAATGTAAATGTCACCCAGCTAATGTTGTCTAGTGGCTCTTTGGCCTGATACAGAGATTGAAAGAGGACTAGGACTGGAAGAATATTGGCTTGTTAATGGGTTTCACATAACCAATACCAATTGACTGACACAAATACCAATTTTACAAAATGTCTTGATGTTGTTGACAGCAAGAGCATGTTTTTGTTGTTGAACAGGACATGTTTAGTACATCTAAGTGTTAAAAAGATGACAAATTTTAGGGCTTAGTACATTGATCTGTCAGTCGGTCCACATGTTTGATGACATTGCTGACTGCGACTATTTATTGAGGTCTTTTATTCAGCAAAAATATCAAACACTGTTTCCACTTTTTCACATTTTGGGGTTTGTTGCTTTCATCTACTTCATATTATTTTTAACAGAACACCTGAAAGTTGAACTGTCCAAAAGCAGTTTGAAGAAGTTGGGACTCTAAAAATTTGTTCTGGCAATTTTTAATATATTTTCTAAGATTTATAAGAGTAATAAATAAATTTAAAAAATCTAAATAGATGAATCAATAAAGAAAATAACTGCAGCCCTATAATACTTACGTATAAAAAAAATTAAATTATTTGAACTTAACACACATCAACAGGAAACATAGTGTGCTGAAACTTGGACCAGGACTAAATGCTTAAAAAAAAAAAAAGAGAGACTCATACTTGCAAATCCATAGAAACACAATTTCTTTCCGCATATGCAAGTTGGTGGAGTAGGAGGTGGATGGGAGAGGGAAATGAGCAGAGCCATCCAGCAGTATTGCTGCTGCTAGCAATGTGCTTGTGTGTGTCGGCGCAGGTGTGTATGTTATCTTGTGTGTGTGTGTGTGTGTGTGTGTGAGCTTGAAAGCCATTCCTGCGGCGGCAGCTAAGGCGCTGTAGCAGGACTAGGTGTTATCACTCATTCTGATTCCGTATTACAGCATGACGGATGGGCCCCCGCGGGCCGGCGAGCGTCACCGTGCGCTTATTACCGCAGCTCTTAAGTGGGAGTTGATTTAGCTTAAATAGGTTGTTTCATAAGGAGAAGACACCAGCGCTGTCACCACTGCTCTGCTCCTCGCTACAGCAAACTGCCACTCTAATTGAATAATGCCTCCTCTACATACCTATTAGGGTGCTTAGGTACATAGTATGCCCCAATAATTGCTTATACAACCTGGCTAATTTGGCCTTCACCCTCTGCACACATACACATGTACACACACACGCAACTCTGCTATGCTCAATGTGCAATATTCGTGTTGTTAATATAATCCACAGTATGTTCGTGCTCTATGTGGGTTAGTATTTTACAGCCTTCCGTGTTACAAGATTGTCACTTTTTCTCCGGCGTATTAGTAAAAACAAAATAAATAGGCCTATATTTGAGTCATAAATTCAGGATTTGATACTGCATATCTAATTTGATATTGCTTTAACCTGAATCCAATGGAATCACAGGATTTTGAATACTATAAAAGTGCAAATAGACCTACAGTATAAAGGATTAGTGTTTCATTAGCATATCACAGGGAGATATTTGAGCATGCATGTTCCAATAATACAAGTGCCATGGTGTTTTAGCGTGGAGGTGGTTACGATGGGAGGAGGTTCAGATAAAGGCATTTCGATTAACGAAACGTTGATCCGTTTCCCTGTCTCTGTTGGCTTTAAGAGATTATTGCTGATGCAACAGTGCGATGGCATGTGAATTGTACGCCGCTGTGGCGTAGAACCTGTGCCAACTCTCTGTAAGTGAACAAGGTGCCATGGATTCTTGCCAGAAACAACATACTCCCAGGGAAGCCGAAGTTGGCCGTCAATCATGAGCCCTCAAATGGAAACTCACCCATTTCTCACAAGCAACTCACTTCACTCAGTTTGTTAGACAGACACATGGATATTCATACGCATGCAAACAAACAGACTCAAAGGGGCAAATATTAAAGGGGAAGTTCATGCAGGGGAAGGTTTGTTCAGGCCCAAACATGTCTTGATTAATCCTGAGCAGCAGCACTACATTTAAGTGTAATGTTAGGACCTCATGTGCAGCTGAAAATGTCCCAAGCTCACTTGCCTTGAGTCAGAAATGGTCAAGTTAAATTATCATTTTACTTACTGGACAGAATTTCAACATATATCTGCTTGACATGCTGTACAACTAAAAACCATCTTTAGTAAGTCCCAAGCTATTTAACATCATTTAAATCACCTTCCATTTCACAGAGTTAAATGTGTATTTTATCTATAAACTGGGCAGAAACATCCTTGTCCTGCTTATGTTATCTCTTTTTGGTTTTTATTAGTTATGCTGTTAAGCAAAAATCCTTAGTCTCAAAAGTCATCTTTTTTAGCAAAACAACTGTTTCATGGTCCTGTTCTTGCAGTTTTTATTTCTATTAAAACAGACAAAGCCAAGTTATATTTCTAGAAAACACTTTTAATGTTTTAACTCCTTTTTAAAGCCAGAACGCACTTTATATGTATATATGTTGTTCAGTCAATGACTGAGCAGGTGTTACCCTCATGAACTGACTTATTTACAGAGAAATGAGAACGCTGAGGAAGAATCAGCAAAAACCCCCGTGTTTAACAAAAAAGACACATTAACAAAACAGCATTAAATGCTTTAAAGGTATCGAATGTGAACCTACAAGGCATGTCTTGAATTTGTGAATTCAGTAAGTTAATGATAATCTTATCTATATTTCCATTAAAATGTGAGTTAGACTATATATCCAGATTCATAATAAGTCTTAGGTGCTCATACAATCCAATATACGCACACTTCTTGCCCCCTTTAAAGATGCAAAATCAAACGCACACAAATTTCATCCCACCCAAACACATTAACTCCCAAACACATGTTCATACACACACACATACAGAATATACAATTTGTACAAAATATGTGCGTTTGTTCCCAAACATGCACAGCCCTGTGGGTGCTTTGGTGTGCCACCCTGCTCTCTTTCCCATGCGTGGTTGCTGTGCCCTCTGGTTGGCGGTGATTGATGACGGCCATGGCGAGGCAGATCATTTGGGTGGCCCCATCTACACAGGACGTAAATCAAATCAGCTTCGCTAATGATTCTCAGACGCTCATCTGGCAGTCGCGGCCAGTACCCTACCGGGTCTTTCACGGAGGGACGAAAGAAACATCAATAAGTCCCAGAACGATTTCATTTGACCATCCGTTCCAGGGATTGATGTCCATTTTCTCTAAGATTTCTTGGTGAAAGGGAGGCACCTCTGTCTGAATCAAGGCCTCATCATCGGTGCTGCATCACAAGTGTGAAATTGATGTATGTGTAGTGATTGGGCTAGTGTTCGAATCTCAATGGATATGCATCTATTTAGGTGTGATGCAAGGTGATGTAATGTAGTCGAATAGTGAAAAAGATTGCTTCACTGGAATATCTGATATCAGCTCTGCTAGGCGGTGAATCTCAAACATGACGAAACAATCAAACAGGTACCGATGATAAAGAGAATGGAAACTCATGGGATAAAAATCCAGCTGCCAGACCATCCACACTGTGTCTGACACAGACTGTGGATCCAATCCTGTTGCTGGCCGTGATGTGATGGATAACCCTGGCAGGTGAAAAGACCTCAGCCCTCAGGCCTCTGGGGGTGACCCATTACAACTTTTCATTAAAACGTCTGTCCAATGCATGGCCTTGATTTGTCCGTAATTTATGATGCCATTACGAGCTAATTAGTGCCAGGATCCCTCTGCCCTGCTCGGCATGCCAGGCCCTTGGCAGTTCAGAGAGGGCACACACTGCTGGCTTTAGCAGCACAGAACTAGCAAAGGCTCTTCTTACCAGCTGGGGCTTCATTTTCATTTTAAACTGTACAGGTCTGTAAATTCAGTGCTCCGTGTTCACAGTACACATCAGAAACATTAAGTCAGTATATCACACCACTGGCACAGTTGACTCTTTGATCCTTTGTGAAATGAAACTTTCATTCCTGCCTGAAAGCCTTTTTTCAATCCACACAGGGTAGTAAAATAGAAGATTATTTAAGTATTGTACATTAATTCAGAAATTAGCTTTAAATCATTGACATTTTATTTCGTTGCTTGCACCTTCCTGTGACCACTTCACTTGCAAACTATGGTTCAAGGATGATTTCAACCTGTTTCTGCAGATAAGTTTTAAGTTTCTGGTTCTGCAGGCGTTGCTCTTTGGTAGCTATCGCTGTCCAAGTTAATTATTGGTTAATTTTTTACAAACTACTGCGGTAGTTGAATATTTTTAAGAATTTCTCAAAGAAAGCCCCACCAGACCCTACATTTGAAATAAAATAATTTTTTTTAAGCTTTTGACAGGTTGAATCTCTGTCGATCAGTGATAGAGAGCAACAAATTGTGTTTAATGCTTTTTGAATTGTAGTTATCATCTGTTTACAACACTACATTTATATTTGGGTTCCTTTTTCCTTGCAGTTATTTGACCCCAGAAGAGGCATTGCAAAATTTAAAGTGTGCATCATCTGCATACAAAGCAAATGTTTAACAGTAGCCTAGCAGAGAGTAACTGTCCTCAGCAGCTTGTCTGTAACATTGGAGTTGAGGGTGTGTGTGTGTGTGTGTGTGTGTATGTGTGTGTGTGTGTGTGTGTGTGTGTGTTTGGGGGGGTAGGGGGGTGGGGTGGTCTCATCAAAG
>JAQMCX010000057.1:862617-910967 GCA_029814765.1 Acanthurus leucopareius | reverse complement strand
TGTGAGAATCGTAGATCTCAATCTTTGTGGAGAAAAATCGAGATTCACATTTTAGCAAGAATCGCCCAGCACTACTTGAGCAGCTATACGTCAGGTGGGTTACTCTCCTCTGAACACACACATTCTTCACACACAAATCCATCTTTTCCACCATTTACTCCATGATTATAGTACGCAACTGACCTGTGCTGTAACAAACCACACAGGAGGAGGCCACTGATCCTTCCCACCTTGTTCCTCCCTTCCATCTATACCTTTCTCCATGCATCAACCCGCCCACTCACAAACACACACACCCCTCTGCCCCTACAAACCCTTGCATGTTCCACAGTCCTGCTCTGCATACAGCCATTAACGCCCCCCTACCCCTTGTCTCTCTCTGCACCCACCAACTCCTCCTACCAACCTTTAAGTGCCTGTCTGTCTGTTTTCCTCTGTCTCCTCTCTTTCTTGTCGCTCTCTTTTCCTCGGCACCTGTCACTTTTCCCTGTCTTCCCATCTCTGTTGTTTTTCTTCTCCTTTTTTCTCATCTCCTCTTACCTGTCACTGTCTTTCTCTCGCCATCTGATTGTCTCTTTTCTCCCTTATCTATCCATCCCTCCACTCTCCGTCGCCAACCTCCCTCCCTCTCTCTTTTTTCCCCTCAGTGTGTGTGTTTATGTGTGTGTGTCAGCATTCAGCACCTCATGGAGACAGGGTTTATTGGGGTAATGCATTTATCACTGTTGCAAGCCAGGGCCTCACCTCCTTCTTTGAGCCACTGAGTAATGAAAATGGGATCACTTCTGACAACACACACACAGACTCACACAAATGCGGTGATGTTGATAGGTTTTCAATGCAGTGAGTCCCCAGGACCCACAGGGGGTCATTTGAGTAGGTACCAGGGAAATTAAATGGATCGCTTATAAAATATGTGTTTTTGATAAAATGTGGTGTTTGATGCAAAGATTCTATAAATCCAGACCAGAGACACTGAAGGGATACATATTCTCTGTATAAATTGTTTAGTTATGTGGTACAGTTCACTAAAGCCACCTCTTTCTTTCTCTCCCTCTGTCCTTTTTGAAGATCCTCAATTAGTTTTTATCTTATTTTTATCCCCTAAAATGTCTAACCTTGATTAAAACAACATGTTTCTGTGCATTGCTTGTGCCTAAATAGGTGTTTTCACATCCTGCTACTGAAGGATCAATGTCTGAGCACTTACTTATAATCTCAGATTCAAACACAACTAGCCGAGCTAGAATTCAAAAGCTAATCACAGAAAAAAGAAAGAAATCTCAAGCACAGAGCAAACTCATCAGTACAGAGAGCATCAAAAGACCTAATATCAACAGTCTGAAAGTTTTGAAAGCAAACATGAGTGTGCAGGTTATGAAAGTCCCTGAAGCTTCCTTTTACTACCAAAAAATAAGTGCATTAACAATAATCATTGTAACATCCTTGCAGACAGGGTGCAAAATTAACTTTTTTTGTCCTCTGGCCAAATGGGTATTTAATGTTCTAATTTTAGCAGCCACTCAATAGATTACCTTGAGAGTGAGTGAAGCAAATCTACCAGCCACTTGCATATTTTACCCACATTTGGCTGCTGGATGATTCTAATTTTGGGTCCTGGTTCAGATGTTATTGTATGTTTCACAGCCACTAATGCGTTGACAGCTGCTGCCAGTTACAAGATAACAAGCTCACAAACAACATAAATGAGTAAAAGATGGTAACTACATTTATCATTCTGATACATCTGATTTGCACCACATTAGGTACACAGTAAAATCCTCATCTGATTGAGGCTTTAACATTTACAGGTGAGTATCTCTCATGTTTCTTCAACAGCCATTTTTATGCACGCTGCTCTTTCACCAATCAACCAAGTGCAGGCAGCAGTGGTGTGCAGGGCACGAACCGGCATTTCACAGTGAGGGAGGATAAAAAAATGTTCTGCCAGACTGTTTTCATTTTACTTTTTAAGTTGAAAAACCATATTACACAAAATATTAATCAGAGCAGAGTATTTTTACATACTTTAAAACATGTCTGGAGGGGAACTTTAATAAAATCAAAGTGAATGTTGTTGTTTTTTTTTCTTGTCGGGCTGCTTGTACAACAAATGAAGCCTTAATAAATTACCCCCACCCAAGTCTAAATGCCCTGGGTTGGCTTTAATAGCCCCCAAGCAACAATATTAAACACCTCTTCTTTTCTCCATAAATTACATTCAACCAAATTAAAAACTAAATGAATTTCAAGTGGAATCGAAAGGTAACATGTCCGACCATTTCAACTATGGTTTTCTAGGGAGAAAGAAAGCAGGTAAGGATCAAGTGTTAATGGCCAGGGGTGCCTGTCTAATCCCATTTGGTCTTGCAGTGTCAGGAGGGTGGGGGAGGTCTTCGCCAGTTTAAAACGATACCATCACTACAGGTATTCCAGCTAAGGCTCTGATTGGCCTTGACAGAACAAAACATCGCCGCAGCAAATGACTCAAGCACCTCCCACAACAGCGAGTCCGGTGTGCAAGGTCAGATCAGCAGCAGCGACATGAAGTTTAATCTTGGAAAACAAACTTCTCTTCGAACTGCAGCCTTAAACGCAGTGTATCACAGCATTGGAGGGCATTGCTAATACACCTTGTGGTGCGTGGAGAGCCTAAGTCAAAGGACTGCTGACTAATGTGCCGAAATGGTTGAAAATACTCTGTGGTATTGCAGATGGCAAAGGTATTTGTTATTCATATGGCCCTCAAGGTGCATCCACAAGGCTTGCTTAAAAGTGTGTGTCTGCACGTGCTTGTGTGGGTGTCTATGTGCGGATGCTTTTGTGTGTGTGTGTGTGTAGGTGTGTGCATCTTGTGCTTCATCCACAGTGCTGAGGATGCCATTAATGCTTGCTGCTGATCGCCCTCCCACATTTAAATAACAATAGTGCAGTCAGAGAAAGCATCGGTGTGAATCCAACCCGCAAAACACCCAGGAGCTGCAGGCCCCGCTCCTGCTGTTCGTGTGTGGATGCCTGAGTTTGTGTGTATGTGTGTGTGAGTTTAGGTGATCTCATTTGTGCTCAAACATCCACATACATGTGAGTCGAAGAAAAGATGGTAAGACTGAGACTGGAAGGAGAGCGAGAGAGATACAGAAAGAGAGGGAGGAAAGCTTCGGCAGTGTCTAAAATACACTGTCACTGTGCTGAGCAGACTGACTGTTGGGTTTCCATCTTATTTTTTACCTTAAAATATTAAAAACCATTTCAAGTTTTTCACTTATTGTAATGCAGCTTCAATAAAGCCATCTACACCAGCACATTATCAGACAGGGGAGGCAACAGAGTAACTTTCATTCAGCATTTATGTCATTATAATATATTTAAAAAGGCTCATTGTGGCAAAAAAAAAGCAGAAATATCACATTTCTTTCCAACTAGAACTCACAGTTGCTTTAATCCACCTTCACACACTGCAAACAAGCTGTTCTACTACTTAACAGTTCAAAATTCAGCCACAAGAAACAACAGTCATCAAATCCATTCATCTACTTATGCATTATCAATACTGCTCATCCTGTGCAGAGCAGCAGGGGCTGATCAGACAAAATACTCACACCTACTAAAAACCACCACTAAACCTACTGAAGACCACACATCCACACACAACACATTCAATCCTATGCTCCGGCTAACTTAATATTTGATTACAATCCATATCAATACATCAGTAAACACAGACCAGTCAGTATTTGATCTGCACATTCACAAGCACAAAGTTAGCATTTACAAACTGCCTTTTACACAGCATAAAATTTATAGTAACAAAACCACAGGTGTTACTAATATAGTTACTCATGAAATTATATGAAGTGACCTGGTAAGTCATGATAATGAGGCAGCACAATACTGGAAACTTAAAGCATCAATAATTAGCTTTATCATCTACACCTGTGTTGCTCCAACTATGACACGTCAAAGTTAAACGTCCAGTGATAAAGGACAGTTCATTAACACTTTTCTCTATAAGTAACACTGTGACATGTACTGAGTAGAAACTGACTGATGAACCTGACCATGCGTTAATAGAAGAGAAGTGTAAATCATTTTGAGCACTTACCATAAACGACTCCATTGGCCTCCTTGAAGATAAATTCAGCCCATTTCCTCTGTAACACAGTGGGGTTTATACTCCAAATATCCACCTAAGTGACGCAAAATGTTGAGTTAGACAAAAATTTACGGCAGTAACTGCTAGTAGTTTTTAAGCTCTGATTTAACTGCTTTTTAAACCCCTACTTTATTTTTAAATACCTGTCAATTACCGAAGTTTTTAGCGCACCGAAGTCATTCAACTAACCCGTTAGCTTGTCCGGTTTCTTCCCTCTGGTAGCTGTCCACGGTAAAACCTTCTTTTACGTTTCCTAACTTTTCTCAAACAACGTCAACAAACAGAAACTCGCTCTCTGGCAGCAACATTTCAGAAGAATTTACGTCCATTTCAGCAAAAAGTTTCCGTTGTTAAACACGTCTCACGCAGTGCAGGTGGGCTGCAGGTGAAGTCCACCTGCGTAAATTCCAAGATGGCGCACGTGCAGCCAGCAGCCACTGGTGGCACGAGGATAGATTAGATCTCTCCTGTAGTTCAATTAATTATTTTAAAAGGTTGAAGCATTTTCCTGGTAATTTCTATCCTTATTCTGGGTAAATAAACACGTGACAGCAATGTACATAATATATAATCATTTTCCTGTAATGTTAATGAATGTATAATATAAACAAATATGAATGTATGAACTAATATATATATTTTTATACTTTTTTCAGTATGTATGCAACTTCCGTGAAAAACTCTGGATGTGCACACGTTCATCTTTTTTCAATAAGTGTGTTTGACAGTTTTTTCTAAGCAGATATTCACACAGCCAACTGTCTCAAATGCAGTTGCATTAAAAAAGGCATCACTTCAAGAAAGGAAGATCCTGAACAGCAGCTGCACCTCAACACAAAATACTCACGTGCTTTAAAGATAAAGCTGACTCACTGTTTGTAGTTTTTGTTGATTTGAAGATGGGCCTGTTGGAGGCATTGTTTTTTTGAATTGGGGGTCACCTCGGGTAAGCAAGGAATACCCTGCTGTCTAAAATCCTCAAACTCTTGACTTCCTCAAGTCTGCTTTAACTGCTCTCTCTTTATAATCAGAGAAACTATTCTGCATCAGCATCTTTCTACTTGCTTTTCATCTCCTTCCATCCATCGCACACATGCCTGGCCAGGATGCAGTGCCTCACTCTGCTACACTGCCTGAAAATGTTTGCTGTCAAAGAACACCTACTTACTGGCATGTTTACACACAGAAAGAGAAACACGCACACACTGACATACCTGTATATGTGGGTTGGTACTGGTGGATATTAACTAAGTAAATCAAGAAACTTGTGGACTTTTCTTCACATGTACTTTCCTTTATTCCTCTTGTGATATGCCACAAATTGATGCCTTACAGTCACAAGAGCGCAGCGCACGAGACAAGTGGTGGAGAGAAATAAAGAATGTGGAAGGGGAAAGGAAACTAAAAGTGGGATGCCGTGGCTGTAGAGAGTTGAGAGACTTTTGGAATAAAAAAAAAAAAAAGAAAAAGAAAAAAAAAGACAGGGACAAAAAGAGTGAGAGGCTGAGTCTAATAAGAACCAAGAGACAGCGCGCTGGTGTCTTGTGGTGCCATTTGAATACAGGGCAGCAGCAGCTGGAGTCTGTGTCGAACAGCTCTGCACTTCACACAGCATCACCATCAGGAGAGCATAGCGCCAGTCGTACTCTGTTGGAGTCTTACGCTGTTTCACACACTCCCACAGACCAGCCTCCGTGTGTGTGTGTGAGCATATGTGTGTGTGTGCGTGCATGAATGTGGGAATGACTTGGAGCTCCATGCTTCTCATTACTCAGCCCCTGTAATGTGCTCGCCTTTCTAGCTCACCGTATTGGGGATGTGTTCCCACTGTTGGCCTACAGAAAAGGAAAGGACCTCACCTCTGTTCTGAATGCATTAGCACACATCACATTTTCAATCTGGACCTCGGCACAGGTCTCCAGCAAGTCTACTGAATAGTAACAGAGTGTAAGCATGCAAGTGTGTGTGTGTGTGTGTGTGTGTGTGTGTGCAAAAGAGAGAGAGAGAGAGAGAGGGGGAAAGAGGCTGCAGCATAGTTTAAAAATACCCATACTCCTGTTCGCTGCTGATAAGTTGTGTTATGAGAAACTGCTGAGAAAGACAGCAGGGTCATTAGAATGACTACCAGATTGAGAGGTGGAGAGGAAGGTGGGAATGGAGAAAGGAAAAAGAAAAGATAGAAATTACACCCAAGTTTCCAAAGTTTTTTTTTTTAGGGAAACAAGCAAGCATCCTGGCATAGAGGAAAAAAATATAATGCAAAATAAAGTTTTTGTCCTGACCTTCCTCTTTTGTTTTCAGCCACTTACAACTTAATAATTGGCACATTTGCAATTTAAAAAAATACACATTTGTGTAGTAGAGCTTTGTTTTTTCCATCTTTTCTACCCAATTAATCGTTTAAAGACCATTAATTTGTGTCTTGTGACTCTTTAAAGGGATTCGTTCAGAAACAACTCAATCTGATTACCAGGAAAAGTCTTTAAAATAATTTAAACAAGCTGCATTTTAGCAAAATAAAATGTAAAAAATATACATGGACATTCATGCATCACCTAAAATACTAATTCTAGTATATTAAGTATTCTAATATTTCAGTCACAGGGAACTAAACACCATATCCATGTTGATGAGAATCCTTTATTTAGGTGAGATTTTGAATGCAGAACTTTTACTTATAATGCAGTATTTTCACTGTCATTCTGGTACTTTTATTTAAAGGCTCTATACTTCTTCTGCTCTTCTTTACTACAACTACTTTTACCACTTCACCACAGCTGTCTACCTTACACCTAATTGCATTAATTTTATTGAATACATGTATGTTTTATAAGACATTGCATTCGAAACACAAACCTATAATTTTATGTTTATGGGACCTGAGGATTATATGTGACCTGAGGATCATTGTCTCTAATGTTCTGTTGCACTGCAATCCCCCTTAGTCTGTATGCACAAGCCCACTCCATCATCTTTAAGTTCACTTCTGCCCACAAATTCTCAGAGGCCTTTTTGACAGCTATTACAACACTAGTCTACAGCCTAGAGCCGTTCAACACCAAAGAGCCTGTTTATTGTTTTAATAGCAGCTGCTTCAGTATTCTTTGTGCTGCTGTAGCTCCCTTCAGGAACAACAAATCAAGAAAAACATAACTCGAGTGGCTAAAGGACATGCCTGGGCTGTAAAGAGAAAACATGAAAAAGCCAAACATTAATGGAAAGGCTAATAAAGTCTGTCTGTCCCAAAGTGTTGTCAAGGTCTTATTGCTTAAATATATTGAACTGGTTGGGGATGCAAGGGCAGGTTTTTCTCCTTTTTTTTTTTTTTTTATTTTCAACAACCGTCAAGAGTCCTTTTCATTGTTATTGGCTCAGCTGTTGACCCCTCTTCTACTCGTGGAATTAAAGTCTGCCCTGAAAAATAGAAAAATTTGTTCATGTTTTTTGACCTAAAAAAGTTCAAGATGCTGGATCTCAGTCTCAATCTGACAAGGTCATATACCACAGAAGGGTGAGAAATAAAGAAAAAAAAACCTGAGTAAACAAAGTGGAGGACAATAAATTCATGTTCTTCCATTTGTTTTTTTGCTCGCTGTTGGCCAAGGTGTCACTGAATTGTTTGATGACAATAACAATTAAATGAATCATGTGCTGTGACCAGATCTCAACCTCACTAAATACCTGTTGGATAAAAGAACAGCCCTTACCTCATTAAAAAAAAAACTAATAAGAACAGTTCTTTTACAAGAATGGAGATCATTTTTGTAGTAGAGTTTTAAAAACTTGTAGCATGTACAACATAGAGCTCTGGTGACTTAGAGTTGAACCAACACCTGATGGCATGTGGACAACTTGCTCTGCACCCCAAAAAACAATGCAGAGCTCTTTACTCAGCAGAAATGAAAAGGACTCAAGATGGAGAGAAGCTTAGCTTTCACTGTACACTTTGACTGAATCCAAGTATCAGACTGTTTAATACTTAACACACTTTATGTAGTCCTGATTAGCAAATGGTTCTTTACCAATTTCAGGTATTTATGTTATTATGAGCGCTCTGTTAAAAATACATGTTGAAGGCAATGAGTTGTAGAAAAAGTTATTGTTAAAAAAATGAGTAATATCACAATAAAAAATTATAATCAGGCTTGAACTGGTTTATTTATCTTAATAATGTCAGAGCATTTTGTCTAAAATGAGACTCCCATCATAACTTCCTACATACAGTGTCAATGGTCGTCTAGTTTCAATCCCAAGTTCAAAAATTTCAACATATCTGTGATCCAGCCTGCATTGTTGACAGAAAACCACAGATTTACTCCAAACCTGGTTTAGAGTATTTAACCGAACTTTATTAAAATTTGCACACTTTTAATTTACACCTATTACAGTATTTACATCTATTAATCCAAATACCAGATTCAGACAGAACACTGCGACAGAGAGGATTTTATTTGTCTACCTCAGATTGAAACTTTGACATTTTTCTCAACATTGATTCGCGTTTACATGTGTGTTTTTGTAAAAGTTGCTTTATTAGTCTTGAGCTGACAAAGCAAGCAAGATTTAAACCCTCACTTAGAAAACCATAACAACATTGCAAATCCCGTTGCGTGAGTAATCACTTGACATAGAGCTTGGACCTGTTTTTGAGCATTATAAAAACCAAGATTAAACACTTAACTCCAAACTCGAGCCGCTCACACCGAACACGGGTACAACAGCACGACACAACGTCATTACAACGTCACAACTGTCTGGTTTCTTCTCTAACACTAATGAGCAAGTGAGAGAGAGAGAGAGAGAGAAAGTACCCTGATTAGTCTGGCAGCATCAGTGTCAGACACTCAGTGGGGCGTCCACATCTCAGTGTGTGTCTGCGTGTGTGTTATGTGTATATTCAAGCATTTGTAATGCTGCCAGTTTCTTGCTCTCTTTCTTTTTTTTTCTCCTTTGCTATTCCTCTCTTTCTCACTTTCTTCATCTTTTCTCTGTGGTTGTCTAAGCTCCAAAAACTCTGATCCCTGCATTTGTTCAGTCTGGCAAATGACTGCAGGGGCTGACAATCCACTGTCAGCATGCGCCGCCACAGTCAATAACGCTGTCCCATGTCACCGCACTACACTGGCTAAAGCTCACATTTCTTATCCCTCCCAAAAAACTGCTGCTTAACAGCCCTTCTCTGCCTTTGCCAATCCTGCTAAACGCATCACCAGATCCCCCTCGTATCCTCCCTCCAAAAACCCCACCCTGACACGTTTTTGGTTCTCCAAATGACCAGAACATCCTTGGGTGAAGTGAATGCTGCATATTTTAAGGTCAAGAGTAGCACCCAGTGAAATTTGGGACCAAATTTGATGTGCTTTTCACAATGCCCCTGAATTCTAAGCAAGTGATGGGTGACTGATCTAGCTGTCTTACAGTAACAAGACAGGGTCATGTAGGCTATACCCAAATACACACACACTCGAATTGCATACACTCATAAGCACGCATGCATGCATGAGGTGCAGAGGAGCTCAGATAAGTGTTACCAAGAAATTGTAGTCTCCACGATAATCCACTTCTACTCTATCGTGTTCCATTAACCTCACAGTTCACACACACATGCTCCTCTGGTAGTCCACACAAACCCCTTCGCACACACACACACACACACACACACACACACACTCATACACGTCTGTCAGTGTCAGGGCCTGTGTTGTCCAGTTCCATTGTATCTGCATGAGGCTGAGATAATGGCATCTGTCGCTGCTCTTTTTGTCAGCGCTGTCCCTGGCCCCTGCTCACTGCTGGTCCCCATTAGCTGGCTGCTGGCCCGCTGGCCCCTCCGCTCCACGCTCTGCTGCCTGACCGAGAAAATACAGGAGACGCCTGTCTCTTTCTCTAACTCCCACTTTCGTTACCCTTCCCTTTCCTGTCCTCTGTAAGCTCCTCCCACTGCTGCAGATTAAGGGTGTTTGAGGAGTTTGTTAAACAGGAAAGGTGTAAATTTAAAATGATGAACATTTAATGGCAGGTGTCTTTTGGATTCTTAATAAATTTGACTAATTTGCAACAGAAAATTCAAATGAGGTTTTCTTTGAGCGTATCAGCTGCGTGGAAAAATCATTTGAAAAAAGAAAATTCTAGGTTACATAATTTTTTTTCAGTCACTTTAATATCATTTATACATCACCCCATTTTGCTCCAGCATTTTCCAACTACGGTATTTCAAAACTGACGGACTTAAGAGCTGTGAGGAACAGTTATTTTACTATCCATTAATCTGATAATGATTTTACCAGTGATTTCTCTTACCTGTTTTTCACCTTTTTTTTTAATTCGAAAAATTTTGAAAAATTCTAATCCAGTTTACCAAAGTACAAGAAAATAGCTTGTTTTTTTTTTCCTGCCAACAGCCAGAAATCCAAAGATATTCTTTTTTTTATTGCATAAGGTACAAGGTAATTCATCTGTCCTTGCGCAACACAGGGTTGCAAAAAGAAAGGAAAGTCTGCAGCACTTAATGCTGCACTTGTCGAACATATTCACAGAATAGAATAAGATACAAAAAGGAAAGAGCAGTTTTTTATTTACACATATACATATACATGTATACACCAAGGAAATAATTCAGTTAAATTTGCATGTGAGAGAACGTAAACAGCAGCAACAACACAGTGACAATATGGTCGACATCTTTATATTAATAGTTTGACATCTGGGGAAAAAACTGTTCATCAGCATTGATTCATTTGAGCACAGAGCATCACTCACTGATGTAAAACACAGTTTTTCCTGCAGATAAGCTGGAACAACTGGTATTTATTTAAAAAATCACAAAGAGATTGAGTGATTATTGACAATTACTTCACTGTCAATCTACTTATTCCATCAGCTTTAACAGACTTCACTTTATTGGAAACAATTGAAAGTCATTTTAATAGGAGCAGGGTACTCAAAAGAAATGTGCCGATTTTTTCTTCATTCCAGATTCAGATGAAATGTGTCGGAATTTTTCTTTATTCCAGATGGAAAAAGACCTACATAATAAACATTAAAAATACAAAGAGGTTTGGCACACAATTTCTCTTTCCTTACGTTTTTTCTTCTAAAACTGTCCAAGCTCCTTCAAATTTAACAGCTTAATTTGAGTATCCGCACTGCTGCTGAATCTGCCATTTTGAAAGTTTTGCAACAAATACCAGAACATATGGGCATGTAAGAAGGCGTTTGAGTTTTGGGATTTAAAAGTTGCTTTTAAAATGTCATGGCAACGGACTTATAATGTAAACTTTGTTATAACCGCATCATGTGTCTTTAGGAACAACTGGAAACTGTATCATTAGATAGTCTCCATACTGTCCATCTCAGCACCAACTTTCCACGTTCATGCAGTGTAATTACTCTCACCGGAGCTGCATTACGTTACAATTTAACAAATGAAGTCTGTAATACATCTGTCACCTATCTGAGACGTCTCACTTAGTCACATCATTTTCCCCTCGTTCCTCATAAGCATGGCTAATAAAATGTAGAGATGGGAGATAATACACAGCTGACTGGGTTTTATTAAGAACGTAATGGCAATATCATTGTTGTAATGATACTAAGACACCTAAGATGAAGGGCGGACCGGCGTGCGGAAGTGAGCGTGACATCACAGGCAAAAGTATGTTCTGCTTGCTTTATTTCATTATTGGTTAAGCTTCCTTATTAGGGACAGGGGGCGAAGCAGCGTTGCCTTTGATAAAGCAAGGCAATTTCAGCAGCTGCTACGGTGCCAAATTACAGTTGTACATCATGCAACCCTCTCTCTCTCTTGCTACAGCTTCTTCAACTCCTCTTTAGTCTTCCCTGTCTCTAGTACTCTCTATCTGTTGATCTTCGCGTTGCCTGCACCGTGCAGCAGACAGACTGGGAGAAGAGTGAGCGACAGCAGCTGAAACAGCAGACAACAGCCCCATCTAGAGACTGTTTTAAATCACTGTATTCATGAGTGGATATTTAATGATCTAGGTGCACTTGAAGTCGGTATAGTTCTTAAAATATTTAAATTTTGTTTCAAGTGCAGAGCCATAAGTTTGTATGAATGTGTACACATTGTAAATATTTGAAGTGTGTGTGTATGTGGTTGTGTATAAATGCATATGGATATGCTTTATATTGATTTTTTGTTTATTGAGGTGATGGATCTTGCATTTATGTATTTTTTTTTGTATAAAATGTGACGAGTCTGGTTGTCACACATGTATCACTTTTGTCCATGTTCCTCTTTAAAAGTAAACCTGATAAAAGGTAAACAACAAAAAAGAGTAAAAAATTAAGGATAAACACTTATGAGACAAAGGTTAAACATTCTTGTGATAAAGGCACCCCTGAAAATATATATTTAATTTAAGCATTAGTTATTCTATGTTATTTAGACACTACCATCTGTAATGTTTTGCAGTCCAGTCTTGTATCATAAGACACACAATTGCTTTTCTTTTACTGCTACAAGTACGGTAATTATGTTTAAAAGGTAATATTCATATCTGCAGACACAAGAAATGTAACCACCAACTTTTATTCCCTTTAAGTGTAATTTTTGCAAAATTTTGTCTAAATATATTTAAGTTGGTGATATATTTGAAAGCTTTTATTTCATGCTTCCCTTGTATATAGAGCACATTCTTAAGTCAGCCTATGTAGTGATACATTTTTTTAAATTGGAATTATATGCAGGCAAAATTGTTCCAATTTACTTTTTTCCTAACTATACCTGTCCTTGTAATTCTGCTGCTCTGACTCTTGTTTTTACCTGTTTGAGATCAATAAAATTGGTCTTGTCTATCTTACTTAATCAACAATGAGAGAAAAATATAAAATATTGCAGAATAGATTTTGAATGGCTACAATATTTTCTCACAGCATCATCGTGTCTGCAGCCACGCTGAGGTCTGACAAAAGCAGCTCTGCACTCCGAATGACCTTCAAAACATCATGCACGTGACCCCTTACCTGAATATGAAGTGACTTGCAGATCAACAAACCGTCGAGCTGACGGGCCTAACCTATCTGCCATCAGACCGACGAGATATCACACTTTGCTTTAATTCACCATCTTTCAGAGTGTCACACTTTATATTCCTTGGCATGGGTAGGCTACATGCGGATGCATAATTTATCTCAAATTAGCGACTATTTGAGTAAGCATCAAAGCAAGGCGGCTAAGGTTGGAGGAAAGCTTAAGGAACCGCAGGGAAACCATGGTCAGGATTAATGCGGGAGATTTTTATAAGAAATTACTGGCTTAATGAAGTGGATAAAAAAGCTGTCAGTGTTTTATTGCATCTAAATTGTGTGGAAGTGGTGTTTAGCTGTCTCGCCTACTCCCCACATAATGGGTCGTGACAGTAGCTGTGAGGCTTATTTAACTTAACTGGTGAATAACTTGCATGGCGAAGCTATTCACTGAGTTGTTTTTATATGCACTAAACCAGTGAGGGGATTTTTTTCTTCCTCCCCCCTTCTTTCTCATTATAATGCCAAATGAACAACAGCCAAGAAAACTGATAATTAACAGTGTATCTAGTTTTGTATTAGAAAATCAGCAAGAAGTACTATTTTGAGCATTTTAGCAAAGGTTAAAGAGGTCATTTAAACTGTTAGCATATATAGAAAAAAACCCAGGAGAGATGAACTTGACATATTTTAAAAAAATGAATTACATCAATACTGAAAAATCCAATTTACTCTATTGTTCTGCTCAAACTGCAGGGGTTTTCTCAACCGTGGTTAAAGAAGCCGCTGACATTAATAGCTGTACCTAACAGGCTGTATAAAATTCACCACAAATGCTCAGCAAATGATGCATGCTTACTGTGAATTTAACAACTAGGAAAACAGTTTTTGTGCTTGAGCAAAATGAATTACACTACAGGGTAAGGGAACACTGGAGTAGTCCTACAGCACCATCTTGTGTTTCCTGGTAGGTTTGCAATAGCTTACATGCGATGTTGAAGAGCAAGAATTCATTTAGCTTCTCAACTTTTAACAACACGAGAAGGATTTTTCTTTTTTTTTTGAGATATTTTAAAATACATGGACACACTATTTAGAGGCTTTGGTTCTTGAAGTAACTGTTTGATTTTAATACACTGCTGGGCCAATTACTACATTGACAAAAACAAAATGTAAACTCATTTATTTCACGTAGTAGAGCATCACAATACATCAAATCAATCATCCATCACAGTTCTGATGTGCAAGTGTTTATTTTAAGGTGAAAACGACTAGGCTGAGAAGATCATGGGCCTGTTGCATGAAGCAAGTTCATAGAATTACCTGAATTACTTTGCCGAGTGAAACCCAAAACACCTAAAAGTCTGGAACAAGAATGTGTTACTCAGCAAAGTGAACGAGATAACATGTAAGTCGTGCTTTGTGAATCAGGTTGCTGGACTTTGGACGCAGTCAGAGTTCCCACATCTTTCCCCTGATATAAAGAAACAGATAATGCAGGCATGAACATCTTAGGCGTCCCAAATTACGAAATCTGGTCTTTTTTTCCCCTCCATTATCTGTTTAATTTTCTCAGTTTCATATCATTTTTCACCTTTGGGTACAATGAGCAGTGTTATTATGGTTGAGAACAATACAAGCTGACGACACACTGATGTATGCATGCCTGGAATGGGTGCGTTCTGTTCTTGATAACCAGTATTTTGTTTTTAGTGACTCTGGGCAGGACTGAAACTAAAGATGGAAAAACATGCAAATTTCAACCAGTTTATGTTATCATCATCATCTTCTTCATCCCAAAATGTCTTAAAAGCCAATCAGAGAGTGTGAACCCCTCCTTCAGTCCTGCACCTCTACCTAAAACATTTCTCTCTTAGATGGAAACAAAAAAAGGCTTTAATCATGAGATATTTTCATTATTTTACTTTTTCTTAACTATGAAGTAATTTTGGCAGTGGGTTTGCAAAGATCATTCCCAAAGTCCTGGTCAAAGATATTTTTACAGCCCATCACAAGTCAATCAAAAGTTTCTCAGTGGAGAACACACAGAAAAATTATACTCTCTTTAATCAATGAAATTAATTATGCTAAGCTGCAGTTATTGACAAGGACATGTAGTTCTTCTTTAAAAGGTCCTTCACCAAAACAGACAAAGGATCCAGACTGGGATCTAATCAAGACCTTTCATTCACACACAAACACACACACACATACACACACAAATGCATTCATACATACATACAGTATACACCTGCAGACACACTCACAAGATTAAGTTAGACGGACAGCACAATCCCTTTTCAGTCTGCTAACGAAACCTTGTTTTCCCTTCACATGTGAAACCAAAAAGCGAGTTTTGGGCAGCATTCAGTTAGGGTGAGGTGAGTGGTGGTGAGAGAAAGCTTGTGCTGCAGACAAGCTTCGTCTACGTAAGGCCATCTCTGAACGTGGGTGGGTTAGGACTAGCAGTTCACATCCACCATCTTTCCTATCAGCACAGAAGTGGTCGGGGTGGGTTTATCACAAGACAGATTCCTGAAAACTGACATCACAGTTTGTCCATAGTGAGAGGTTACAACTACTGTTCGTTTCGTCCTCCTCGTATTGTTCGTGTAGAGGGCCCAGCAGCTAATTATCACAGACTCTGACCCCTTCAGGAAATCCAAAGAAAGATCCTGAACCTTTTTCCTGTCCAGGTGCAATTTTTCCTCTCTTGGCTTCCTCACAGCATTCCCCCTTGAAACGAATGCTTGAATTTCCCTTCCAACTTGGGTTGAGAGGCCTGACCCCGCTGTGCTCCGGTGCCGTCTCACACGCTCTTGGCTCAAGCCGTCTCTCAGTACTTTAGTTGCTGGGAGCAAGGGACTGTGATTTGCAGCGCCAGTGAGCCCAAGTTTAGTAGTCTCTCTTCTACAGGCTTCCTGGCCCTTCTCCATCTTTTCCTTTCCTCGACCCTCTCTTTTTTATTTTTTTTTCTTGCATCAGAGTCTAAACAGTGTTGCGCGGTGTGCCATTCAGTGCAACGACCTTGGTGCAGGGCGAGCCCACCGCCTGAGGACCCACTGGACGCTGGGTGGAAACACCCACCTCAAATACTTCATGGATGGCCTTCCGGAAACAGTGGAAGTTGTAGTCTATCAATCCTAAGGAGGCAACAAAGACATCATCAAATGGTTGGATTTGTCATGACATACTGTATCTTTTTTAATGACATATATCTTGTGTTTGAAGCAATATTGGCACAAAGAAAGTCAGTCACAAGGCTGAATATTTGTGTGTTGCAGAAATGATGAAAGTCTATTTAAGGGTCATTGGTGTAATAATGTCCTAATATTACAAAAAAAACCCCACAACAGGCGGTGTAAACTGAAGGAAATGCCCTTATTTAAATTCTGAGTCATGTTAGGCTTTTAATTATTATTTGCAATGAATAGCAAGAACAGGAAAAGTCTGAGAGGAAGTGATAAAAGAAACTCAAGAACTATGATGTACATTTATTTTCATGTATCCAACACCCATGGCTGATTTTTTGTGCTGATTTCACCATAAAGTAAATAATACATCCAAAAATATGATACCACAAAAAAGCAACTTCATGTGACAAAAACAGAATAAACCTGTAAACATCAGTAGAATAACATAATCTAATGCAATGACCATCCATGACATTGATGAAGCTTATAATGTTTACTCCTTGTAGACACTTCCGTTGATCTCACTCTATGGCCACTTATCTCATTTCATATTATAAGTGCATAAAGATCTTATTATTAGACTTTTATATTAATGCTATTATGTAATCAAAACAACCAAACCACAAACCTAAAGCTGCCAGAAGATGAGGATTTTCAAGAAACTGGCAAACAAAAACTGAACATTTCAGCTGCAAAATCAAGAATTACTGCAGCGTTACAGAGGCATTTCACTTATTCTGCAGAATCTAATCTCAGAAGAACATGTGACTCCTCATGAGGAATATCACTAAGGTTGTTACAGCTTCTGTCATTTCTTCTGCGGTTTTTAAGGAAGTTTTGTGACATCCAGGAGAAAAACCAAAATGATGTCATCAGAGCTTGAGACTTTTAAAAGGAAGTCTTTGTTACAAACTGGACACCTGGAGTCTGACAGACTAACAGTTTTAACAGGCAAAAACAGTCTGATAATTATCTACATACAATTTAATTCAAAAAGAAAAAGTAGAATCCAACATGACTAATAGTAGGGGATAAAGACTGGATAACTCAACCTTTGCCACATGAGTTTTTAACCATTCTTTTAAAAATCCATCTCAAACTTAATTTTGCCTTTAATGCGCTCAGTTGCAACACATTACACGTTGAGTTGTCCTTGTTTTGACTTCATACGCTCTAGAAGAAAATATGAAAACACTTGACTCAAGGCCACATCAGCATTAGCCAAATTAAGCCAAATGAGCTCCAGGCGATCGCAGACTTCCTTGACAAGTTTACCTTTGCGCTCGAAGCTTTCTTCTCGTAGGATGCAGACAAGGGCCAGGAACTTGGTGACCTCTTTCAGGTACAGCACAGTGGTGTTGTTGAGCTTGATGATGGCCATGGACTCCTTGTCGTAGGCACTGCCGCTGCCGTCCTCCCTCAGACTGTTGTGGCACAACACAACGCCATCATGTTCGGGAGAAAGTGTGGAAAAAAAAAAAATTGCAGCATGTGGATGAGGATTAATTAAGCAAATAAATGCATAATTAGGTTGTGCTTCAATGAAAGCATCCTCAGCAACAACACATGGGTGAACTCTATATCTCAAGGCATTAAGAAATTACAGACAATTCGGGTGAATTTGTTTTTCTGTGTTTAATATGTAAATTTATACAGGAAGTTAACTCTAAATCTACTCTATATATACCATGTCTTCAATTCTTTAAATGCAAAGATTAAATCTATGAAAAATGCAGCTGAATGACAGGAGGAGCTGAAAAACAACTATAGACCAATTTGGACCTCAATTACTGATGTAAAAAATAAAAACAAATAAAAGCAGACTCACCCGTAGATGCAGGAGACGTCGATGACGACATCGATCATATCACAGCAGAGTTCATAGGACTGCATGTCCACAGGTGAGCTGTCTGTGGCGATGTAGATCTTGCTGACCACATCAAACAGAAAGGCTTTCTCTATCCCTGAATTCTGCCAGTGACAAAGAGAGGAAGACATGAGGGAAGGTGGTAATGTGAGGAAGTTATAATATGGTAAATAAACAGGGTTCTGCTTTATGATGAGTTATTCTGGAGGTTTGATATGTAGAGTAGGACAACATGATGACAAACATCTCACATCCAAAGACCCCCAGACTGTAATCATAAATGACAAATAAAACAAGCATTACATTTACAATTTTACTGTGGATTTTCAGTGTCTCTGCGTAAATAATTACATATATGGTTTATCAGTTATAAATATTGTTGTTTATTAGTATTCTGAATACATGTATTGTTTAACATTTTCCTTGATTTTGTTTTTCTAATCATTAAAATCTCTTATGCCTGTAACAATTTGCATACTGAGACCAAAGTCACAATATAAACACCCAACAGACCCCCAACCCGCTACTGCTGCCTCACAGTTACAGCTCTTTTATGTCCACTTTTACCTGACTCAAATTAATGTGTCAGGCAGCTTTTTTTTTGGCAGTTCTGTCCCCAAACCTGAGTTCTGGCAGATTGTTGGACCCTGCTTGTTCTCAGTCAGAGCTCACAGTAACAAGCTTCCTTCTTTCGTGCTCTATGTTGCATTCAGGTGCTGCTTGTAAGTGACAAACTTTTTGTCCGATTCCATTCGCATACAACTTTTCAAAGACTGTTTGCTGCACTTAGTTAATATGTAGACTGGTCTCGGCAAGCTAATAAGTAACTTATTTAACAGTTAATTTATTAAGTTCATTTACCTTCATAGTGCTTTTTAGTGTTCTTGATATATCAAAGTGAAGGTGATTTTTTCCCCCTGATTTTACTTCAAACCAAGGTCTGATCTGAACCATGGATTTTAGGGAATAATTACATCCCTAATGTCTCTAGGTGAATAGTCTTCCTAACCTTTTTCAGCTACTGCCACAAGTCAGTGAGCAGGACAGCTTAAGGCAGTATTGGATTTTTATTGGATTTTGCATTCTTGTGATTTGATTTTTTGGGTATTTAGTTCCCCTGTTAGGAAAAAAAAAACTCAAAACAAAAAAGAGATGGCAAAAAGAAGAACTAGACTCGACTGTGGTTCAGTTCAGTTTACTTCACAAAGCTTCAACATACGTGTTTTTATTTATCATTTTAAATGCAACTTAAATCATCCTGTCCTCATAGTGTGTGTGGCAACAGAAGTTAGGCTTCGCACTTTGAACTTTGCTGAACCTCGCAAATCATTTCTTGGAAAAAATCTGGTGGCACTGAGTTAAATTAAAGTATTTTTATGACTTTTTATGACTATTTATTATAAGACAACTTCATCGCAGTTAAAAGATGAAGAAAATGTTGACTGGCCAATCTTGTTTCCTCTAAGATTAATCTCTTCCAGGGGTCTTTTACATTTTATTAACAGCAATAAAATTCTAAATTTATTAACGATCATGTGTACAAATTAGAAATCCTGTCCAACTTCAAGTTCAGGACTGCACTCAAAGTTTGTTGGGACATTGGAGGAACTGCTGAGCATACAGTGGCCTCGGAGCTGGTGGTGACTCATATCACACATGCTGTCACACACACATCACACTGTCCAATGACAAACTCACAAAGAGGTTTTTTTCACAAAGTGTTGGCAGTTCTTTACTTACAGAAATGAAGATGTTTAGGAGGTTCTCCAGAGTGGGCAGCTGAGGAATGAGCTTCTGCACCACTTTGCTGAAGGCCTCAAAGATGGAGTGGTCGTAAATACTCGTCAAGTAAAAGCTGAATGAGATTAAAAAAAAAAAAGAAAAAGAAAAAAAAGGAAGTGAATAAGCAGTTACTAGCTAACACTTCTCACTTCCTCAAAACACACATGGAAGCCGATAAAAAAAAACCTGATGGTCACCAGATCACATGATAAACTGAGTGGTAGAAAAGAGCAGTTAATGAGGCTTTTAAAACTGATTCAAACATAAAAAACGACAATGTTGGTAAAAAAAAACTTCATTCACATGACTGTGGCAAATCTGGACAAACATGACTGATGGGTTTTTGTTACTGAGATCTATAAATAAAAGGTCAGACCCTGAAGAAAACAGCAGCTTGAGTCAAATTGAACTGTCTGCATACACTTGGCAGGAGCTCAACTTTACAATGAATTACACTGAAGAAAGCATCAGAGAGCTCGAAAGGGGAAGCAAGAAAAAAAAAAAAGCCCTCTCAGCTGTGCTATATATCCAGGCCTGCTCTGGCTGTCTAACTGAAATAAACAACAATCTCACCCCACATAAAACACAGCGCAGCGTGTGCCAACAGAGTCCAAACATCAACAGTAAAGCTGCTGCAGAGCTGACCAGGATCAGTCAGGACAGCTTGTTTAATGTTGTGCCGAACACATTTAGAGTTTCTACACTCTGTGTCTGGCCAAAGGCTGTAGTTAATGATTGGTTTTTAGTTTTGATTGAAGATGTAACATGTAGTTATTTTTATTTTGATGTAATTCATTTATTATTTTTTAAACCAAGTAAATGTTTAATCTATTAGACGTGATTAAACGGTGAAAAATGACCATCACAAATTGACGTCACCTTGCTGATTTAATCTGGCCAAAGATTTAAAGCCCATAAAATATAAAATGATTTTGTTGAATTTTTGATTAATAAAACACTTAAGTAATTGCATTAATAGGGAGAATTGTTACAAATACATTTTCTTTTCATCAACTGACCAATCATTTTTTTAAGCTCTGTTATAGATTTATTTATTGATCAGTTGATTAGTAATGTGATAAACAGACATCCGAGGTTCACCTTAGGCATATTATTGACGGACAAAAATACGCCAAAGGTATTTAATTTAGTCAAAGCGGGTCAAAGGGCAAAGTTTTTGTTTGCTGACTAAGCTGTTAATCAAGATATCATTTCAGTCTGCTGTTCTAAGTATTTTTCCTCAGGTTACATGTCACAGTGAAACTAAATTATTTCCCTTAGTAAACAACAAATCAATCTATCAACATCTTACAGGGGAAATATCTACCGTGCAGTCACATCAAAGAGCAGGAACGAAACAACACGTCTGCACTTCAGCTTTCTGTCTACATCTTGAGCACATCAGATCTTTGGAGCTGGATTCATAACAGCTCTGGTGTCTGAAGCACGAGTCACTTTCTTTCTTCATTAAGAAGTTCATGAGGAATTTCACAGTACACTTAGAGTATGTTGAGCACAGGTTGTTGTGCATCAACACTCTTAAAATTACAGAACAGAATTGTTGTGAGTTTATTTTACTCACAAATTTTTACAAGTAAAGTTACAAATTAGCTCTCGGTCTCATGTTTGTTATGGATCATAAATCAGCTGCATCATTTACTGATGCATCTGCACTGCATTCCAGTATTTTGACATTACCTCTGTTTACCTAAGCATCTTACAGTTCTCTGACAGATGCTCTTTTCCACGTTAAAAAAAAAAAACAAAAAAAAAAAAACAAGTTTGAAAATGCTTTTACGAGACTGTATGTGTACATGTGTATGAGACAAAATAAGGACACTCCATACCAATAATCTCTGTAATTGTGATGGTATCAGAAAAAAATTTGCTTGTTCTTCAGCACTGTATGGATGGATAATAGAGTAATCAGATTTGGATCAAACCCACCTGAGATGCAGCTTTTCTAAACTGGCGTCTGCCAGGTCATCGTTGGCTCTCTGATGGATGTCTCTCTGGGTCTCAATCTTGTGATCGTCTGAGAGGCCGTCAACCTTGTGGATGAACACCTCAAAGTTGATTTCTGGATTGACTCGGTAGGCTCGCGACACAGTGAGGTGAAGCCTGCCCAGAGCTTCCACGTAGTCATCCTAAGAGGGAAAAAAGTAACAGATTAATGAACATACGCTAAATTTCTTCTTTTTAAAAAAGTGAACTTTAAAGCTGATCGTATTTGCATTTCAAAAATGTAAACTTGCAGTAAACTACAGTCCATATTTAGATTCAAATGATCTTCAATGACTGTATTTCTGCTTTACTGTATAAACTGTTAAAACAATTAATAACAAAACAAATGCTCTTAATTTTTAAACATTTAGATACCTAAAAAATCTCACAAGACCATGTGCTGCTTGAATTAACCTCAAAAATGCCCTTTTTAGGTATTTTAACGCAGCTGATCACTGTAGATCAAAGATAAATTGCGATTAAAATAGCTACAGTGGTTTCTCACAGCTTCATTAACAGGAAAATCCGGACACACAACCTATTAAAAGTGCAACAGGGACTACAGGTTTAAGGAAATGTACTGTTGCGTTGTCTTCAGAACAGCAAGACAAAAACAAGTCCTCAGATATCACCATGTTACCAACTGCTTAAGCAAATTGAATCTGTTGCACCTCTCTGAGTTCGAATAAACCCTGCCATCAGATCAGCTATGGCTAACATCGTAGCTGAGATTACTTCTTGAAAGCACTTAGCGTCATGTGGATAGCACTGGCATAAAAGCCATGGCATGTAATTGGTGTTTTATCCTGGCTGGCTGCTTTGCCAGTTCATCACTTAGTTTGTTCTCAAGGGATCCTACAGTACCTTACAAAAACACTGAGTGCAAAAAAAAGGGTTGGTTTTCTTTGTGTATGTAGTTTTCCATTGGAAAGAAGAGGAATCAAATGGAAAAATGGGTCTAAATATTGTCAGATTTTGTATTTGTAAAATGCAATCTCCCGTTGGCCCCGACACTTTGTAGAGTGTAAAAGAAAGAGCAAAAATTTTTAGCCTGCATATGTGAAACATGACCCCGATTTTTCCACAGCAAGGGAGTATTGCTGTCAAACATCACATTCACTTCCTGTTTTTACAACCTTTTCAAATTAAACTTTATTTTTTAGTTCTTTACCTGAGCATCAATGACAAATATCAGAGCTCCAGTTCCTCTGAAGATCATCTCGTAGTCAAAAGTGGGGTCGAAGAAGTCAACCTGACCTGGGAAGTCCCAAATCTGGAAGTTGACAAAGGAGCTGCTGGAGATGTCGTCCTTGTAGATCTTGTTGGTGCTTTCCAGAAATAAGGTCTCATTGGGAGACATTTTGTGGAACACCACCTGAAATCAGAGATGAGTTAATATTTAAGTAGTATAAATGCAAATGACTTGTCTCTGTGATTTGAAGTTGGTCCTTAAATAATGATTTGTACCAGACAGATTGAAAGATAAAGTACAAATAGTTCTGGAAGTTTGTATCATATTACACTAATGTTATGATTTCAAAACTCTTTTATAAAGCTATAGCGAAGTCACAGCGGAAAAGAGTAGTAATAATACTTTTTAGACCTTGGGAAATTTCAGTTCCCCCAGTACTGCTTGTGACTGTGAAATCTTACATAAATATAACCTTCCTGTGCCTAGGTGAACCTTGAAAATTACACAAGTTAGAGGAAATGCAAATGCAACAGTGCAGTAAACATTAGTGGAGGGCAGAATATTCACAAAAGGACATTTTACAGTTTAATGTGGCATTTCCTTGCTGATCTGTTACAGACACACTTGCACCAACTGTGGCCGTTTTTAATAAAAGCATTTATTATGGAATTTACAAATTAATTTCATGTTTTGTTTTCTTCAATCTCCCTTTGCAGGGGTTATCATAAAACTTACTGGCTTCAGCTGCCTACAGCCAAGAGACTGATTTTAATGGACTGGAAATCCTAACCACCATGTTTCTCTAAGAAGAATGGATTTATTGGTGTCGATCGTGGTGTCGGCTAAAAAAACCAAACAAAACAGAGTGACAGACCTGATCAGATACTGTGCAGCACTGTTACTGTTTAGCAGTAAGCTTCTTTTTCATGTTAGTTAAATAAATATTTAACATTTGTGCTATGTAGCTGAGACTTAAAGATTTAGATGCACATTCTTCAATGTTACTTGTCTATAAAAGTATTAAAATAGTAAGCATTTATTAATAGAGCAAATGTTAATAGATCAAAACTCTACTACAACTTCTACAAAGAAGAGTTTGGTTTTTTTCTTTACTAGTTACACAGACTGTATTGTTTCATAAATAACTGTCCTACAATATGTTGTATCTCTCCAGTTGTCTGTATTATACACTGTATATTGTTTTTTCAAGGGAGAAATCACCCTGACAGTATGTCAGATGTCACATGCAGCGCGAGAGAAAAGGGCAAGACATTGCAGACTCACTCATCTGATGCAACATACATCTTTCTACATTCAGCATTTTTCAGCTGCATACTTTCGATGTAGACAGTTAGACTCCAGCTTTAAAAGTGAGATAAAGATTGATCAGGGTTTTTATCCACTGAATACATTCACAGGTTGAAATAAATCTCAGTCAGTGATGGTAGAGGACCTGGGAGTGTTTTCTCCACCACTGCCATTTTGAATCAGTGTGTGGGCCACTGAGGCCACAGGCCAATGAACCAGCAAAAAGCCGAATCACATGTTTTTAGCCCATAGGCCTACTGGAGGCTAACAGGAGAGCATTAATCTGAGCCTTGACAGTGTGGATTATAGTAAAACAGTACAAGTGTATTTCAGTCCAGAAAACTGCAGTTCTTCACTTTTGTTTCTTCAGGCACCATCTGTAAGATAGGCTCCTGGCGAATCACGCTATATCCGCTCTGATTCTACTTCCCTCTTGAATTTCAACATAAATAATAAAATATCATAGAAGGCACAACTGCATCCCATCTATTATTAAACCACAGTGCCAGTCTGAAAGTGGAAGACTTGAAGAATATGATAGAGACAGTTAACTTTGCTCTACAACTTAGCTGATTCATGCAAATGACATTAAAATCAAGGAGGGATTCCTGACTAGGCAAAGTGGGCAAAAACTCCAAGGTCTCCATAAGCACCAAACCACCGGGTTATTTGTATATTAATTGTTTTTGGAGATTTGATTTTTGCTAATTTGTAAGTGTTTTTGCTTCCCTGACAATCAATATAAACTAAGGCTAATATTGCTCATCCGATGGATATTAAGTTGTATTTAATTATACTATTAATTTAAGCAAAATAATATTAATCTTGTAGTAATTCACAGTATATAAGTATACAAGTCAGTATAAAAGTATATAAGTCACATTTACTTGCATATTTACAGCAAAGACTGATCATCAGACCCCCTTCACTAATATCATTAACATAATGACATTTTTATGGATTAAACCATAAATGTATAGAGAAAAAAAGAGGTAATATATTCCACAGCAAAAGCCATACATATAGGTGTAACTACTGTTTAAGCATTCATCTACTAAGTAAATGATCCACAAGATGAGCTGCATCATATTCTGTGAGATTTATCCCCTCAGCTGAAGAACATGTTTTTGTTGGGGAAACATTGAGAGTACTGCCTGGATTAAAAGGGAACTTGTGGATGTCAAGATTCATACACACTGCTCAGGGTGCGATGAGTGGGGGGGGCACAAGGGGCCCAGCAGATTTCTTTCTCCCAGAGCCCCCTTGAATCTTTAATTCGGCCATGATTTGATGACAAAGGGACTGAGGGAACTGGCCAAACAGCAGGTGCTGTGATGACTGATTTAAAACAAAGTGCTATGACTTGCAGAATGGAAGGTGTGGTCGGCTTGGTGTCATGTGAGAGCTGCACATCAGACCTGCCCTGTGCCTCACAACTGGGTGGGACTTGTATATTTTTGGCATGTTAGTTGGACAAGTTGTTAACCAAACAGTCATATTGCTTTAAGTTGACATATTGACAAAGATGCACCTAGCGTCCCTGCTCATCTGGTTAATGATTTACTGCTACAGCTACACTAATGTTAGCTAACACCGGAGGCTATCGATTCAATAGCTGCGGTAAAAGCTCTTTTTATTAATTCAGGTCTCCCTCTCTCGTGTAGCTACACCTTGTCGACTGATTGATAGCCACCATCACTTACAACATGCTAGCTTTTTTTTTGGCTAATGTCCCATTTACTTGCGAGAGGCAGAGGAAGGCGCCGCTCGCCCAGACAGGCTAACAGTTCAACATCTCTTTTTACCTTTTGTATAGAGGATTTGCCACTTCTTCTCAAACCCATGAGCAGGATTCTCGGTTTGCTGTCGGACGGCGCCGGGCTGCCCTCGATGTCGGCCTCCTCTTCACCATAACCGAAATCTTTGGGGAACGAGTCTGCAACCCCGTAGCTGTCAGCCAGCTGTTCCACCTCGTACTGAATCGACATTTTGACCAAACGACGGTCGCTTTCCCGGTCCCCCCCTGGTTACTTGTCGGTCACCACACCCGTGTTCGTATCGGATGATCGGTTTGCACTACAAACTAACGTTACACAATGAAAATAGTTTGTCAATAACGCGTAGGCTTCTTGGAAACACCGAGCGTGATCCCACACATTTCCTTAGGATTTCCTCTCTCTTGAAAAAAACTCACCCCTTTGTCCCGCCCCTTAGTTCTGATTGGCTGCCTGAATTGAAGTGCGAAAAATGATTTGTTTAGACTCCCGTCACTTTACTGAGGTTTGTCGCTGTCACCTGACTAGTACTCAGACTTGTTTTGTGACCTATCACCCGAATAAGAAGTAAATACACGCTCCCGACACAACTGTTCAAAAGCCATATTAGATTGTAAAAAAATAATACACAACTGGAGTAATTTCGTTTGCTGTGGAATGGTAAACATTTAAAGTAAATTGTAAAAAGCGAAGCAAATAGAGAGACGGTAGCTGTGTGTTTTGCCATAGCCCCAGCAGATGGCGTCAAAGTCGACTAACTTAGCTGATCTTTACTGACCATATACAAGGCCAATACTAACATATAGGGAGCTTTAATTTCATAAATGTAAAAAGAGTATTCATTACCATGTTTTTATTAGTATGTACTCACCTTCAAATCAGTAAAAACATGTTTCCATGACCTTCGAGAGAGTCCTTTATATCTATAGAGGGAGGGTGTCCTCTTTCTATGTTGCACTGTCATGTGTTTACAGTAGCCCTGAACATAAAATCCAAACACTGCCTGCATCGGGGCCTTGCATTTGCATGGGTTACATGATCACCATAGAGTCTACTACATACTTGTAAGGAAAGCAGGGGAGTATTTAGTGTTGGTTGTAAAATGCAAGGTCCATGCTGGATGCCGCTAAATCTTACGCACTGTACCTCTATACCATATACTTGATTTAGAGCTTTGCCTCTCCTATCCAGGGTCACAGCCATGCCCTCATGACTTTTAGAAATACTAAGGCTATGAGTTAAGTGCTGTCAACAAAATCCCACCAACAGCTAATGAGGTCTTGTTCTCTCGTCTATGCTTAAGGTAAGGAAAAGAAAGGAAGGTTAAGGTTTGAAAAAGCAATGGGAGAAAGAAAGAAAAAGTCAATGGTTTCAAAGAGTGCAGAAAAAATGGGAGAAATAAGGTGTACAGAGATAAGAGAGATAAGAGAATAACCACATTTTTAAAACAGGCACTCAAAAAGACTCATAAAATCTCCAAAGATGAAGGCGCCCTTTTGATCTAGTAGATATTTTGCCAAAGATTTAATAAATAAATTGTATCAAATCCTATTTTAATTTTTTCCAATTAAAAATGCACGTTTGACATTTCCGATTCATACTCCATACCAGTTGGTGGCGGTAATGCGTCTTTTCGATGTTTGTAACAACCGATAACCTCGCGGATGTAAAAGAAGAACACATGCAGAGGGAGCAGCTGTTACTTGAAGAACAGAATAAACGAAACTCAACTTTTTCCGGCCCGGCAGTTTGACTGCTTTCAAAAAAAGTTGGTGTCTCAACCGTTGGGACTCAAAAATATTGTAAATAAGAAAAAAGCCGACTTTAAAGCCGACGGCATAATGGCACATTATAGAGTAAGTGTGTTTGCTGTAGTTTTGTCTGATATTATGTTAATGCTGTGAAGAAACTGTTTCTTGTCCTGTAACTAAGCTAGCTAAGCTAATATTAGCATCCCTGGAGTTTACGAGATGCTCATTAGTTAGAAAAAGGTGCACCTGTGAACGTTTATGCTTTGCTTTTTAAAGCTTGAATGTTATAAATATTTGTGAATAAAACGAACCCGAAGACTAATGAGATAATCTTAGTAAACCAACTACAAACAAACAATTTTTGACAAACATTTCCTGATGTTTTATAATTTGACCCTTTTTTGTCCTGTACCTGTTCTGTAAATGGCTCACTACAATGGGCAGTTTTGAAACATGTTGAGATTTAATTGTCTGACCTTTTCTCATTCAGGCTTCAGAATCAAAAAGGGAACAGTTCAGGAGATACCTGGAGAAAGGCGGTGTCTTTGACAGTCTTACAAGTGGTATGGTACTTTTATTCTCGTCTTTCCGAGATGGCTTTAGTAACTAGGAAAGTTATAAACAAAGTTAAAATTGAAACCTGTAATTTTGTACAACTGGTTAAAAAATTTAATATCTTTGGTCAGTGAACACCAAATGATCATCTCATCATAAAGCAAAATTTTGAAATGCACTAATTTCAGTTTTGTTTAACACAAAAAAAATGTTGCCAACCGTCTGTTTCTGTATCAGGTTTGTTCACCTCCTAAAAAAGTGTTAACATTTGATACCCAGTTTGAAGTTGCCTTTTTTCTTTTTCTCCTTCTTTTTTTTTAACTCTTGTCCATTTTTCTTCTTCTTCTTTTTTTAAACTCTTGTCCATTTTTCTTTCTTGGATTTCAGTTCTTGTGGCTTTGTACGAACAACCAGAAAGGCCTGACAATGCTCTGGAGTATCCTTCCATACACACGACAAGACTCTTAAATCATTCAATGGCTGCAGAAAATGTGTCTTGGTTTAGTTAGATGGGAACTGAGCATTGGACTATAGTTCACCGCCAACCAAACAAAACACATACGACAACAATAATAATAATGATGATGATAATAAGGGGAAATATTTGGAATTCAGTTGATATTGGAGGCTACTGCTTGCTGTGGATTCTTTAACCAACTCCATCCAGATTTGTTAAGGAGCATCTCTGTTCCTCGGGCATGCCGTCAGCAGAAACCGAGGCTCTGCAGCAGGAAGTGAATGACTTAAGGCAGAGGTGTGCACATCTGACAGAGGAAAATAAGGAGCTCAAAGCAAAGGTAAGCCTTTGCTTGTTCTTTTTGCAAAAGTGAAGTGTGTCCTTTAATAAAACATACTGTTTAAAGTACCTTTACCAATATGAGCGTTAAATAAAAGTGTAGTCCTGTCCTCTGTTTACCAACACAGGGCCTCCACAAGGGAGCACTCTTCCTCCAGTTCTGTTAACTCGAAATAAAAACTATTGTATGAGAAACTCTTTTGATGTTTTCACTGTTAAGTCTAATAAGAGGACGTTTTTTTTTAACACTAAAGCTGATTAAGTGAAGCTCATCTTTGACTGTCATGCCTTTTCTTTTTGTATTTGTCCATTTAAAAAATAAAAAAGACAAAAAAGAATTTCAGAAAAGCTGATGATCTAAACACACAGATGTATTTTTCCCCTCCATCTCTCCAGCTGCAGCGTTACGAACCAGAAGAGGGAGCCACAGCTGACTAGACCTCGGCAGAGCTTTGAAATGTATTTTTTTGTTTATATTGCTGTCACTTTAAATTTAAGAAAGGACGACACTGTTAAGTGAAATCTAAGAATTTTTATATAGCTGTGCTGTTTTTTTGTAAATCTTAGTCACTTTCTTTCTAGAATCTAACTTATTCTGTACATTAATGTATATAAGTTTTCTTTCTTGTTCTGTTGGTCTCTAGTATATTACAGAAGTGAGCGCCTGAGTTCGTAAGATGTAGACTTTTTTTCAAGTCTCTGTCTGAGATGATAATTGTATTTTTCTGGCTTAGTTAAAGACACACACACACACTGTCTTGATCCATACACACTTGTCACTTATTTCCAGAGTCTGGTGTGAGCGCACATTTGTAAGAGACTCATAATTGTAGATGGTACAATAAAGCACAGTCTTGTAATAATTACGGTGTTGTTGTATCACTGACTGAACTCAAGCCTTTTACTTGAATATGTGATGATTTTTAACATATAACCACCTATATTACATATCTGGCATTAAGCTTTACACTCACACTGATAAAAAATGAACAAACTCTATCTGAAAATAAAGCAGGCAGGACTGTGAAACAGATACAAAGGAAGAATTAAGAGATGACAGCACATCTGGTTTCACCACATCAAATCAGATTCAAGAATAATTTTAAGCGTCTCATCAGGGATGAACTCAGTCAAAAAATTAAGGAAAGCCAAAGCAGGGCAGCAATCCAACAGCAACGTTGCTGGTTAGAGCAGTTCTGCCATGTTAGCTGCTTATTGATATGCTCAGAAGGGCTTTATTCCCAGGACTTAATGCTGCGAAGGAGCAGATTTTTGTCAGTTTGGATAAAAATGAAACTGACATTGTCACATTTTCTTTTTTCTGAACGGCTGTCACATTGTGGATATTTTATTTGTGCCTCATCCCTGAGCAAGCAGAGGAAGATGTGGGGTGCAAATTGTTATAAGCACATAAATTATATTTTGAAGAGAATCTGCATGCTAGGAAAAATGTATTGACCCTCATGTGTCAGCTGCAGTGTGTTGTTAGTTTCCCAAATCATGATCCAGCAGCTGGTTTAAAGCCTGAAACACAGAAAATGGACAGAAAAAATAAAGAAGAATAATAATACCAGACAAAAACTAAATCTATCTCCTAAGAACACCTTTATGTTAGCTAGAAGAGGGGAGTTGTCATGTGGACATGCCTCTTCTAAATCAGGGCAAAGTCTGTTTGGTGACAGGACCGCAGAGTTCCTCAGGTTATCTGGTTAATAGGGAAGGGCTGGTGGGATATCTTCTTGTGAAACTGGGTGATTGACATGGATGTTGTTTGGTAGCAAAAGTGTCATAGTTCTGATGTCTTTAGGGAAACAGTAGTTCTGCGTATTCAGTCGGCTAAAATGTGTTGCAACTGTTGCCCCTGTGATAATATTTATGCTCATGCAGCTCTCCCAAATTTTTTTGCCATTTTTTAAAAAGGTAAATGGGAGGTAATGGTTTTCTGTACATTTTTGGTGGCACTTGGAATATGTAAGTCAAAACCATTTTTTTGTGTTTTATTTCTTAAAAAATGGGAGGCTTCATGTGTATGTTCTGGTGTTACAAATGTACAAAAAAATAATTAACAAGCCTTAAAAAATGTTTCTTCCTAAATTATTCTGTTTTTTCTTTTCTTTTTTTATTTGATATAAATTTCAAATTTATCTTTTAAAACGATTATTATTATTATTATTATTATTATTATTATTATTATTATTATTATTATTATTATAATTATTATTGTGGTTTTGCATAGTACCCTGTACTTTTTCTTTAAAAATGGCCTTTGATCAGTGTTGGTATTGCATTAAGGAGACAATGACACTTATGTGGCCTACACTGTTGTGTTAGCACCCTCTATTGTCCAAGTATGTAAGTATCCACAGCTCCATGTAATGGAAACAGATTAATTAATTGGTAGACCCTGATTAAGACTTAGGTCGATGCATGGTTTATGGTTGTTTTTGTTGCCTATGATTGAATAAATTTTCATAACATCTTATCTACATTAAGATGAGTGCCTTAGGGGTTTTTTCCCCTTTTGGTTGCCTTAATAACTTTACTATACACTTACAGTAGGACTGTTGATGCTCTCATACTTACAGAGATGTAATGACACTTGAAAACCTCTAAGTAAAATAACTAATTTCCTAAAATATCTGGATAAATATTTTGTTCAGTATCTTTATATGGTATAAATTTATAAATTGTTATGTGCCAAAGTGACGCAGTTATAAAATTGGAATGTAGCAGCCACAATGTACTGACATCTTTGATAGTTAAAATATATTTTAATTTTTGCAGTGTTTATAATTCATAATACAAATAAAAACACTAAACATGACTGCTCTGTATTTGTCACAGTGCAGTTCTACCCTCTTGTATTAAACCATTAAGATGTATGATGCAATGGTTTACTCTGATGTAAAAAAGGTTAAATATTTTTTCTTTTCATATATTGTAGCAATACATGCAGTTTATCACATTAGAAAACAAAGTGTCACTCTATAAACAGCTGAAAAAATAAAACAAGATGTAAAGTCATGTTTATCTTAATTTAATGTCACTAAAAACATTTACAATAAGTGTAAGTTGCATTATCTGAACTGCAATGAGTTATTAAAGCATGCCATGTTGTTTAGACTGGATGTTAAAAGTTTATTGCAAAAACATTAACCAAACAGAAATTAAATGCAAATTCCCATCAGGTTGAAGATAACTTAGACTGGTTTTACATGTAGAAATGACACCTGCAACATGGACTGCTGTGTGCCTGTAATGCAAATAAGGAAACAGTTTGCATTTGAAGTTCAGATTTGCAGATCCGGCGCTCGTCTGCTGCTTCCATTACTCGCCACTGATGTTTTGCAGTTGGATGAAGGTGGTCTGGATTTGTTCCTGGATCCTGAGCTCGAGTCATCTAGTGACTCTGGGGTGGAGGGCCGGCTTTGATGTTTGCCATCTGATTTTGACTGCGTCCGTGAGCAGGGGGCTCCTTTGCTGCCTTTTGTGCCCCCATATGAATCTGTGTCAGAGCTTTTACCCTCCAACACTGTGGAGCATTTGAAAGAGCCGTGAGCCCTCCACGGCCTCCTTATTGCACTGACTGGCAGCGTGGGGAAGGAGGACGTGTGAGCTGCCTTCTGTGGGCATTTCGGAGAGTCTGGGCTCCCTCTTTCACTGCTGTCATTTTCCTTACTGTGTGGGTGAAGGTGCAAAAAGTCCTCAGCCTCCTGCTTTGAATTAATCAGGGAGTCACAGCACGGTGAGCAGGGCTCGTTTGTAGTCAAGGTGCAGTCACAATCTTGGGGGCTTTGAGCTGAACATTTGGAATCGTCCAACTCCTGCTGAGTGACCAGCTCGCCCTGAAGGGGTAGAAAAGATGAAGCTTTGATAAGGTTTGGGTACATAATACTGCCCTGCCCCCTCTCCATCAGGAGGTTGTAGTCACTGGGTGCAGAAGCAATCGTTGCCTTTCGTGTCGCACCGGTGCATATTTGAACAACAGACTCTTTTTTACACTTGTTGGCATAGTAATCATCCAGTTCATCTTTCTCATCTCTCAAGTGAGGGTAGAAGTCCAAGATGCCCTTTTTAATTTTCTTGTAGCCCAGATGCATGATCTCCAAAATGTTCAGGAAGAGGGAAATTGCAGCAATGCATTGCATGAACACCATAAAGACACTTTTCTCTGTCGGTCTGGAAACATAACAGTCTACAGCATTGGGACAAGGATCCCGCTCACACTTGAAGAGCGGGTAGAGGTGGAAGCCATAAAGCAAGTACTGGCCTGTCATGAAGGCAACTTCAACAAAAGAGCGAGTGACGATGTGAGCCACATAGGTACGCAGCAGAGAGCCCCTCAGAGGAGCTTTGTTAAGCTTCCCCTGATCCAGCTGTTTCATTTCCCGCTCGATCCTCTTCCTGGCCTCTGCCAGCTCCACATCAACCAACTCCAGCTCCTTCCGCAGCAGAGCCTTTTTCTTCTGCCGCGCCTTTTCCAGGGCCCGCAGCCTGTAGAGAGCGTGGCCCATGTAAACCAGCGAGGGAGAAGACACAAAGATGACCTGCAGCACCCAGTAGCGTATGAGGGAGATCGGGAAAGCCAGGTCGTAGCACACATTTCTGCATCCAGGCTGCTCAGTGTTGCATATGAAGTCAGCCTGCTCATCGTTCCACACATCCTCAGCTGCAACCCCGAGAACCAGCATACGGAAGATAAACAGGATGGTGAGCCAGATCTTGCCTACCATAGTGGAATGGATATGCACCTCCTCCAAAATCCCCCCTAGGAAGTTCCAGTCCCCCATCTTCACTCTGCCATTATGACTGGGAGAAAGTCAGTTACAGAGAGACATGGAACAATTAGGGAAGAAAATTTGGTGAAGCAGTTAAAAAAATGGCATCTATAAAGGTAATAGTGCAATGAACATGCAATAGCAAAAGGCACAAAACAACACTGAGGAAACAAGTTGATTCTATACAGACAGAAAAGGCATATTGACAAAAAACTGTCAGATGAAATAAACATGGAGTAAACAAGCAAAATTTGTAGTGAATTTTCTCAAAAAAGCAACTTGTGGACATAATAATTTACATTTCCAAAGTATAAAAAACTGATAATACCTTGCAATAGTAAAAAAGAAACATTTAATAATAGAAAAGCTTGGAAGTAAAAATGTACAATGTCACATTTTTGCAGAAAAAAGTAATAGAAAAGCACAACAGACATAGATTACATGTACAGCCAGTGATATGTTCCCTTGGTCTGCTGCCCAGTGTTTGACTAAATTAAGCTATTCCCTTCTGCAGATTCATTATATAAAGCAGGACAGAGCTCCCGTGCACTTGCTGTTTCCATTTACCTTGCAGCGGCGTGGACAGACTGCCGGTGGTGACTTAAATCTCCTCGGGTCATGCGGCCCTGACACGGTCGCCAAAAAGTTTTAAAAAATCGTTAGTGCCCTCCACATGAGTCCCTGCGCATTACCCAAACTTCCGTGACCCCCGCCTCTGCTTGTTGCCAGAAACAAAGTGGGAACAACTGAGCTGCTGAGGGAAGGCTGCCAACGCCACCCTCACCAGAGACGGTCAATATCAACAACTTCAGCCGTGCATTTGGATCACGACCTCAAAGTAACAGAGGTTTTCACCAGTTGCAACAGAAATTGACCTCAATCTTTGCAGGTCAGGACGTTTTTTATGTTTGTCTGGATGTAACATCTTTTGGACTTTTTTGCACCTTTCCAGGTATAAATCCTCCATGCATTCAACAGCAGATATAGTTAACTCACTATATGTAATTTTTTTTGATTGATCTGGGTGTGTATATCAAGTTTGGGTGTAAATAATCAAGCTACTTTTCAAGTAAACAAACTAAATGTTCAGGATTTGTGAGCACTCAGTTGTTCAAGTTTGTTTGTTTGCTCCATATGTACAGAGAAGCAAACAGTCACATTGGTCGCAATTCCGACGTTATCAATAAAGTTATCGACGCAGGCCTTGTGCGATCAATTGTTTCTACTATAGTGAGGCGGTCAATGAGTCATCTTGTCCGATTTCATACTCTGCTGCTCCTCTCTGGATGTAATTAAATTCTCACGCACTTGACACATTATTTTATCCCATTTGCAAGAAATCTATCAGAATTGATTAGAGCGTGTGCTGTTTTTCACAACATCCAATTCTAAATACATTTAAATGGTTCAGTGTGATACATATGTTTCCTGTCTGAGGCTGGTTGTGATGTTTCTGCTTCACTCTCATGATTTGAAAGGCTGCCATCAGTAGGAAGAAGCAAACTGCACCCGGAACTGATTTAATATGAGTGCTGACAAAATTCAAGCCAGCAGCTCAGTGGAAGATGTTTTTTCGAGCATCTGTCAATATGATCGGAAACTGAACTTTTTCCCTCTGACCTAAAATCTCTCATTCTGTCCAGCTGAGCAGGATTGATTCAAACCAGTGTGGTCTGACACCACAGGGGTATAGAGGGTCACATGGGGGAAGCATACTGGGAAAATCCCAGTGCTATCACCATCCTCTTTTGCTCTTCTGATCATTGTAATCAATGCTGTACTTGTGTTTGGTCACCAGGACTTCCTCAGGCTCACTGTCTATTGCTACAGTTTATTGTTTCAAAATAAAATGAATCATTTTGGTTGAATTTTCAATCTGCAACTCTTTTCTGAAACATTAATAGCTGAATTTGAGTAAAGTGCATGTATTGGATTCCTGATTTATTTGCAGTAAACACAAACATTACACTTCAGATACCAATAAGATTAACTGTTGTGGCGACAAACTGCTGTATCTGTTGTCTTTGAATCCTTTAGTAGTAGTAGTTTTTCAATGTTTTAAAGCCATTTTTCTCTCATTCTTTTAAGAAAAATACTTTAAATAGGAGAATTCAATGCAAAGACATTAAAGCAAAGACTGCTTGGCAGCAGTTATTGAATTCATGAAACAAAGAGAGTGAAATCTTGCAGATCAGCCGTGTTGTCTCCTGACTTCCTGACTGCTGCACCACATAAGGCCACATACCATTTCCCGCTGTGCCGGGGTCAAGGCAAACAAGCTCACAGTAATTGAATATTGATGCACTAAGTTATATTGATGAGCTGAGTTTGGAAACTATGGAACTTTCCATACTGTAGAGCAGCCGTACAGAGTCCCTGCAGCGGTAAACAACAGACAGCTGTACACACACTTATCAGCTAATTGATAATGAATTGGATGACTACTGGAAGTGTTATTACTGTTAAGTCTGTATACATTCATCATACAAAATCAATACTCTTGTGCTCTTTCTGCTTCACATTCAAGTTTACAACAACAAATTCATTAAAAAACATCATATTTTATTAAAAATACTTTAAACATTGAGCTGTGGAAATGCAAAACCAAGTGTAGGAGGTCTCTTTTTGGTCTTTGGTCATAGATTACCTGGAATTTTTGATAAATTAATTACATTCTCTACAATGAAGATTGATTTCTAATGATTTGATTTTGATTTACAATTAGTTCCCCTAACCTTTCTGTCACCGGATGTTTGACAGTATTATTGAATAGTTTTAATTTATGGACTGATTGTGAGAAGTGATAAATGTATTATGATTTAACTATAACACCAAACATTGATCAATTTCTCTTCATTCTTTTTTTTTTTTTTTAAATACCAGCCACTGGCAAAGTCTATTAACCAGCGACAATAGATGGTGTTTCCGAAACAAGTCTAAAAGGAAATTAATCTGTTTTATCCCTTATCGTGTATTTTGCAACGTCCTGTCAACAGGATTTGACTGAGACAATACTGGGGCATGAAAACAAGGTCTGATGGTAAACGGGGGAAGGGCAACACAAACACTTTGAACATTCATCTCTTTTCCTCTGAACCCTCTTTCTTCCAGTTAGTGTTTTCATACAGCTGATCAACTTGTCCTCAACAAATTCTCTATTTAATGAAGTGAATGCAGGGATTTCACCCCATTAAAGGCACATTTCATGAATACTGAGAGTCCACGGGACTCTGTGATGATTCAATTAGTGACAGCAGAGAAGCATAAAATTATTCCATTTCGGAGTTAAGGCATTATTCCTCATTACAGAAAAAATGATATGAAATAGGACCAATGTGTTCATAAACTTTCCTGGCTGTGAAAAATACAAAAACATCTAAAATCCTACAAACAAAACCCTGAAACACAGAAAAGATCAAATTTGTAATTAAGACAAATATCAGCAACTCACTGTAACATTTCATTCACTTCTAAAATAGTGACTTTTTAAAAGGCACATTTTCCAAATCATTGTCTAAAACTGTAAGATATCCCTTCTGCAATGCTACACATTGCCAGCAGGGGGCACTCTTTCACTGGAACTCAGAAATTCAGTTCTAAAAAGAGGAAACTCTGGTTTTAAGTTAAAAAAAAAGGACACCCTGAGCAGAGCAGCTTTGCTCTGAAACACATCAGTAAGATACAGATTCCTGAGTGTGACTTTAAGGCTGTTAGTGTTAAAAAAAAGGCGGGTGAGTGCAGCTTTTTGTTTCTATGACGCTGGGGTCAGGAAGATGTTGAAGATCACAGCGAAGAGCACAAAGACCACATAGGCCACTATGCACAGCCAGAAACGTGGGTCTTTGAGTAGCTTCTTGTTGTAAGCGCTGAAGAAGACGTAGCCGATGGTCATCCCGGCCACGATTCCTCCAAAATGAGCCACAAAGGACACCTAGCAGGAGAGAAATGTGAGAACTTAGGTTTCAAAGTCAGCCTGTAGGCCTTTTCATCCAGTTTATATTCAACACAGACCCTCGACTGCTGTCATCTGACCTCCCTGAAATACGAAGAACACCCAAAAAAAACTGGCAGGACCGGTTCAACGGCAAAAACAATTTAGGAGGAGGGGAAAAAGATAAAAAGATAACGAGGCGAAGGAGGAAACAAGGAATCAGGTTTTTAGTGATCAGTTGGAAAAACTAAGAGACAGTGTTTCCTCTTACCTGCTTTACTCTTTAAAACTAACACTATTAAGTCAAAGTGCAGTAGTCACCATTTCTCAATGCGGATTAATGATTAAAAAAAGAAACAGATTATGTGGAAAGCCTGTTTTGTTTTGAGTCTTTGTCAATTAGTATGTGCCCATTCAGAAAAGGTATGTATTTGCAGGAATAATCAAGTCCCAGCAAGAGCTGCTGATCTCATCTGTCACCACACGCCAATCACATGCACCACCAAACAATGTCCGCTCGGGGGAGGCTAGCTGAGTAAGCTGGATCCCTCCTCAGGGCTCCTCCTTTATCTGAAAAGTTTAAACGAGACCCTTTGTGTTTTATCCTGCTGCAGCTGTCTGCTGAAAACAGGAAGGAAAGCCATACCTTCAAACCAGCCTCATCGTTGACGAATCTTCTGTAGAAGGCGAATCCAAAATCTGTGCCAACTGAGAGAGAAAACAACATGAAGTTAATCTTTTTTAAAAAAAATGATTACAACATAATGAGCATAAAATACAGAGGAAAAACATACCAAAAATCACTATGGCGAGGATACGAAACACTCCAAGAAGGGGAATCATCTCTCGGAAATTCTGTGAATTCAAACAGTCACTAAGATCAATATATTAATCAATATATTTTATCAGATTCAATGTATGCTCCGGTGTAATATAAATATTCACTTAAAACGGTATTCGAAACCATCAGTATGACATTTATTTTGAAAATGTCAGAGTCATGTGTAACTGTACAAACACTGTGCCATCTGAAACACTGTAATTATTATAATCACAGTATATTCATTAAAATCTGTTTTTTAAGATCTGTTATGAAATAATTGTCTGCACTTAAAACCCTTTTCACATAAACAACACGGTAAACATTTCAGATTGAAACGTTTACACCGACTCTTCTTATCAAACTGCACATAAACTTACCACCACTGCATTCATGAAGTAGCCTCCAATTAGGGCATAAACACCTCCAGAGGCTCCCACCAAAGCACTGAGAGGATCAAAGATGGAGCTGCACAAAGAGCCTGAGGGAAAGCAGATAATTCGTTTCACAATCTGTGGCATTTCTGAGAGCCGGGACACAAACACAAACAGGAAAAACCAACTTCAAGACGACTTAACGTGTGATGTCCGAGTGCTTGGAATTTTAAGCTGCTTTTGTAAATGACAGAACCGGCTGTGCAACATTTATTTTGTCTGGGATGAAACAGGTGATGCTCACCTGCTAAGACTCCTGCCATGTAAACCATTCCCACTTCAAATCCTTTGTGAACCAGTTCCAGCGGGATTCCCAGCAGAAGCTGCATCACCAGGTTGCCCACAATGTGCTCCACACTGAGGAAGCACACGAGGGTAAAAAAGCAGAATATACTCAACCATGGTGGTGAAACATCATATAAACTTACACAGGTGTGGACAACAAACAATAACACCTGTAGCCCTGCAGTAAATATTAGTTTTCTATTCTGTTTTATAACGACTTACAAGCAAAGTTGGGGTTTTAAAAGGTAAGACTGGTGAGGTTTTTTAAATTAAATGACCACAACCACCAATGTATCAACACTGTGCTACTCTGCATAAGAAATTTAGCCCAAAGTCTCACAAAGGCAAGGGAAAGAGGGAAAAAAAGCTCTGGCTTGTTTGTATTTCTCTAAAGAAATTACAATCCTCTTGGGCCACTATGACCAGGATGCAGGGACTCTGGTCTGGGAAATAGTAACACATGGTGGAGGGGGTGGAGGGGGTGGAGGATGCTAATTAGTCGCCCGTCAGCAGACTCACATACCCACAGTCTGCATCTGGTGAGTCAGACTATGTAGCTCCAAGCACATTTGGAGATTTAAATCTTCCAAAACAGCTCCCAAATACATAATTTTATCAATAAAAGTGCCACTCAGACAGAAGCAAACACTGTTTTTTATTGGGGATTATTATCAGCTGTGAAGTAAAACACATCATGTGCACATGGGAGTGTACATGGCATTAACCCAAGATAAACTGTGGCGCTCGTGCTCGTTGGAAGAAAAGAACATGTCGCCCAATGCAGCGGTGTGGCTCATTTATGTGGGTTTTTTAATCAGTTTTGGACATTAAACGTCCACAGCTCAGATGAAGGAGCAAGTGTATCTGACTACACAGAATCATCCATTCATTGTATGTTTTGGTCTTTGCGTGGGATTTGTTCAAAGTAAGAAAAACAGAGAATATCACCAGCATAATCTTTTGGGTAAATATCCGTCTAAGCTTTGCCCAGTCAGTGCTGGTGACTGACTCTGACTGCTGTTCCTCTTTGATTGTCTAGTTTTCCTACGTGCGTCTTGAGTAGTCATGATTTTTGGTTTTCCTGTGTTCCTGTGGTTTATGGGCTCATGACTTTTTTGAAACTGTCTGTCTGCCACATCACACGACTTTGCAGTGTTTTGACAGAAGTTACCAGTAATTGAGACAATGACTGACTGTGCTTTAATGTGCCTCTACACAAAATAAACACAGCGATGGTGGTGGATTTCTTTTTTAAGCTAATAGTACTGAGCTTTATGAGACGAGCCTTAGTGACTGTGAATGCGTTGCTTCAGTTAAATGAAGTAATGCAGCATAGGGGGAAGTTTCATAATGATGTTGACCTAAAACAAACACAAGAGTGCTGTAATAAGCAAAGCAGGGAGGTGGTTACAACCTCATTTTCAAAAAAAAACGCCACAGAATTGAATCCACACCTCTGACAACATCAAAAACAAAAGATTAAGAGCTTCGCCATACTGATATTTACCGCAGGGCTGCGACACTGTGCTGTAAGAGTCTGTGGGAATGAGCCCTCTGACTCTGAGCTCTTGTCACTTAACATAATAAAGGTATCTCGAAAGCCTGCAGATGCTCACCCGGCGTGGACAAACATGTAGGAGATAAAGCGCCATGCTTCCTGCCTGAGCTCGGGCTTGTATGTTAGGGGGCTGTTCCAGATGCCTTCGTCCAGGGTCACCCACTGCTTCTGAGGCTTCCACACAGCGTAGTAGATAAACAGTGCCAACTGAAACAGACAACATAAGGATTTTTAAGTGAGAGATTTAAAAAACATGAAATATTTTTTTACTTTCGCCCACAAAACGTGAAAAAGTTTGGGTTCTCAGCAGCAGCAGCAGCAGGGATGGAGGCACAAACTACATCGCAACCAGCTGAGAAAATAAAAAATGGGAAGAATGAAGCAGAAATCCAGATGTTGAAGCATGTGAAGTTATGTGGGTTATGTTTAACCAGGCCAAGAAAATCCCCCAGCGTGATTGTACATTACAGCTCTGCGACTGAAACCCTCTTATCTGTGGGAACATGAAAAGAAAAGGCTCGCCGAGGAGGAACACTGCAGCTCAGTCGATCCTCTCTGAGTGAATAAAGTGGCTCCTCTTGCAAACAGCAAAGTTAAAACAGACCTTCAAATGCAGTGACACAGGACATTTATGAGCTACATGAGTGAGCTGTTTATGTCGAGAATAAATAAGCAATGTACAAAACACTCAGCAGCCTTTAACCTCTTCTGACATGTGTGACCAGTTAGCACACTGACCTTTTTACTATATTTATCTCAATTTTCAAAATGTTCCAAGCACATCGATTCATCTGAAAAACTGAAACTAAAAACTACTTTTAGTTCTGCTATTTGACATTTAAAAGCTCTACTTAAACATTAAATAAATGGTTTCTAACATACTGTGATGTATTTGTCATCAGGTCATTTGTAAATGTTTATTACGATATGATGTTGGTCAACAATATTTCATTTTACTACCACTGTGTTTTAGTAATTAATCATTTTTTATCTGTTAATATATCTACCTCCATTTATGGGAGCTCATAGTTATTTATTTTTTGTATGTGAACACTTATATTTATTCACAACCATATCACAGTGTGTTGTAAACCTTTATTACTGAGGGACTCACAATAACCCATTGCCAAAATATGATTATTTACAGCAGGAAATTAAAAATACAAAAGGTTTGAATAGCAGCGGCCAATCTTTAGCTGGGCAACAACATCCAACAACAAGGCCCTTGGTGTCAAAATGTGCAAAAAATACGTTTATTAATCTATATGTATAGCAAGCTGGCCACCTCTGCTCACAAGTCTTATAGCTTCTGAACAAAAATCGAGCTTCCTAGTCTGTTTAACATGCAGGCAATCTTAATGATTCATTCCTCCAGATGTTTTTATTTGCCTGAATCAAAACGTCACAAGACACCGTGGCTCTCTGTTTGCACATTAAGGAAAAACGTCTCTGAATTCCACCAGTAAGGATAAACTGTACCAGCTCCAACCTGAGGCTATTACTCACGAAAACTGCTGTTTTCATTGACACTGTGCCGACTGCCTGCTGCTGAAGACTGCGCTCAATGAATCAGGACATTCAGAGGAGGCGGCGCAGATGCCAAAAAGGACAGAAATAAAGCAACTAACGCTCATGGCCACACAAGGGGCTTCACAGTTTAGAGCTTGGTCATTGTAAAAAAGGAAACACAAAATTCCAAGCACTAAAGCTGCATAAAACTTTTTCCCCCCAAAGCTTGTAATGTAACATCCCACCCTGGCCTCTATATCCATCTCAACATCTGTTCTGCTAAATACAATCACAGCAAATCTATACACTAATTACCACCCAGGCAGCATATGAGCCAAATGTAGGCTGCATGTTTAATTAGACCAACAGAATCCATACTGACTGTCCCGGCCCTTCATATATTAAGTGTGTCATATGCATTTAGGGCAGCGCTACCTCTGCGATACTGATGCAGATGATGAAGATGGGAGGCGGGCAGCAGTTGGCCCGCTCCAGGTATTTGCTGCGAAGGTCTTCGGGAAGCATCCATTTGGAGACGGATCGCTGGAACTTCTCACAGCATCCCAGCTTTCTGCCACCGTCGGGCTGGTCCGCTCCATTTCCGACCTGTCTGCCGTCTCGGTCCACAGGAAACGGCTCCTGCTGCTCCTCGAGGTCGATGTCCTCCATCACAGCTTCGCTCCTGCGCAGCAGATTGCACACTCAGACTTAATGCTGACAATATATACTCATCAGATATGCTTAATTCCCCTCAGAGATTTATATATTGTTAAGTGGATGGAATTATTTTAATATATCTGGATGCATTTGGTCATTTTGGGCAATGATGCATTTTATGGTGACATTTAATTTTTATGTGTTTTTTTTGCTTCAGCGTGACAAAATACTTTTACTGTACAGGTATTCAATTTGCTGGACTAGCCAAAAACAGACATTCATATTTAGTTATTTTGTCCTTTAACAACGGCATCAGAGTGCTCTCCAATGAGGGTGCTGAACACTAGAAACACCTTTCAGCTGGCACAGTTTAACAGCACCACCAACTGCAGCCCCCACAACGCTGTAATAACACTCATAAAACAGCTTTAACAAACATTAAACTTTATGCCTCTCCTGAAGATAAGACATACCGCATCCATTGTGCTGCATTAGTTTTAGCATGGGGCTAAAATGAATTGGCACCTGTTGTTATATAAAAATTACAATTACAATGATATGATAGTGGATTATATATCTATTTGGTCCAACCCTATTCTAACACAGCCGTCACTTTTCTATTGATTTAAGGCGAAGTTAATCACCATAAATTAATATTCAATCACAAGTTCATTTCTCAAGTATTTCTGTCTTGCTAACACAGTGACAGACAACGAGGACTGCAACTAATAACTGCTTTCATTATCAATTAATTCACAGATCACTTCCTACATGCTTATTTTGTTTAGAAAAAAGCATCAAATAGTGAAAACCGACAGCTATTATTCCCACATCTTTAACTATTGTTGTTTGACCAACACTTGAAAACTCAAAGATGTTTGGTTTGCTATGAAAAACAAATCCCTCCATTCAACTGTGAGAAGCAGAAAATGTCAAGCAATTTTTTTTTTTTGCTCAAAAATGACCAAAACTTCACTATTTCTTCTGTTATAAAAGTAGTTAAGGATTTAGTTTAACTGTTTTTTGACCAGACAAATAATCAACAAACTGTAGCAGCCCTACAGACCAAAAACCAAAAACAGTAAAAACCTAAAGAAGCTACACACCTGTACATGTATTTTCTAAATAAAAAGATGAACAATTGTTTACAAGCCCACAGTACCAAAATGTTCTATTCAAACTACAGGAGATGTTAACTAACTTCACTCTAAGAAATGTATATACTGAACATATAAGTGTTATTATTTGGTGAGGTCTTCCTTCATTACGACTGAGAGTAAGAATGTACAGAAAGCTACAGTGTAAATAAAAAAAAAAAAAATTACTTCCATGTTCAAGACCTGAACAACTATTTAAAAAAAAAAAAAAAATATTCCCCTGACTGGTAATCTGACAGAAATTACAGTTACAGTATAGAGCAGCAGCCATTTACAGTCAGTTACATTGAGCTTTACTTTATGGCCTTTCAATTAGCGTTTCCTGTTTACGGGGCGTTGCTGATGACTAGTAAGTCATCTGATTACGTGGATTGCTAATCACAGTCTATTTAAATAAAGAGTAGTTAAGTCTCCTCTTTACTATTAACTTTTTTGTAGGTGTTTTTTTTTTTAATTTAAGCGTTTTAATAAATTCAGGTTAACTTTGTCCTACTCACCGGTGCCGTCAACAGGAAGTGTGCAGATGGCTCCGGGCGCTCCCAAACGCATAAATATTGATTCGACTTAACTAATTTAAAGAGCTCAATGTGCGGGCTGAAAGTGCACAACTTCAGTACCACAGTTTAAGATAATGAACAGTAACTTTGTCAGCAGCACCATTCCCTCATGTTTCCAGACAACCGGCGCAGTTTCTTCTTCTTCTTCGTCTTAAAGCCGACAGTCACCGGGAGGTTGGAGGAGAAAAAAAAAAAAAGAAGCACTTGGGAGATAATTATAGCCCTCTCATTGCTTTTTCCTGCAACAAACTTCCTTCCTCGTTCCAAACATTGATGTTCCCCCGTATTCCGCGTAACTGCAGCAGGCTTTGACTGATCAAAGGCGGATACTGATGTCTGCAGCCCGCCCGCGCGCGCGACAACAACAGCCTACCTGTTTCACCCCGTGCCACACCTGGGGATCCGTGACGTAACACATTATAATCTGTAGCTCAGCTTTACACACATACATACACACCCCCACACACCCTTCCCCCACCCAGACAGGTCAGGGGGAAAAAAAGGTAGTAAAATGCGTCGATCTTTGATCCACGGCGTCATATATTCAAAATGATTACACAGTGTTTAATTCAGTAAAGTGCAATGAGGTTAAAGCCCCACTTCAATCTAAGTGATGCATTACCTCACATGCGCCGTAGGGCGGCACTAGAGTCCAAAGTTAAGAACAATGGAACCGCTTTATATGTTTGAATTGCAGGCTGCTAGAAAATAAAATAGTGAGCATTTATTTGCATCTTCCAGCTGTTCATAAACATCAAAGCAGTCGATCATGTCCCACTCACCCCAAAAAAGGGTCTTAATGCAAATTATTATCTTTATTTTCAATAAATCAGTAGCTATTACAATGAACATGGGTCAGAATTTCATTCAGAAAACAATTTTACTTCAAAATAACAATTACCGATAATCATTATTAACAACCTTTTGATGAGATCTGGACTGTAACTAATAATAGTTTTCCCTTTTTAGTGTCAGAAACTGATTTCAATTTTGTGTATAAATGTCAGAAGAGATGAAAAATGCCCAACTGAGATTATGTAAAGTATCTTTCATAAAAGTGACAACTTCACTGGAATTTTTAAACAGGACAAAGGCAGATAAGACTCAAATTGATGAAGCAATTTATGATTTGCTTGATAATATCTTATTACTAATGACAAACTATCATACTGTTAATATAAGAATTTTTACTCCTGTGACTTACTTCAACTCTAGGCTTTAGAATTTTAAATTCTCTTTGGGCTTTCGTGTTTAAGGTCAAAAGAATAAACTTTACATCTAAAAATATTTTAGCCAATGAGATGTTAAATCCTTTTATGTGCTCAGAGAAATGGAAATTTAACAACATTAGAATTCTGTAACAACTGGAAAAACCTCACCTCATGAGATGATCATATAAAACTGAGAGCTTAAACACTGCTGAAACATTTCTGCCCTCCAGTGAGCTTGTTCTGTCGAGCTCATTTATCGGAAAAACAGCAGCTAAAAACATCTTTCCTTTAGTGAAAGAAACATCCCAGACAACAGTCTTTAATCACAGAACTTTTATTTTTTTTCAAAAGGGAGAAAAATCCACATTCTCAGGTGAGGAGTTGTGAGGAGGGAGGAAAGGGGGAGGCGGGGGGGGGGGCAAGAAAAGTGGGACAACGTGAGAAGCAGGAGCCTTTAAATACAGCTGCTGGAAGGTTATACAGGATGATCACATGAGCCAATAAGCTTTTTTTCTACAGCACCGGCAAGAGATTTGACATAGATCTGCTTTAGTCAGGAATTCCAGAAAGAGTATATCAACAAGGGGGGGGGCGGCAAAAAAAGGGCTGGGCTTCATACATAGTTTATCTTTCAGATTCTTCTCACTTTTGGCCAGCCGAAACAGTTTCCAAGTAAGAAATCAACTTTTGGATTAAAAAGAGGATAAACCATGGCACCCAAACAGTTTGAGATGGAGGGTAGGGGGGGGTGGGGGGTGGGGAGGGGGAAATTGGTAAATAAAATGAAAATCAAGTGGAAGGGGGCCATAAAAGAGCAGCCATCTTGTGAGAGGAAGCTGGGACCTCGTCGAAGTGAGTTCAGGAGACATCTGAAATGCATACACAACAGTCTATGAGTGAGATGATGACGGCTGTGTTTGGACACAGTTACAATCAGATCATCACTTCAAACACAAATTAAACACAACAGTATGCTTTGTCTTAAAGAAAAAATGATGGTTTAAAAATACTTACAACTAGCAGGCCGGGCTCCGTATCTTCGCATGATCTGGTCTTGTGTGAATTTCACAAAAGATTCATATTGTTCTGGAGAGAGAAGATGAAAGTGAGGATGTTTGCTGCAGAATTTAACACCAGACAGAGCAGAAGACAGGTATTACATCACACCAAGTTGCCTAGCTTTTGTATAAAAATGCTGTGCATGCAACACGAGCTCTGCCAGGTGTCCATTTGCAAATATTTCTATCCACACTGAAACAACTAAATGAGATAATGGCTATATGGCTTCATCTTTGTCCTCTTTTTGGTTTGCAAACAACCGAACTGTGCACATCAGTCAACATCTTTTGGGGGGGGGGGGGGGCTGCTGAGCCTCAGCTTATTAAACCTATGTTCAGTCTCCTCTTGCTATATATAAACACAGATACTGTGTGTAAATACAGCCAGACTCACATTATAGTTGTAACTGCAGATAATTCCTGAACCGCTGTGCTGATCAAACTGTTTATTTATGATCAAGATGTCAGACACAACTGACCCAAACACAGCTTAATAAAAACAGCTGATCTGCTATTCAGAATAAGTAACCACTAAAAAAGGGAGACAGATTACTGTCCCTCTTAATTTGGTCTAATCCCATATGCCCCCTACTGTGACTGGGAAGACTTACACCATCATTTGGCAAATGTCACATTTTCCTAATAAACACCAAAATGCTAGGACAGCGTTTTTCAGTTGATAGACCCATATAATCTGTTGGGTTTTTTTTTTTGGGAAGACAAATCACAACTTAGTGGGCACTGAGGGCCAAAACAAAGCAGACATATTGGAAATGCACTCTGCGAAACAACACCGTACCATCTTTATGGCACTTTAGATCTGCCTGTTTATTGCCTTGGCATCTAAAGGCACTGAGAGAACCAACAGATGGCAGTGCCGCGGAAGACATCATTTCTGATATGAAAAGGTGCTTATAAGGGGGGGGGGGGGGGGGGGCCGGTTGTGTGTTATTACATTTGCAAATTTAAATTAAATAATGCCAGAATTTTTAAATGCTGTACAGATTGAATATGAAAGCTGATATTAATA